>CM055118.1:815185805-815489741 GCA_029206835.1 Rana muscosa
TGTGTATATATATATATATATATATATATATATTGTGAGGGGGTTAACTCGGTAGCGGGTGTGTGTGACCCCCTGGTTGGGCTCCCCACACAAAAACAGGGCCAGCAGACGGAGGTTGTGGTTTTCAAAATCAAAAGGTGCGGTTTATTTCTCTATGTACAGTGACAAAAACACAGCAAAGCCAAAAAGAAACATAAACAAAATAAATCCTGGTCAGTTTGACCTCTGACTAAACATGCAGGTTTCCTAAACTAACAACTGGGATCAGCCTGGTGCTGTCCTAGTCCCTAAGTCCCTGGTTTAGTAAAAGTCCAAACAAATAGCCACACAGGCTTTGCCTCACCGCACAGGGGTTCACTCTCCCTAGACAGTCCACACAGGTCTGGTTCCAGGCATGAGCAAACACCTAATGAATCTGGGAGTTTTTATAGAGGCCTTTAAATGAGCTGACAAGCTTCAGCTGGTCTCATCAACTCCCTGCCTGCACGACGCCCAGCCCTCTCCCTAGAGGTATGAGTCATCCATGAGCCCACTAGCCTCAGCTGGGCTTTATCAACTCCCTAGTTGTATAAGTCGGCATAAAGCCTGAATCTGGGAGAAATATATCTACCCCCCTGGATGCAACCAGGTGACTTTACCTTCCTGCTGTCACATACCCCCCCCTCTTGTTTTAACCTTGGGGTTGGAACACCAGCAATCAGGCATTCATGTACTCGAGACAAAGCATCCACATTCCCCATTTGAACGCCAGGGCGATGCTTTACTGTGAAGTTGAATTCCTGTAGGGCCAGGAACCACCTATTCACTCTTCTATTTGTCTCCTTGTTTTGAGCCATCCACTTTAACGGAGCGTGATCCGTAACCATGTCAAAGTGCCTACCTAGCAGATAGTACCGAAGGGAATCTAGAGCCCACTTCACCGCTAAACACTCCTTTTCAACCGTGGCGTAATTTACCTCATGGGACTTCAACTTCCTGCTGCGAAGCACAAACTCCTTAACCTCCTGTTGTTGGGGTTGTGACAAGCTGGCTGCTATTCCAACCTCCGGAATCACGCAACCAGTTTGAGCTGGTGACCAAGTTTCTGCGACTAGGGACTCTCTATCCCTCCAGGCTTTCAACAGATTAACGTGATATATCTGTTCGGGCTTTCGCCTTCCTGGTTGTCTGACCTTGTAATTCACTTCGCTCACTTTTTCCATTATCTCGTAGGGGCCTTGCCATTTGGCAAGGAATTTACTTTCAACCGTAGGGACAAGTACCAATATCCTATCCCCCGGGGAAAAGGTACGGGTCTTTGCTCCACGGTTGTACACTCTCTGCTGTGCCAACTGCGCTTGGGCCAAATGTTCCTTCACGATGGGCATTACCTGTGCAATTCGATCTTGCATCAGGGCGACATGCTCAATCACACTCCTGTGGGGAGAACTCTCACTTTCCCAAGTTTCCTTGGCAATATCCAACAGCCCTCTTGGGTGTCTCCCATACAGTAACTCAAAGGGGGAGAATCCCGTAGAGGATTGGGGCACCTCCCTAATAGCAAACATCAAATAAGGAAGTAGACAGTCCCAATCCTTTCCATCTCTATCCACCACTTTCTTCAACATTTGTTTTAGGGTTTTGTTGAATCTTTCAACCAGCCCATCGGTTTGGGGGTGATACACAGATGTACGCAATTGCGTCACTTTGAGCAATTTACACAGCTCTTTCATAACCCGGGACATAAAGGGTTTACCTTGGTCCGTAAGCAGTTCTTTACAAATACCCACCCGGCTAAAAACAAGAGATAGCTCTTTGGCTATGGTTTTGGCCGAGGTATTTCTGAGAGGGATCGCTTCTGGATAACGGGTGGCATAGTCCATTATAACCAATATGTACTGGTGCCCCCTAGCGGACTTGATTATAGGACCTACCAAATCCATTGCGATTCTCTCAAACGGGACCTCAATGATGGGTAGAGGGACCAGCGGGCTACGGAAATGTGGCATCGGGGCCGACCTCTGACACACAGGGCAGGAGGAACAATAATTTTCTATGTCCTTCATCACTCCAGGCCAATAGAATCTCTGTAATACCCTCTCTCGGGTTTTCTCTGTCCCCAGATGACCTCCAAGAATGTGCCCATGGGCCAACTCCAACACCAACTTCCTGTAAGGTTTGGGCACCACAAGCTGCTCAACGGTTTCTTCTGCCCTTTTTGCCACCCGATACAGTAGGTCCTTCTCTACGCTGAAGTATGGGTAAGTGCAGGTATTATCTGGGTTCACTAACTCGCCATCTATTTCCACTACGTTTTCCCGTGCCTTTATTAGGGCGGGGTCTTTTAACTGTTCTGTGGCAAAATTTTCCCTGTGAACCTCCAGATCAGAAAACTCCACAGACGGTAGGTTTTCGTCTGAGGAGGTGGGCTCCTCTCCAGTTTCTTGAGTCTCCCCTGCCAATACTGACAAGGGAAATTCTGGAGAGTCCTCACCACTCTCAGAGGAGTTCTGGCTATCACATTCCTGGTACATAGGGGCACCAGTGGGGGGCTCAGGATCATCCCACAGTTCCCAGAACTTCGGAAAATCCCTTCCCACAATGGCATCATGCGGTAATTGAGATACTAACCCCACTGGATGAGAGAGGGTACCTTTGGGGGTCTCGAAACACACTGTAGTCACTGGATACTCTCGGGTGTCCCCATGCACACAAATAACAGCTACCTTGCTATTCCCAGAGACCTCTGTTTTAACTAATTCAGCCTTTATCAGGGTCACAAGGCTACCTGAATCCAGTAATACCACAACATTTCTACCATTAATACACATTTTGCATAAATGTTTCTCAGTTCCCCGAATGGCAGTGCATGCGACTGTCGCACACAGCGACTGACGTCTGTCCATCAGAAAGTCACATTGCATGGGTTCCTCCACAACCGGGCAATTTGCTGCAATATGTCCCGCTTGCCGGCAGCGGTAGCAAACAATCCATTTGGCTGCCTCTTGAGCCCCTGACTTCCCAGGCTGTTCTCGCCAAACTTTGGGTAGAGCTCCCACCCTCTCACTCTCTCCACCCTCACCCCTTGGAATCCTCTTATCCGCCCCTGGGGATGGTCTGGTCTTAGGGTGGAAAGTCCGAGAGTCTCTGGAAGAGGCCGTCAGGTTCTCTGTAGCCAAGTATTTCTCTACACGATCCACAAGACCACCGGCCGTCTCTGGGTCTCCATGGCTTACCCACTTTTGGATGGCAGTAGGAAGAGCTCTCAAAAACCGATCCATTACAACACGTTCCACAATCTCTGGTGCGGACAAAGTCTCTGGCTGTAGCCACTTCCTGCTCAGGTGAATGAGATCATACATTTGAGACCTGGGGGGTTTTCCAAGCTGGAAAGTCCAGTTATGCACACGCTGAGCCCGGACAGCCAGGGTGACACCCAGCCTTGCCAATATTTCAGCTTTTAGCATCACATAGTCTTTTGCTTGGTCAGGCTCTAGGTCATAGTAAGCCTTCTGCGATTCACCAGTTAACAGAGGAGCCACCAGTCCAGCCCACTGCTCCTCAGGCCACTTTTCTCTTTCAGCAGTCCTTTCAAATGTGGTCAAAAATACCTCTGGATCATCCTCTCCAGTCATTTTTGTCAATAAACGACTCACCCCAAAGGACGCGGTATTAGTGGGACGGCTTTCCTCACTGGTCTGCGGACGTTGCTGCATTACTGCTTCCATTTGTTGTAGTCTCTGCTCTTGCTTCTGTAACAGGTCTATGAAGCGGGCCTCAGATTGCTGCTGGGCTTGTTGATGAGCTTGCTGCTGGGCTGCAAGGCTCCTTTGCAAACCTGCATTTGTCTGCTGTTGATTGGCATTTGCTAGAGCCAGCTGTTTCAGTATCTCCTCCATGCTGGCTTAAAAAAAACTGCCACTGGTTCTCCACCAACTGTGAGGGGGTTAACTCGGTAGCGGGTGTGTGTGACCCCCTGGTTGGGCTCCCCACACAAAAACAGGGCCAGCAGACGGAGGTTGTGGTTTTCAAAATCAAAAGGTGCGGTTTATTTCTCTATGTACAGTGACAAAAACACAGCAAAGCCAAAAAGAAACATAAACAAAATAAATCCTGGTCAGTTTGACCTCTGACTAAACATGCAGGTTTCCTAAACTAACAACTGGGATCAGCCTGGTGCTGTCCTAGTCCCTAAGTCCCTGGTTTAGTAAAAGTCCAAACAAATAGCCACACAGGCTTTGCCTCACCGCACAGGGGTTCACTCTCCCTAGACAGTCCACACAGGTCTGGTTCCAGGCATGAGCAAACACCTAATGAATCTGGGAGTTTTTATAGAGGCCTTTAAATGAGCTGACAAGCTTCAGCTGGTCTCATCAACTCCCTGCCTGCACGACGCCCAGCCCTCTCCCTAGAGGTATGAGTCATCCATGAGCCCACTAGCCTCAGCTGGGCTTTATCAACTCCCTAGTTGTATAAGTCGGCATAAAGCCTGAATCTGGGAGAAATATATCTACCCCCCTGGATGCAACCAGGTGACTTTACCTTCCTGCTGTCACAATATATATACACACACAGACAACCCCCCTCCTTTATTATAGTGTGTGTGTGTGTGTACAAACACACTACATAGATATCTATCTATTCATCTCTATCTCTAATTATATTTAGCGTATTGATGGGCGTATAACACGCACCTCAACTTTATTAGTGAAATGTATAGAAAAAACTTTCCACAGCTGCCTGTGTATAACACGCGGGCACAGTTTTCCCTCTATTTTATGTGTTAAATTGTTTTATACGCCAAGAAATACAGAAATTTACATAAACTTATATAAACTTATATCGTGTGTGTGTGTGTACACAAACACACACACACACACACTCTCTCTCTCATTATATATATATATATATATATAAATTAATTTACATAAATAGTTGTGTGTGTACAAACACACTATAATACAGGAGTGTGTAAAATAAATAAATATATATACATTTACACACTCCTGTTTTATAGTGTGTGTGTGTACACACACACACAACTATTTATGTAAATTAATTATATATGTGTGTGTGTAAATGAATATGTTTGTGTATATATATATATATATATATATATATATATATACACACACACACACACACACACAATTTCTATTTATGAATATTTCTGTATTTTTGGGCGTAGAACACAATTTTTTTTCACACAGAAAATAGAGGGTAAACTGTGCCTGCGTGTTATACGCGTGTTATACGCAGGCAGTTCTGTAAAGTTTTTTTCAATAAACTCCCCTACTAAAGTTGAGGTGCGTGTTATACGCCCATAAATACTGTATATATTAGATAGATAGATAGATCTATCTATGTAGTGTTTGTACACACACTATAATAAAGGAGGGGGTTGTGTGTGTGTGTAATATATATATATATATATATATATATATATACACACATACATACATACACACATCTATTATTATATATACACACACAAATATATATTAATATAAACGAGTGTGGGTGTGTATTTATATATATAAAATACACACACACTCTATCGTTTATTATAATGTGTGTACATAAATATATATCTAGTGTGTGTGTGTATGTGTAAAAAATAAAAAAAAAATACACACACATACTGTATTTAATGGCGTATAAGAACTACTTTTTTACCCATAAAATAGAGGGTAAACTGTGCCTGCGTCTTATACGCAGGCAGCTGTGGAAAGTTTTTGCCTAGAAACTTCACTACTAAAGTTGAGGTGCTTGCTATACGCCGATAGATATATAATATTATATTTACCATATTTATCTACGTAGTGTGTTTGTACACACACTATAATAAAGGAAGGGGTTTGTGTATATGTATATACACACAAATCCATAACCTCCTTTAATATAGTGTGTGTACAAACACAATAGATATATATTTATGTATATTACATTTTAAATATATATATATATATTTAATATACATAAATAGTTGTGTGTGTGTGTGTATAAATACACATGCCCACACTCTCCTTTATTATAGTGTTTAGATATATATATATAACATAAATATATATCTAGTGTGTTGTGATAGAAGGAGAGGAGGAGATGTTTACATAAATAGTGGGCGGCAACTGGAGAGGAAGGGAAACTTGAAAGTGAAAGCAATTTTACAAACTGAAAGTAATTGTAGACTGCTTGAGAAGCACTGAGCTTGTGCGAGATTTGTAAGCCTGGCATCCAGGAAATAATACAGCCTGGCTTCATGTAACCACACTAAAGATGGCCACAATGTATTTATAATTTATAAACTATCTAAATGCTCTAATAACCTAACTAAACGGACCTTAGCTTACAGACTAACTTTACTAGAATACATTAAGGTTGTGTATTCTAGGGGTATTTTTAGTTAAAAAGTGTAATTTAGGCCGGAACACCACTTTAAACTGTTTTTAATATACTATGTGAACCCCCCCTGGCCTCACTGTGTAATGCCATATCATTTCCCCTCATTCATGACTCATGCCAGCCGCACAAAACCCCCTTCCAAACACGGGCTCTCGGGTGTCATACTACCAGGGTTGTGCACTGGGAACCGGCTTACACAGTGATTCCATGCGGAAAGAAGTGAAGTTCATACGATTGCATATGTTGTTTTTGTTTCAAGTTTCCCCCTTATCCCCTCCCCCCAGCTTTTTTTATTTTGCCTGGGCACCTGCATGGTACCAATCTCCCTGACACCAGTCTCCCATAGCGAGAACAGTGTCTTTCTTCTTACTCTGGTAACTACCTCACAATTCCAACTACACAGTGGCATATCTGTAACTTCCTCACAAAGCCCTTTCCCAACCCCCCTAACATGAAAATAGTTTCTTGGAATGTAAAAGGGCTCAGATCCCCTAACAAGAGAATGAAGATCCTCTGACATCTCAAAATAATTCAAACTGACATCGCCCTACTCCAGGAAACTCACTTATCAACCCTTGATTTTCATTGCATGAAAAAAAACTCTGGGTAGGCACAGTCCTAGGTTCAGAGGCCATTGGACGTAAAGCAGGAGTTCTCCTGCTGATTCATAAGAACCTCCCCTGTACGGTCCTCTCAGTACAATCAGACAATCAGGGACGGCTCATTACACCAAATAGGATGCAAGGAATTAGTAATCTCAAACATATACGCCCCTACCAGTCCCGGTAAACCCTTTTATAGTGAACTTTCTGCATGGTTACTTCAAAACACCCACCTCCCACACTTTATTGGAGGTGATTTTAATGACATTTTACACCAGATTGATGACAGATCATCCCCTAAACGCCCTAGGCCAGGATCCGACTCCATTACTCCCACACTCTTTGCATCCATCATGGACTCCCTTCACCTCCATGACCTTTGGTGCTTAAAACATCCTGCGGACAGGGAATTCACCTTCTACTCCAACCCACATAAAGTTTTCACCAGAATCAACATTTTTTTTGGCTCTGACAACCTAATCCCCATGTTATCTGATGTAGACATCCTCGGCATTGCCATATCTGACCATGCACCAATTTCAGCCCAACTTGACAATCTCGACCTACCTCCTCACCCCAAGATCTGGCGTTTTTCTTCCTACCTCTACAACAACACTGATTTCCAGCAATTCATTGAAAAATCATGGACAGAATATTCCACGGCCAATGCTCCCCACTCTGATGACCCGAACCTCTTCTGGGATGCCAGCAAAGCATTCCTCAGGGGTTGGATCATCTCTTATGCTACCTCCTTTAACACGTGAATGCTGTGGTTTAAGCACACAAAAAAAACAAAGTACAGCATGTTAGCATGTTATACAGAATGATGCATTGTGGAATATGGGACATAGATCATGGTATACAGAATGAGGCAGTGGAAATAGGAAACTTACAGCATGGTATACTGAACGAAGTGTTGCAGAGTAAGGAACATGCAGAATGGCACACAGAATGAAGTGGTGCAGAATAAGGACAGTACAGCACATTATGCAGAATGGGACAGTGTAGAATAAGAAATGTAAAGCATGTCGTCATGTTATATGTATTGATGCATTGTGGATAGGGATGAGCCGAACACCCCCGGGTTCGGTTCGCACCAGAACCTTCGAACGGACCGAAAGTTCGCGCGAATTTTCGAACCCTATTCGTTATAATGGACGCGAACGTTCGAAATCAAAATTGCTAATTACAACGGCCAATATGCATGTTAATGTCATAAAACAGGTTTGGGGACCCGGGTCCTGCCCCAGGGGACATATATCAATGCAAAAAGAAATTTTAAAAACTAAAGTTTTTTCGGGAGCAGTCATTTTAATGATGCATAAAGTGAAAAAAAAAAAATAGAAATTTTCCTTTAAATATGGTACCTGGGGGGTGTCTAAAGTATGCCTGTGAAGTGGCATGTGTTTCCCGTGTTTAGAACTGTCCTTGCACAAAATGACATTTGTAAAGGAAAAAAAGAAGCCATTTAAAACCACTTGCGGCTTTAATGTCATGTCTTGTCCTGGCCGCCATATGGCTGAAAATCCTTGA
This sequence comes from Rana muscosa, assembly GCA_029206835.1. NCBI lineage: Eukaryota > Metazoa > Chordata > Amphibia > Anura > Ranidae > Rana > Rana muscosa. Next base: position 815,194,322 of record CM055118.1, read on the forward strand.
GAAAAATGGCATGGCTACCCCATCACCCCCCCCCCCCCACCCCAGCCCCTTTGGGTCTTGTATGGATACTAAGGGGGACCCCGCACCCAAAATAAAACCCTATACCTACAACCCTATATACTCTGAACAGCAGTATATAGGTGGTGCAAACAAGACATGGACTGTAGGTTTGTTCTTAAGTAGAATCTGAACAGGTACATTATGAAGTGTAGCTACATCCCAAAAAAATCAATTTTTAAGCTTTTTGGAGAACATAGGGAGGGGTTATCACCCCTGTAACATTTGCTGTCTTTGCACATCTGTTCAGAACATGTCACCTCACTTTCCGTCCCAATGACAAATGTTTTTGGAAAAGTGGGGTTTTAATTGAAACAAGGATTGGTGATAAAGCATCAGTAGAGAGGAGATACCTTTTTCCCAAATTAAATCTAACAGGATAGAATTTTCCTTCCTAGGGGTAGATTTCCTCTCACTTCCTGTTTTCTCTTGCCGTTTGCAAGTAGGAGTCGTTTGTAAGTTGGATGTTTGAAAGTAGGGGCCTGCCGTATATACTCTGCAGAAATTTGCCCTATTAGATGTTGGTGTAGCCACAAGACTGGTGGGCACAGGAATGGGCCCTGCTGTGAGTTAATAGATCAAGATTTGTACTTGCATGCACCTGTTGAACCGGGCAGAAAAATTGGGCCTTTGGTGGTGGTGGTGGTGGTGGACGGTGTTGCCACAAGACTGTAAGCCCTCACAGTTACTCTTGGTGGGTGCAGGAATGGGCCCTGCTGTGAGTTATTAGATCAAGATTTGTAATTGCATGCACCTGTTGAACAGGGCAGAAAAATTGGGCCTTTGGTGGTGGTGGTGGTGGTGGACGGTGTTGCCACAAGACTGTAGGCCCTCATAGTTACTCTTGGTGGGCGCAGGAATGGGCCCTGCTGTGAACTATTAGATCAAGATTTGTAATTACACGCCCCTGTTAAACAGGGGCTGAAAAATTGTGCCTTAGGCATTGGTGTTGGTGCCACAACACTGCAACCCCTCACAGATACTGTACTTGGAGCACAGCAGTCACACCTGTTGCGAAGCATCTTTTTAAAAAATTGTAATTACACGCCCCTGTTATACAGGGGCTGAAAAATTGTGCCTTAGGCACTGGTGCTGGTGCCACAACACTGCAACCCCTCACAGATACTGTACTCTGAGCACAGCAATGAGACCTGTTGCAAAGCATTGCCTAAAAATTGTAATTACACGCCCCAACAGGGGCTGAAAAATTGTGCCTTAGGCACTGGTGCTGGTGCCACAACACTGCAACCCCTCACAGATACTGTACTCTGAGCACAGCAGTCACACCTGTTGCGAAGCATCTTTTTAAAAAATTGTAATTACACGCCCCTGTTATACAGGGGCTGAAAAATTGTGCCTTAGGCACTGGTGTGGTGGCATGGATCATTGAGGAGGAGGAAGAGGATAGTCAGTGAACATAACAGGACAGTCACTCAGCATCAGCATAGGCAGTCTTGAAGGGATGTGACATTATAAATTATTCCGTTATATCCGCTTCAGGTGTCTGGTAGCTGGTGGTGATCCAAGACTGATTCATTTTTATGAAGGTCAGTCGATCAACCGAGTCGGTGGACAGGCGCACCCTATGATCGGTGACAAATCCTCCAGCAGCACTGAATGTGCGTTCGGAAAGAACGCTGGATGCAGGACAGGCCAGTAGCTCAATTGCATACTGTGCAAGCTCTGGCCAGTGATCCATCCTCAGGACCCAGTAAGCCAGAGGATTTTCGGTGGGAAAGGTGTCCAAGTCTGACCTTGCCCCTAGGTATTCCTGCACCATGTATATCAGACGCTGGCGATGGTTGCTGGAACCGATCATACCTTGGGGCTGCGGACTAAAAAATTGTCTGAACGCATCGGTCAGACGTCCACCTTCCCCACCGCTCCTTCTGCTACTGACCGAAGCCTCAGCAACTCGTCGTCCAGGACCAGGAGTTTGTAACCTCCCAGTTTCTGGGAACGCGTTGCACAGACCTTTCTGCAAGGCCTCCCTGAGATGTCTCATCCTCTGCTCCCTCTGCGACGGCAAGATAAGGTCCGCAACCTTACCCTTGTACCGTGGATCAAGGAGAGTGGCCAGCCAGTAATGGTCACTCTCCTTGATCCGAAGAACACGAGGATCCTTCCGCAGGCTTTGCAGGATCAGGGAGGCCATGCAGCGTAGGTTAGCTGAGGCATTCGGTCCGGAGTCTTCTGGGTCACTGAGGATGACATGATCGCCAGCCACCTCCTCCCAGCCACGTACAAGTCCACTGGTTTGTTGGGACTGTACATCATCCCTAAAAGACTGCTGCTGCTGATGCTGAGTGCCAGGCTCCACCTCCATGCTCACACAATCCTCCTCCTCCTCCTCCTCCTCCTCCTCTTCCTGTGTGATGGGTGGGACAGAAGGAACATTGTCTGGATAAAGGGGGCCTTGAGAGACAAGGAAGTCCTCCTCTTCCTGCCTCTGTTCTGCCTCAAGTGCCCTGTCCATTATCCCACGCAGCGTATGCTCCAACAGGTGGACAAGAGGTACAGTGTCACTGATGCATGCACTGTCACTGCTCACCATCCACGTGGCCTCCTCAAATGGTGAGAGGACAGTGCATGCATCCCTGATCATGCTCCACTGGCGTGGGGAAAAAAAGCCAAGCTCCCCTGACCCTGTCCTGGTGCCGTAGTCGCAAAGGTACTCATTGATGGCCCTCTGCTGCGTGTGCAGTCGCTGCAGCATGGCCAACGTTGAGTTCCACCTGGTGGGCATGTCACATATTAGGCGGTTCTTGGGCAGGTTCAGCTCCTTTTGCAGCTCAGTCAGCCGAGCACTGGCATTATAAGATCGGCGGAAATGCACACAGACTTTCCTGGCCTGCCTCAGGACATCCTGTAAGCCTGGGAACCTGCCCAAGAACCGCTGCACCACCAGGTTGAGGACGTGAGCCATACAGGGCACATGGGTGAGCTGCCCCTGTCGCAGGGCGGAGAGGAGGTTGGTGCCATTATCAGAAACGACCATTCCTGGCTTAAGCTGGCGTGGCGTCAACCACCTCTCGGCCTGCCCCTGCAGAGCTGCCAGAACCTCTGGCCCAGTGTGGCTCCTGTCCCCCAAACACACCAGCGCAAGCACGGCATGGCATCTTTTTGCCTGCGTACTCGCGTAGCCCCTTGTACGCCTACGGAGCACCGCTGGTTCCGAGGACAGAGCACTCGAAGAGGACATGGAGGAAGAAGAAGAGGAGGGGGTGGAGGAGAGAGGTGTGTCACAACCAGTAGTAGCATTTTGGAGGCGTGGTGGCGGAACAACCTCCAACACTACTGCACCTTGTCCTGCATCCCTCCCAGCTGCCAATAGAGTGACCCAATGGGCCGTGAAAGAAAGATAACGTCCCTGTCCATGCCTGCTGGACCATGAGTCAGCGGTAATATGCACCTTACCGCTGACCGCCCTGTCCAGCGAGGCATGGACATTGCCTTCCACATGCCAGTAGAGAGACGGAATCGCCTTCCGTGAGAAAAAGTGGCGTTTGGGAACCTGCCACTGAGGAACCGCACATTGAACAAACTCACGGAAGGGGGCCGAGTCTATCAACTGAAAAGGCAGCAGTTGAAGTGCTAGCAATTTAGCCAAGCTAGCATTCAACCGCTGGGCATGTGGATGGCTGGGAGTATACTTCTTTCGACGGTCCAGCAGCTGGGGCAGGGAAATTTGCCTGCTACAATCGGACGTCGGTGTACTGCAAGTACTTGGTTGTGACACACCTAATTCTACACCTTCAGTCCTCTCAGAGCAGCTTTCAGAGAGGACTGAAGATATAGTGGGGATGGAGATCCCAGCTGATGAGGAGCAAGGAGTGGTCCGCTTTGTTCTTTGGTGTGGGTCTTTTATGTGTGCTTGCCAACGAGCTGCATGGCAGGTCGACATATGTCTGCTCATGCTTGTGGTGCCCAAGCGGCTGATGTTTTGGCCACGCGAGATACGCTTGAGACAAATATTGCAAATAGCAGTGGTGCGATCTGATGCACTCGTCTCAAAAAAGGCCCACACCAAAGAACTTTTGTGATAACGTGCAGAGGCAGCGCCCTGCACAGGCGGAGCTCTGCGGTGTGGTACAGTTGCTGTGCTGGCCTCTAGCTGGCCTCCAGGGGGCATCCTGCCTCGTTGGACATGTGACGCTGCATCCTCCTCCTCCTCCTCCTCTCTCCCTTCAGGCACCCACGTGGAGTCAGTGACCTCATCATCCCCTCCCTCTTCACCACTAGAGCAAACCTGGCAGTAAGCTGCAGCTGGTGGAACACTACTGCCAGATTGCTGTCCTTCAGCATCCCCTCTCTCTGCGCGCACACTACTGACTTCCTCAAGCTGGGTATCATCATCCGAGCCTTCGAATCGTTGGGCATCCTCCTGGAGCATGTACCCAACACTGTGCTCAAACAGGAGGACATGGTGGGTCTAGGGAAGGGGTGGCTGATGATGCCATTGAGTACGCGTTGGCAGCTGCTCTGCCAGTACCCTGAGCCTGGGTGAGAGAGGATGAGGAGGATGAGGAGGGCTTGGTCATCCATTCTACCAAGCCTTCGGCATGATGTGGCTCCACATGTCCAGCTGCCGAAAACAAAGACAAGCGTGTCCCATGGCCACGTGCTGATGACGATGCACGACCACGTCCACGGCCAGCACTGTTGTCTCTAGAAACAGAGCCTGCCTGCCCTGTGTTCTTGCCTCGGCACGCTCTGCCTCTCCTTGGCGGTCTTCCAGCCATTGTAGTCGGTAGTGTATATAGTATAAAAAATAGAACTCCTATGTGTGCTCACAACACACTGTAGGTCCTATGGGTGCTGACACTAACACACTATAGGTACTATGTGTGCTGCTGACAAGAAAATATAGGAGCTCTGTTTGCTGCCACTAACACACTAGAAGTCCTATGGGTGCTTCTGAGATGAAAATATAGGAACTCTGTGTGATGCCACTAACACACTAGAAGTCCTATGGGTGCTGCTGAGAAGAAAATATAGGAGCTCTGTGTGATGCCACTAACACACTAGAAGTCCTATGGGTGCTTCTGAGATGAAAATATAGGAACTCTGTGTGATGCCACTAACACACTAGAAGTCCTATGGGTGCTGCTGAGAAGAAAATATAGGAGCTCTGTGTGATGCCACTAACACACTAGAAGTCCTATGGGTGCTTCTGAGATGAAAATATAGGAACTCTGTGTGATGCCACTAACACATTAGAAGTCCTATGGGTGCTGCTAAGAAGAAAATATAGGAGCTCTGTTTGCTGCCACTAACACACTAGAAGTCCTATGGGTGCTGCTAAGAAGAAAATATAGGAGCTCTGTGTGATGCCACTAACACACTAGAAGTCCTATGGGTGCTTCTGAGATGAAAATATAGGAACTCTGTGTGATGCCTCTAACACATTAGAAGTCCTATGGGTGCTGCTGAGAAGAAAATATAGGAGCTCTGTTTGCTGCCACCAACACACTAGAAGTCCTATGGGTGCTTCTGAGATGAAAATATAGGAGCTCTGTGTGATGCCACTAACACACTAGAAGTCCTATGGGTGCTTCTGAGATGAAAATATAGGAAATCTGTGTGATGCCACTAACACATTAGAAGTCCTATGGGTGCTGCTGAGAAGAAAATATAGGAGCTCTGTTTGCTGCCACTAACACACTAGAAGTCCTATGGGTGCTTCTGAGATGAAAATATAGGAACTCTGTGTGATGCCACTAACACACTAGAAGTCCTATGGGTGCTTCTGAGATGAAAATATAGGAACTCTGTGTGATGCCACTAACACACTAGAAGTCCTATGGGTGCTTCTGAGATGAAAATATAGGAACTCTGTGTGATGCCACTAACACATTAGAAGTCCTATGGGTGCTGCTAAGAAGAAAATATAGGAGCTCTGTTTGCTGCCACTAACACACTAGAAGTCCTATGGGTGCTGCTGAGAAGAAAATATAGGAGCTCTGTGTGATGCCACTAACACACTAGAAGTCCTATGGGTGCTTCTGAGATGAAAATATAGGAGCTCTGTGTGATGCCACTAACACACTAGAAGTCCTATGGGTGCTTCTGAGATGAAAATATAGGAACTCTGTGTGATGCCACTAACACATTAGAAGTCCTATGGGTGCTGCTAAGAAGAAAATATAGGAGCTCTGTTTGCTGCCACTAACACACTAGAAGTCCTATGGGTGCTTCTGAGAAGAAAATATAGGAGCTCTGTGTGATGCCACTAACACACTAGAAGTCCTATGGGTGCTTCTGAGATGAAAATATAGGAACTCTGTGTGATGCCACTAACACATTAGAAGTCCTATGGGTGCTGCTGAGAAGAAAATATAGGAGCTCTGTTTGCTGCCACTAACACACTAGAAGTCCTATGGGTGCTTCTGAGATGAAAATATAGGAGCTCTGTGTGATGCCACTAACACACTAGAAGTCCTATGGGTGCTTCTGAGATGAAAATATAGGAACTCTGTGTGATGCCACTAACACATTAGAAGTCCTATGGGTGCTGCTGAGAAGAAAATATAGGAGCTCTGTTTGCTGCCACTAACACACTAGAAGTCCTATGGGTGCTTCTGAGATGAAAATATAGGAACTCTGTGTGATGCCACTAACACACTAGAAGTCCTATGGGTGCTTCTGAGATGAAAATATAGGAACTCTGTGTGATGCCACTAACACACTAGAAGTCCTATGGGTGCTTCTGAGATGAAAATATAGGAGCTCTGTGTGATGCCACTAACACACTAGAAGTCCTATGGGTGCTTCTGAGATGAAAATATAGGAACTCTGTGTGATGCCACTAACACATTAGAAGTCCTATGGGTGCTGCTGAGAAGAAAATATAGGAGCTCTGTTTGCTGCCACTAACACACTAGAAGTCCTATGGGTGCTTCTGAGATGAAAATATAGGAGCTCTGTGTGATGCCACTAACACACTAGAAGTCCTATGGGTGCTTCTGAGATGAAAATATAGGAACTCTGTGTGATGCCACTAACACATTAGAAGTCCTATGGGTGCTGCTGAGAAGAAAATATAGGAGCTCTGTTTGCTGCCACTAACACACTAGAAGTCCTATGGGTGCTTCTGAGATGAAAATATAGGAGCTCTGTGTGATGCCACTAACACACTAGAAGTCCTATGGGTGCTTCTGAGATGAAAATATAGGAACTCTGTGTGATGCCACTAACACATTAGAAGTCCTATGGGTGCTGCTAAGAAGAAAATATAGGAGCTCTGTTTGCTGCCACTAACACACTAGAAGTCCTATGGGTGCTTCTGAGAAGAAAATATAGGAGCTCTGTGTGATGCCACTAACACACTAGAAGTCCTATGGGTGCTTCTGAGACGAAAATATAGGAACTCTGTGTGATGCCACTAACACATTAGAAGTCCTATGGGTGCTGCTGAGAAGAAAATATAGGAGCTCTGTTTGCTGACACTAACACACTAGAAGTCCTATGGGTGCTTCTGAGATGAAAATATAGGAACTCTGTGTGATGCCACTAACACACTAGAAGTCCTATGGGTGCTTCTGAGATGAAAATATAGGAACTCTGTGTGATGCCACTAACACACTAGAAGTCCTATGGGTGCTTCTGAGATGAAAATATAGGAACTCTGTGTGATGCCACTAACACATTAGAAGTCCTATGGGTGCTGCTGAGAAGAAAATATAGGAGCTCTGTTTGCTGCCACTAACACACTAGAAGTCCTATGGGTGCTTCTGAGATGAAAATATAGGAACTCTGTGTGATGCCACTAACACATTAGAAGTCCTATGGGTGCTGCTGAGAAGAAAATATAGGAGCTCTGTTTGCTGCCACTAACACACTAGAAGTCCTATGGGTGCTGCTGAGAAGAAAATATAGGAGCTCTGTGTGATGCCACTAACACACTAGAAGTCCTATGGGTGCTTCTGAGATGAAAATATAGGAGCTCTGTGTGATGCCACTAACACACTAGAAGTCCTATGGGTGCTGCTGAGAAGAAAATATAGGAGCTCTGTGTGATGCCACTAACACACTAGAAGTCCTATGGGTGCTTCTGAGATGAAAATATAGGAACTCTGTGTGATGCCACTAACACACTAGAAGTCCTATGGGTGCTGCTGAGAAGAAAATATAGGAGCTCTGTTTGCTGCCACTAACACACTAGAAGTCCTATGGGTGCTTCTGAGAAGAAAATATAGGAACTCTGTGTGATGCCACTAACACACTAGAAGTCCTATGGGTGCTTCTGAGATGAAAATATAGGAACTCTGTGTGATGCCACTAACACATTAGAAGTCCTATGGGTGCTGCTAAGAAGAAAATATAGGAGCTCTGTTTGCTGCCACTAACACACTAGAAGTCCTATGGGTGCTTCTGAGAAGAAAATATAGGAGCTCTGTGTGATGCCACTAACACACTAGAAGTCCTATGGGTGCTTCTGAGATGAAAATATAGGAACTCTGTGTGATGCCACTAACACATTAGAAGTCCTATGGGTGCTGCTGAGAAGAAAATATAGGAGCTCTGTTTGCTGCCACTAACACACTAGAAGTCCTATGGGTGCTTCTGAGATGAAAATATAGGAGCTCTGTGTGATGCCACTAACACACTAGAAGTCCTATGGGTGCTTCTGAGATGAAAATATAGGAACTCTGTGTGATGCCACTAACACATTAGAAGTCCTATGGGTGCTGCTGAGAAGAAAATATAGGAGCTCTGTTTGCTGCCACTAACACACTAGAAGTCCTATGGGTGCTGCTGAGAAGAAAATATAGGAGCTCTGTGTGATGCCACTAACACACTAGAAGTCCTATGGGTGCTGCTGAGAAGAAAATATAGGAGCTCTGTTTGCTGCCACTAACACACTAGAAGTCCTATGGGTGCTGCTGAGAAGAAAATATAGGAGCTCTGTGTGATGCCACTAACACACTAGAAGTCCTATGGGTGCTGCTGAGAAGAAAATATAGGAGCTCTGTTTGCTGCCACTAACACACTAGAAGTCCTATGGGTGCTGCTGAGAAGAAAATATAGGAGCTCTGTTTGCTGCCACTAACACACTAGAAGTCCTATGGGTGCTGTTGGGGTGCAATGCTGTGCTAACAGCACTGCGGTTGGTACTACTGCAATACTGTACTAACAGTAAGCACGCACCAGACTAATCCCCAGCAGCAGCTAATAACACACTAACTGTGCAATCAGCAGCAATGAACGATCAATGACTTAGGTAGCAATGGTTTAGCAAAGAAATAGCCAATGGTTTAGCAAAGAAGAGCAAATCTTTCAGTATCAAGCAAAGACAGAATCAGCAGACTAATCTCTCCTAAAGCCGGAACTCATGTGACCGGGGCCGATGGCGTGGCGGCCTTTTAAATGGTGGGGCGTGTACTAAAGCCCCTGAGCTGTAATTGGCTACAGGCGTCCTGCCTGTAGCCAATTATTGCTCTCCGAGTTTCGGGCGCTGTGATTGGCCAAGCATGCGGGGTCACAGTGCATGCTTGGCCAATCATCAGCCAGCAATGCACTGCGCCGGCCGCGCCGGCCGCAATGCATTGCGGGGCCGCTCGCATCACACGAATGTGATGCGAACGGCCCAAATAGTTCTGGGCTCGACGAGCGAGCGAACGCCCGGTGCTCGATTCGAACATGGGTTCGAATCGAGCACCGGGCCCATCCCTAATTGTGGAATAAGGAGCATAGGGCAAAGCAGAATCGTAAAATGTACAGCATGGCATATGAAATGAGCTGGTGAGGAAAATGGAAAGCATATGCCATGAGGAGGTACGGAATATTGAATGTACAGCATTGCATATGCATTGGGGAGCATGAATAGGAAATGTAAAATATGGAATATGGAATGAGGCTTTGTGACATAGCAAAAGACTTATGGAATGAGGTGGTAAGGAATAGGGAATGTGCAGTGTGGAATGAGAGCTAAGGCAAAAAGGCTAAAGGCTAAAGCAAAGACAAAGAACAGCAAAGTGAGATAGAGGAGAATAATTATGAAGTACCCTAAAAAATGGCTTACTTCTGCTCTGTTGCTTATCAAGACCTTCATCAGCAGGCTGGTTGGGGGGGCTGTCAGGGGAAGTGTTGAGCAGAAGATATTACATTCTATCTGTCAGACTGGGCCATGCCAACTCACTTCCTCTGCTGTACCCTGCAATAGATGTAATTTGCCAGTGCCACAGAGGATTTGTGTAGTGGAAAATGTCCTCTGCTGATTTATATACAAATGACAGTGATGATCAGGTTAGCTGTTAAATCTTTTGTTGTTTGGATGGGGTCAGGTAGCCCAGTGTGACTGACAAAACAGATGATCTTTCCCCCAACACTTCTCATTACTGTGGTCCTGATGGCCCCCACCAACTGCAAGGGCTGCTATGGCAGTGGTTCTGCCAGTACCTCCAACCTAGGTAAGAAAGTAAGTCAGTTACTGGCAGGATCACCAGAAAATAAAAAAGCCAGCAAAGGAAGAAAACAAATGCAGACACCTCATATTACTAGTAAGTAGAGTTGAGTGGACACCTGGATGTTCGGGTTGGATGGGTTCGGCCGAACTTCGGAAAAAAGTTCGAGTTCAGGACCGAACTTGACCCCGAACCCGAACCCCATTAAAGTCAATGGGGACCCGAACTTCTGAGGACTATTCGCGCTTGTTTCCCGTGCTTAGAACTGTCCCGGCACAAAGTGTCATTTCTGAAGGAAAAAAAGTCATTTAAAACTCACTCGCGGCTATAATGAATTGTCGGCTCCCGGCAATACATAGAAAATTCATTGATAAAAAATGTAAAAAAAGCGTGCCGCAAATTAAAAAAAATGCGTGCGGTTCCCCCAAATATCCATACCAGGCCCTCCAGGTCTGGTATGGATTTTAAGGGGAACTCCACCCCAAATTAAAAAAAATGGCGTGGACTACCCCCAAAAATCCAGACCAGACCCTTTATCCGAGCACGCAACCTGGCAGGCCGCAGGAAAAGAGGGGGGGACGAGAGAGCGCCCCCCCTCCTGAACCGTACCAGACCACATGCCCTCAACATGGGGAGGATGTCCCTATGTTGATGGGGACAAGGGCTCATCCCCACAACCCTTACCCAGTGGTTGTGGGGGTCTGCGGGCAGGGGGCTTATCGGAATCTGGAAGACCCCTTTAACAAAGGGGACCCCCAGATCCCGCCCCCCTATGTTAATTGGTAATGAGGTACATTTTACCCCTACCATTTCACAAAGAAAGTGTAAAAAATTGTAAAAAAAAATACACAATAGCAGAGATAATTAACACAAACAACACTGGCTGAAAGACCCACAATAGACTTATTTACAATAAACACATCCTAACAGACAACAGACAGACAGGTGGCTGGAGTTGATGACATCAGCATATTCTATGAATCCCAACATTATGAAGCCCATCACTATAATATGGCATATACAGAGTCTGTGTGTTTTGGGGGACATGGACTTGACTCCAAAGTAACATTACTTCAAGGTGCCCAGGCATACACCTTGCAAAGAGTATTGTTCCCTTAAAATCCATGGCCCATAATCAGAAGGCAAGAGGCTAGCATTCAGTCCTCTCTAAAAGCCTCTGTCCTGGCTACGTCTGTCACACCTGACCAGGTAAATTTTCAGCTTTGAGCGCTGTCGCACTTTGAATGACAGTTGAATAGTCATGCAACACTGCACTCATATGAAATTTGTATCATTTTTTTTGGGACAGGCAGAGCGTTTGTTTAGTGTTATTTAATCACCACTGTTTTTTTTTTGCTAATCAAATGATAAAATATGGAAAAAGAGAAAAAAAAAAGAAATTTTTTTTTTCTTAGTTTCTGTTATAAAATTTTGCAAATAAGTAATTTTTCGCCTTCGCTAATGATAGGCGGCACTGATGGGCACTGATAGGCGAAACTGATAGTTGGCACTGTTAGGCTGCAGTGATGAGGAGGCACTAATGGACAGCACTGATGGGCAGCATTGATGGCACTGATGGGGATGCACTGACAATCAGGGCACGGTTGATCAGTGCCCTGATTATCTGTGTGCATATCCCCTGTCAGGATCACCAGTTACCGGCTCTCCTCTCCTCTTGCGCTGTCACAGCATCAATGCCGATAACCAGCTATCCTGTTTATAAGGTGATCAGCTGTGATTGGATACAGCTGATCACGTGGTAAAGGCTCACTGTGATTGGCCCTTTACCAAAAGCTGTGATCGGCTGTGTCTGAAGGATCTCAGAGCGCGCCGCAAGCATGCCCCAGGAGCCCAGGGGGAGTGCAAGGGGCATGGTTCTGGAAGGATGTTAATGGACGCCCTCCCGGGAACTAGAGAGCCGCACTGTAGTTGTCTACCAGCTATGACGCGGTTAGGAAGTGGTTAATCGTGCTTTAAAACATATTGCTGCCTATGGCACTAACCCCTAAGTGCTATTAAGGCAAATGCAAAAGGTAGCTGCAATTATAAACAGTTTTCAATTCACTTATATGGATAAGGGCTTTTATTAAACTTTGTGATATACTGATAGCTTGTTGAACGATCTGATACAATGTCACTACATCTAAAAAAAGTTGATTTTTGAGGCATTGTGGTCATTTGAACTGTAAAATAATAGTTTTATTACCAACAAAATTATTATATTCTTATACTGTAACTGTGTTACACATCACTGCCATTTCATGATTAACAAATTTTGTTTTAAACACAATTTATTAATTGTTAAACAATAATAATATTCTAGCTCAGGTGTTGGCAACCCCCCTTCCCCCGCACAGGGGCCCAATGCTGTTTGCACTGCCATGTATATGACAAATCACTAGACTGTTAATACGAAGCCTGGCCCACCCAGCTCCCTTATGTCGCAGCATGCCTATAGCAATACCTTGATCTGGTAGAGGGCTTGGTGCTGATCTAAGTTCCGATGTTTATGCATTGGGGCCGATCTCAGGTCTAAAGTACATGCATTGGAGTTGACTTGAGGACTAGTTTACAAGCATTGGGGCTCTTTTGTGTTCCCACCAGTTAAACTTTTGTTGCACTCATAGTTGTACTGGTGGAGGCAAGTTAAATATATTATTTAATAATTAATGAGTTTAGTTTGCCATTACCAGTACAAACATGAGTGAAAAAATTGAAAGCAAATTAAGACCACAACATGGTATTGTTCAATGGTTCACCAGTTGTCTAGTGCTTAGGAACGGGACACTTAATGTGGAAAATGTTGTTGACCTTTGTTCTAGCCTGTGAACAGCAAACATATGGCAAAAGTACAAAAGGCACATACAGTATCTGTTAGAAGCCTTTTTTTTTGTATTAAATCATTTGGCTGTTGCTAAAATAGGCACCAGGATATATGGCAGATGGTAGCTAGTAATGGCTCAAGCAGTTTCCTGTTCTCATAAAATACTTGCCAAATGACATAAATCCTGGCCTATACTGTTCAAGAAACTTCACTTTACTTCTCTTATAGGGATGAGCTTCGTGTTCGAATCGAACATACGTTCGACTCGAACATCGGCTGTTCGATCGTTCGACGAAGATCGAACGATTTGGGCCGTTCGCGCCAAATTCGAGTGACGCGAACGGCCCACAATGCACTACGCCATCGCAGTGTCATCCAGGCGCTGTGATTGGCCAAGCATGCACTGTGACCCCGCATGCTTGGCCAATCACAGCGCCGGCAGCGAGGAGAGCAATGATTGGCCACAGGCAGGATGCCTGTGGCCAATTATTGCTGAGGGTGTTTAGTACACACCCCACACTATAAAAGGCCGCCAGCACGGCGGCCTAGTGTAGTGTGTTCCGGAGCAGGGATAGAGCAGCATAGGCAGGGACAGTGACTTTTATTTCTTTCTTGCTTAACCTGGATTCCTTTAGTTTAGGGAAAGAGAAGGATAGGTAGGGAGAGTGTCAGTGTGTTTTGTGCTTGTGCTATAGTGTGCTTAAAAAAAACATTTTTTCTAGGGACAGAAAACTGTAGGTAGGGAGAGTGTCAGTTTCTTTCACTGTGTAAGTCCTTGTTTCTAGGGACCTGGAAGGACAGTGAGTGAATTCTCCTTGTGCTATATTGTGCTTAAAAAAAACATTTTTTCTAGGGACAGAAAACTGTAGGTAGGGAGAGTGTCAGTTTCTTTCACTGTGCAAGTCCTTGTTTCCAGGGACCTGGAAGGACAGTGAGTGAATTCTCCTTGTGCTATATTGTGCTTAAAAAAAACATTTTTTCTAGGGACAGAAAACTGTAGGTAGGGAGAGTGTCAGTTTCTTTCACTGTGCAAGTCCTTGTTTCTAGGGACCTGGAAGGACAGTGAGTGAATTCTCCTTGTGCTATATTGTGCTTAAAAAAAACATTTTTTCTAGGGACAGAAAACTGTAGGTAGGGAGAGTGTCAGTTTCTTTCACTGTGCAAGTCCTTGTTTCTAGGGACCTGGAAGGACAGTGAGTGAATTCTCCTTGTGCTATATTGTGCTTAAAAAAAACATTTTTTCTAGGGACAGAAAACTGTAGGTAGGGAGAGTGTCAGTTTCTTTCACTGTGTAAGTCCTTGTTTCTAGGGACCTGGAAGGACAGTGAGTGAATTCTCCTTGTGCTATATTGTGCTTAAAAAAAACATTTTTTCTAGGGACAGAAAACTGTAGGTAGGGAGAGTGTCAGTTTCTTTCACTGTGCAAGTCCTTGTTTCTAGGGACCTGGAAGGACAGTGAGTGAATTCTCCTTGTGCTATATTGTGCTTAAAACAAACATTTTTTCTAGGGACAGAAAACTGTAGGTAGGGAGAGTGTCAGTTTCTTTCACTGTGCAAGTCCTTGTTTCTAGGGACCTGGAAGGACAGTGAGTGAATTCTCCTTGTGCTATATTGTGCTTAAAAAAAACATTTTTTCTAGGGACAGAAAACTGTAGGTAGGGAGAGTGTCAGTTTCTTTCACTGTGCAAGTCGTTGTTTCTAGGGACCTGGAAGGACAGTGAGTGAATTCTCCTTGTGCTATATTGTGCTTAAAAAAAAAAATTTTTCTAGGGACAGAAAACTGTAGGTAGGGAGAGTGTCAGTTTCTTTCACTGTGTAAGTCCTTGTTTCTAGGGACCTGGAAGGACAGTGAGTGAATTCTCCTTGTGCTATATTGTGCTTAAAAAAAACATTTTTTCTAGGGACAGAAAACTGTAGGTAGGGAGAGTGTCAGTTTCTTTCACTGTGCAAGTCGTTGTTTCTAGGGACCTGGAAGGACAGTGAGTGAATTCTCCTTGTGCTATATTGTGCTTAAAAAAAACATTTTTTCTAGGGACAGAAAACTGTAGGTAGGGAGAGTGTCAGTTTCTTTCACTGTGTAAGTCCTTGTTTCTAGGGACCTGGAAGGACAGTGAGTGAATTCTCCTTGTGCTATATTGTGCTTAAAAAAAACATTTTTTCTAGGGACAGAAAACTGTAGGTAGGGAGAGTGTCAGTTTCTTTCACTGTGCAAGTCCTTGTTTCCAGGGACCTGGAAGGACAGTGAGTGAATTCTCCTTGTGCTATATTGTGCTTAAAAAAAACATTTTTTCTAGGGACAGAAAACTGTAGGTAGGGAGAGTGTCAGTTTCTTTCACTGTGTAAGTCCTTGTTTCTAGGGACCTGGAAGGACAGTGAGTGAATTCTCCTTGTGCTATATTGTGCTTAAAAAAAACATTTTTTCTAGGGACAGAAAACTGTAGGTAGGGAGAGTGTCAGTTTCTTTCACTGTGCAAGTCCTTGTTTCCAGGGACCTGGAAGGACAGTGAGTGAATTCTCCTTGTGCTATATTGTGCTTAAAAAAAACATTTTTTCTAGGGACAGAAAACTGTAGGTAGGGAGAGTGTCAGTTTCTTTCACTGTGCAAGTCCTTGTTTCTAGGGACCTGGAAGGACAGTGAGTGAATTCTCCTTGTGCTATATTGTGCTTAAAAAAAACATTTTTTCTAGGGACAGAAAACTGTAGGTAGGGAGAGTGTCAGTTTCTTTCACTGTGCAAGTCCTTGTTTCTAGGGACCTGGAAGGACAGTGAGTGAATTCTCCTTGTGCTATATTGTGCTTAAAAAAAAACATTTTTTCTAGGGACAGAAAACTGTAGGTAGGGAGAGTGTCAGTTTCTTTCACTGTGTAAGTCCTTGTTTCTAGGGACCTGGAAGGACAGTGAGTGAATTCTCCTTGTGCTATATTGTGCTTAAAAAAAACATTTTTTCTAGGGACAGAAAACTGTAGGTAGGGAGAGTGTCAGTTTCTTTCACTGTGCAAGTCGTTGTTTCTAGGGACCTGGAAGGACAGTGAGTGAATTCTCCTTGTGCTATATTGTGCTTAAAAAAAACATTTTTTCTAGGGACAGAAAACTGTAGGTAGGGAGAGTGTCAGTTTCTTTCACTGTGTAAGTCCTTGTTTCTAGGGACCTGGAAGGACAGTGAGTGAATTCTCCTTGTGCTATATTGTGCTTAAAAAAAACATTTTTTCTAGGGACAGAAAACTGTAGGTAGGGAGAGTGTCAGTTTCTTTCACTGTGCAAGTCCTTGTTTCCAGGGACCTGGAAGGACAGTGAGTGAATTCTCCTTGTGCTATATTGTGCTTAAAAAAAACATTTTTTCTAGGGACAGAAAACTGTAGGTAGGGAGAGTGTCAGTTTCTTTCACTGTGTAAGTCCTTGTTTCTAGGGACCTGGAAGGACAGTGAGTGAATTCTCCTTGTGCTATATTGTGCTTAAAAAAAAACATTTTTTCTAGGAACAGAAAACTGTAGGTAGGGAGAGTGTCAGTTTCTTTCACTGTGCAAGTCCTTGTTTCCAGGGACCTGGAAGGACAGTGAGTGAATTCTCCTTGTGCTATATTGTGCTTAAAAAAAACATGTTTTCTAGGGACAGAAAACTGTAGGTAGGGAGAGTGTCAGTTTCTTTCACTGTGTAAGTCCTTGTTTCTAGGGACCTGGAAGGACAGTGAGTGAATTCTCCTTGTGCTATATTGTGCTTAAAAAAAACATTTTTTCTAGGGACAGAAAACTGTAGGTAGGGAGAGTGTCAGTTTCTTTCACTGTGCAAGTCCTTGTTTCCAGGGACCTGGAAGGACAGTGAGTGAATTCTCCTTGTGCTATATTGTGCTTAAAAAAAACATTTTTTCTAGGGACAGAAAACTGTAGGTAGGGAGAGTGTCAGTTTCTTTCACTGTGCAAGTCCTTGTTTCTAGGGACCTGGAAGGACAGTGAGTGAATTCTCCTTGTGCTATATTGTGCTTAAAAAAAACATTTTTTCTAGGGACAGAAAACTGTAGGTAGGGAGAGTGTCAGTTTCTTTCACTGTGCAAGTCCTTGTTTCTAGGGACCTGGAAGGACAGTGAGTGAATTCTCCTTGTGCTATATTGTGCTTAAAAAAAACATTTTTTCTAGGGACAGAAAACTGTAGGTAGGGAGAGTGTCAGTTTCTTTCACTGTGTAAGTCCTTGTTTCTAGGGACCTGGAAGGACAGTGAGTGAATTCTCCTTGTGCTATATTGTGCTTAAAAAAAACATTTTTTCTAGGGACAGAAAACTGTAGGTAGGGAGAGTGTCAGTTTCTTTCACTGTGCAAGTCCTTGTTTCTAGGGACCTGGAAGGACAGTGAGTGAATTCTCCTTGTGCTATATTGTGCTTAAAACAAACATTTTTTCTAGGGACAGAAAACTGTAGGTAGGGAGAGTGTCAGTTTCTTTCACTGTGCAAGTCCTTGTTTCTAGGGACCTGGAAGGACAGTGAGTGAATTCTCCTTGTGCTATATTGTGCTTAAAAAAAACATTTTTTCTAGGGACAGAAAACTGTAGGTAGGGAGAGTGTCAGTTTCTTTCACTGTGCAAGTCGTTGTTTCTAGGGACCTGGAAGGACAGTGAGTGAATTCTCCTTGTGCTATATTGTGCTTAAAAAAAACATTTTTTCTAGGGACAGAAAACTGTAGGTAGGGAGAGTGTCAGTTTCTTTCACTGTGTAAGTCCTTGTTTCTAGGGACCTGGAAGGACAGTGAGTGAATTCTCCTTGTGCTATATTGTGCTTAAAAAAAACATTTTTTCTAGGGACAGAAAACTGTAGGTAGGGAGAGTGTCAGTTTCTTTCACTGTGCAAGTCCTTGTTTCCAGGGACCTGGAAGGACAGTGAGTGAATTCTCCTTGTGCTATATTGTGCTTAAAAAAAACATTTTTTCTAGGGACAGAAAACTGTAGGTAGGGAGAGTGTCAGTTTCTTTCACTGTGTAAGTCCTTGTTTCTAGGGACCTGGAAGGACAGTGAGTGAATTCTCCTTGTGCTATATTGTGCTTAAAAAAAAAACATTTTTTCTAGGGACAGAAAACTGTAGGTAGGGAGAGTGTCAGTTTCTTTCACTGTGCAAGTCCTTGTTTCCAGGGACCTGGAAGGACAGTGAGTGAATTCTCCTTGTGCTATATTGTGCTTAAAAAAACATTTTTTCTAGGGACAGAAAACTGTAGGTAGGGAGAGTGTCAGTTTCTTTCACTGTGCAAGTCCTTGTTTCCAGGGACCTGGAAGGACAGTGAGGCCTCGTACACACGGCCGAGATTCTCGTTGAGAAAAACATGTCGTTTTTTTCGACGAGATTCTTGGACAAGAAACTTGTCCCGGCCGAGTGTACACACGCTCGTTTCAAAGAACCCGCGGTTCTTTGAAAGGAGTGTACGCGGTGACGTCATCGACTACGTCGAGCATGCGCTCGTCACATTCGATGCCGTCGCCGCCATCTTGGTATACCCTACGTATGCCTAGGAAGCTACCGCGCATGCGTCAAATTCATTTCGAACATGCGCGGGCTTCCGGGCGGACAGGTAAGTGTACACACACTCACTTTTCTCGTCGAGAAACACGCCGAGGAGAATCTCGACGAGAAAATAGAGAGCAGGTTCTCTATTTTCTCGTCGAGGTTTCTTGTTGGTTTTCTCGACGAGAAACACGCTAGCAGCGTACACACGACCGATTTACTCGGCAAGACCTCTCTGCCAGCAAGTTTCTTGCTGGTTCTTGCCGAGAAAATCGGTCGTGTGTACGAGGCCTGAGTGAATTCTCCTTGTGCTATATTGTGCTTAAAAAAAACATTTTTTCTAGGGACAGAAAACTGTAGGTAGGGAGAGTGTCAGTTTCTTTCACTGTGCAAGTCCTTGTTTCCAGGGACCTGGAAGGACAGTGAGTGAATTCTCCTTGTGCTATATTGTGCTTAAAAAAAACATTTTTTCTAGGGACAGAAAACTGTAGGTAGGGAGAGTGTCAGTTTCTTTCACTGTGTAAGTCCTTGTTTCTAGGGACCTGGAAGGACAGTGAGTGAATTCTCCTTGTGCTATATTGTGCTTAAAAAAAAAAAAAATCTAGGGACAGAAAACTGTAGGTAGGGAGAGTGTCAGTTTCTTTCACTGTGCAAGTCCTTGTTTCCAGGGACCTGGAAGGACAGTGAGTGAATTCTCCTTGTGCTATATTGTGCTTAAAAAAAACATTTTTTCTAGGGACAGAAAACTGTAGGTAGGGAGAGTGTCAGTTTCTTTCACTGTGCAAGTCCTTGTTTCTAGGGACTGGGAAGGACAGTGAGTGAATTCTCCTTGTGCTATAGTGTGCTTAAAAAAACATTTTTTCTAGGGACAGAAAACTGTAGGTAGGGAGAGTGTCAGTTTCTTTCACTGTGCAAGTCCTTGTTTCTAGGGACCTGGAAGGACAGTGAGTGAATTCTCCTTGTGCTATATTGTGCTTAAAAAAAACATTTTTTCTAGGGACAGAAAACTGTAGGTAGGGAGAGTGTCAGTTTCTTTCACTGTGCAAGTCCTTGTTTCTAGGGACCTGGAAGGACAGTGAGTGAATTCTCCTTGTGCTATATTGTGCTTAAAAAAAACATTTTTTCTAGGGACAGAAAACTGTAGGTAGGGAGAGTGTCAGTTTCTTTCACTGTGTAAGTCCTTGTTTCTAGGGACCTGGAAGGACAGTGAGTGAATTCTCCTTGTGCTATATTGTGCTTAAAAAAAACATTTTTTCTAGGGACAGAAAACTGTAGGTAGGGAGAGTGTCAGTTTCTTTCACTGTGCAAGTCCTTGTTTCTAGGGACCTGGAAGGACAGTGAGTGAATTCTCCTTGTGCTATATTGTGCTTAAAACAAACATTTTTTCTAGGGACAGAAAACTGTAGGTAGGGAGAGTGTCAGTTTCTTTCACTGTGCAAGTCCTTGTTTCTAGGGACCTGGAAGGACAGTGAGTGAATTCTCCTTGTGCTATATTGTGCTTAAAAAAAACATTTTTTCTAGGGACAGAAAACTGTAGGTAGGGAGAGTGTCAGTTTCTTTCACTGTGCAAGTCGTTGTTTCTAGGGACCTGGAAGGACAGTGAGTGAATTCTCCTTGTGCTATATTGTGCTTAAAAAAAACATTTTTTCTAGGGACAGAAAACTGTAGGTAGGGAGAGTGTCAGTTTCTTTCACTGTGTAAGTCCTTGTTTCTAGGGACCTGGAAGGACAGTGAGTGAATTCTCCTTGTGCTATATTGTGCTTAAAAAAAACATTTTTTCTAGGGACAGAAAACTGTAGGTAGGGAGAGTGTCAGTTTCTTTCACTGTGCAAGTCCTTGTTTCCAGGGACCTGGAAGGACAGTGAGTGAATTCTCCTTGTGCTATATTGTGCTTAAAAAAAACATTTTTTCTAGGGACAGAAAACTGTAGGTAGGGAGAGTGTCAGTTTCTTTCACTGTGTAAGTCCTTGTTTCTAGGGACCTGGAAGGACAGTGAGTGAATTCTCCTTGTGCTATATTGTGCTTAAAAAAAAAACATTTTTTCTAGGGACAGAAAACTGTAGGTAGGGAGAGTGTCAGTTTCTTTCACTGTGCAAGTCCTTGTTTCCAGGGACCTGGAAGGACAGTGAGTGAATTCTCCTTGTGCTATATTGTGCTTAAAAAAACATTTTTTCTAGGGACAGAAAACTGTAGGTAGGGAGAGTGTCAGTTTCTTTCACTGTGTAAGTCCTTGTTTCTAGGGACCTGGAAGGACAGTGAGTGAATTCTCCTTGTGCTATATTGTGCTTAAAAAAAACATTTTTTCTAGGGACAGAAAACTGTAGGTAGGGAGAGTGTCAGTTTCTTTCACTGTGCAAGTCCTTGTTTCCAGGGACCTGGAAGGACAGTGAGGCCTCGTACACACGGCCGAGATTCTCGTTGAGAAAAACATGTCGTTTTTTTCGACGAGATTCTTGGACAAGAAACTTGTCCCGGCCGAGTGTACACACGCTCGTTTCAAAGAACCCGCGGTTCTTTGAAAGGAGTGTACGCGGTGACGTCATCGACTACGTCGAGCATGCGCTCGTCACATTCGATGCCGTCGCCGCCATCTTGGTATACCCTACGTATGCCTAGGAAGCTACCGCGCATGCGTCAAATTCATTTCGAACATGCGCGGGCTTCCGGGCGGACAGGTAAGTGTACACACACTCACTTTTCTCGTCGAGAAACACGCCGAGGAGAATCTCGACGAGAAAATAGAGAGCAGGTTCTCTATTTTCTCGTCGAGGTTTCTTGTTGGTTTTCTCGACGAGAAACACGCTAGCAGCGTACACACGACCGATTTACTCGGCAAGACCTCTCTGCCAGCAAGTTTCTTGCTGGTTCTTGCCGAGAAAATCGGTCGTGTGTACGAGGCCTGAGTGAATTCTCCTTGTGCTATATTGTGCTTAAAAAAAACATTTTTTCTAGGGACAGAAAACTGTAGGTAGGGAGAGTGTCAGTTTCTTTCACTGTGCAAGTCCTTGTTTCCAGGGACCTGGAAGGACAGTGAGTGAATTCTCCTTGTGCTATATTGTGCTTAAAAAAAACATTTTTTCTAGGGACAGAAAACTGTAGGTAGGGAGAGTGTCAGTTTCTTTCACTGTGTAAGTCCTTGTTTCTAGGGACCTGGAAGGACAGTGAGTGAATTCTCCTTGTGCTATATTGTGCTTAAAAAAAAAAAATTCTAGGGACAGAAAACTGTAGGTAGGGAGAGTGTCAGTTTCTTTCACTGTGCAAGTCCTTGTTTCCAGGGACCTGGAAGGACAGTGAGTGAATTCTCCTTGTGCTATATTGTGCTTAAAAAAAACATTTTTTCTAGGGACAGAAAACTGTAGGTAGGGAGAGTGTCAGTTTCTTTCACTGTGCAAGTCCTTGTTTCTAGGGACTGGGAAGGACAGTGAGTGAATTCTCCTTGTGCTATAGTGTGCTTAAAAAAAACATTTTTTCTAGGGACAGAAAACTGTAGGTAGGGAGAGTGTCAGTTTCTTTCACTGTGCAAGTCCTTGTTTCTAGGGACCTGGAAGGACAGTGAGTGAATTATCCTTGTGCTATATTGTGCTTAAAAAAAAACATTTTTTCTAGGGACAGAAAACTGTAGGTAGGGAGAGTGTCAGTTTCTTTCACTGTGTAAGTCCTTGTTTCTAGGGACCTGGAAGGACAGTGAGTGAATTCTCCTTGTGCTATATTGTGCTTAAAAAAAAAAAATTCTAGGGACAGAAAACTGTAGGTATGGAGAGTGTCAGTTTCTTTCACTGTGCAAGTCCTTGTTTCCAGGGACCTGGAAGGACAGTGAGTGAATTCTCCTTGTGCTATATTGTGCTTAAAAAAAACATTTTTTCTAGGGACAGAAAACTGTAGGTAGGGAGAGTGTCAGTTTCTTTCACTGTGCAAGTCCTTGTTTCTAGGGACTGGGAAGGACAGTGAGTGAATTCTCCTTGTGCTATAGTGTGCTTAAAAAAAACATTTTTTCTAGGGACAGAAAACTGTAGGTAGGGAGAGTGTCAGTTTCTTTCACTGTGCAAGTCCTTGTTTCTAGGGACCTGGAAGGACAGTGAGTGAATTCTCCTTGTGCTATATTGTGCTTAAAAAAAACATTTTTTCTAGGGACAGAAAACTGTAGGTAGGGAGAGTGTCAGTTTCTTTCACTGTGCAAGTCCTTGTTTCTAGGGACCTGGAAGGACAGTGAGTGAATTCTCCTTGTGCTATATTGTGCTTAAAAAAAACATTTTTTCTAGGGACAGAAAACTGTAGGTAGGGAGAGTGTCAGTTTCTTTCACTGTGCAAGTCCTTGTTTCTAGGGACCTGGAAGGACAGTGAGTGAATTCTCCTTGTGCTATATTGTGCTTAAAAAAAACATTTTTTCTAGGGACAGAAAACTGTAGGTAGGGAGAGTGTCAGTTTCTTTCACTGTGCAAGTCCTTGTTTCTAGGGACCTGGAAGGACAGTGAGTGAATTCTCCTTGTGCTATATTGTGCTTAAAAAAAACATTTTTTCTAGGGACAGAAAACTGTAGGTAGGGAGAGTGTCAGTTTCTTTCACTGTGTAAGTCCTTGTTTCTAGGGACCTGGAAGGACAGTGAGTGAATTCTCCTTGTGCTATATTGTGCTTAAAAAAAACATTTTTTCTAGGGACAGAAAACTGTAGGTAGGGAGAGTGTCAGTTTCTTTCACTGTGCAAGTCCTTGTTTCTAGGGACCTGGAAGGACAGTGAGTGAATTCTCCTTGTGCTATATTGTGCTTAAAACAAACATTTTTTCTAGGGACAGAAAACTGTAGGTAGGGAGAGTGTCAGTTTCTTTCACTGTGCAAGTCCTTGTTTCTAGGGACCTGGAAGGACAGTGAGTGAATTCTCCTTGTGCTATATTGTGCTTAAAAAAAACATTTTTTCTAGGGACAGAAAACTGTAGGTAGGGAGAGTGTCAGTTTCTTTCACTGTGCAAGTCCTTGTTTCTAGGGACCTGGAAGGACAGTGAGTGCATTCTCCTTGTGCTATATTGTGCTTAAAAAAACATTTTTTCTAGGGACAGAAAACTGTAGGTAGGGAGAGTGTCAGTTTCTTTCACTGTGCAAGTCCTTGTTTCTAGGGACCTGGAAGGACAGTGAGTGAATTCTCCTTGTGCTATATTGTGCTTAAAAAAAACATTTTTTCTAGGGACAGAAAACTGTAGGTAGGGAGAGTGTCAGTTTCTTTCACTGTGCAAGTCCTTGTTTCAAGGGACAGAGAAGGACACCTGAAGGTAGCCCTTATTGCTTTTTTCCCATCTCCCTGCAGGCCATCTATTAGAATGTCTGGAAGGCAAACAAGGAGAGGCAGACAGTCAGGAGGCAATAAAAGAGGGCAAGCAGGCTCTGTGTCTGGGGGCAACAGTGCTGGTCGTGGACGCGGTGCATTGTCATCAGCACATGGCCATGGGACACGCTTGTCCTTCTTTTCCGCAGCTGGACATGTTGAGCCACATCATGCCGAAGACTTGGTAGAGTGGATGACCAAGCCCTCCTCCTCCTCCTCATCCTCTCTCACCCAGGCTCAGGGTACTGGCAAAGCAGCTGCCAAAGCGTCCTCTTCCCTGGTATCAATGTCAGACTCATCATCAGTCACTCCTTCCCTAGACCCACCATGTCCTCCTCCTGAGGAGTCCCCCGAACTGTTTGAGCACAGTGTTGGGTACATGCTCCAGGAGGATGCCCAGCGTTTCGAAGGGTCTGATGATGAAACCCAGCTACAGGAAGGCAGTAGGGTGAGAGCAGACAGAGGGGATGCTCAAGAAGGACACCAATCTGGCAGTCATGTTCCAGCAGCTGCAGCATACTGCCAGATTGGCTCCAGTGATGAGGAGGGAGGGGATGATGAGGTCACTGACTCCACGTGGGTGCCTAATAGGAGAGAGGAGGAGGAGGATGAGGAGGAGGCACATCTCCAACGAGACAGGATGCCCTTTGGTGGCCAGCGTAAGGGCAGTACACCGACGGAATCACACCGCAGAGCTCCGCCTGTGCAGGGCGCTGCCTCTGCCCGTCATTCAAAAAGTTCCTTGGTGTGGGCCTTTTTTGAGGCTAGTGCATCAGATCGCACAGCTGCTGTTTGCAACATATGTCTCAAGCGTATATCGCGTGGCCAAAACATCAGCCGCTTGGGTACCACATGCCTGACCAGACATATGTTGACCTGCCATGCAGCTCGTTGGCAAGCCTACCTCAAAGACCCACACCAAAGAACAAAGCGGACCTCTCCTTGCACCGCATCAGCTGGGATTTCCAACCCCACTATAACTTCAGTCCTCTCTGAAACATGCACTGAGAGGAATGAAGGTGTAGAATTAGGTGTGTCACAGCCAAGTACTTGCGGCCACTCTGCTAGCAGTACACCGACGTCCGATTCTAGCAGGCAAATTTCCCTGCCCCAGCTGCTGGACCGTCGAAAGAAGTTCACTCCCAGCCGTCCACATGCCCAGCGGTTGAATGCTAGCTTGGCTAAATTGCTAGCGCTTCAACTGCTGCCTTTTCAGTTGGTAGACTCGGCCCCCTTCCGTGAGTTTGTGCAATGTGCGGTTCCTCAGTGGCAGGTTCCCAAACGCCACTTTTTCTCACGGAAGGCTATTCCGGCTCTCTACCGGCATGTGGAAGGCAATGTCTTGGCCTCGCTGGACAGGGCGGTCAGCGGTAAGGTGCATATTACCGCTGACTCATGGTCCAGCAGGCATGGACAGGGACGTTACCTTTCTTTCACGGCCCATTGGGTCACTCTTTTGGCAGCTGGGAAGGATGCAGGACAAGGTGCAGTAGTGTTGGAGGTTGTCCCACCGCCACGCCTCCAAAATGCTACTACTGGTTGTGACACACCTCTCTCCTCCACCCCCTCCTCTTCTTCTTCCTCCATGGCCTCTTCCTGTGGTTTGTCCTATGAACCAGCGGTGCTCCGTAGCCGTTCACGGGGCTACGCAAGTACGCAGGCAAAAAGATGCCATGCCGTGCTTGCGCTGGTGTGTTTGGGGGACAGAAGCCACACTGGGGCAGAGGTCCTGTCTGCTCTGCAGGGCCAGGCCGAGAGGTGGTTGACGCCACGCCAGCTTAAGCCAGGAATGGTGGTTTGCGACAATGGCACCAACCTCCTCTCCGCCCTCCGACAGGGACAACTGACCCATGTGCCCTGTGTGGCTCACGTCCTTAACCTGGTGGTGCAGCGGTTCTTGGGCAGGTACCCGGGCTTACAGGATGTCCTGAGGCAGGCCAGGAAAGTCTGTGTGCATTTCCGCAGATCTTATAATGCCAGTGCTCGCCTGGCTGAGCTGCAAAAGGTGTTTAACCTGCCCAAGAACCGCCTTATATGTGACATGCCCACCAGGTGGAACTCAACGTTGGCCATGCTGCAGCGGCTGCACACGCAGCAGAGGGCCATCAATGAGTACCTGTGCGACTACGGCACCAGGACAGGGTCAGGGGAGCTTGGTTTTTTTTCTCCACGCCAGTGGGGCATGATCAGGGATGCATGCACTGTCCTGGCACCATTTGAGGAGGCCACGAGGATGGTGAGCAGTGACAGTGCATGCATCAGTGACACTGTACCTCTTGTCCACCTGTTGGAGCACACGCTGCGTGGAATAATGGACAGGGCACTTGAGGCAGAACAGAGGCAGGAAGAGGAGGACTTCCTTGCCTCTCAAGGCCCCCTTTACCCAGACAGTGTTCCTTCTGTCCCACCCATCGCACAGGAAGAGGAAGAGGAGGAGGAGGAGGAGGAGGATTGTGTCAGCATGGAGGTGGAGGCTGGCACTCAGCATCATCAGCAGCAGTCTTTTAGGGATGATTTACAGTCCCAAGAAACCAGTGGACTTGTACGTGGCTGGGAGGAGGTGACTGCGGATCATGTCGTCCTTAGTGACCCAGAGGACTCCGGAGCGAATGCCTCAGCAAACCTACGCTGCATGGCCTCCCTGATCCTGCAAAGTCTGCGGAAGGATCCTCGTATTCTTCGGATCAAGGAGAGGGACCATTACTGGCTGGCCACTCTCCTTGATCCACGGTACAAGGGTAAGGTTGCGGACCTTATGTTACCGTCGCAGAGGGAGCAGAGGATGAGACAACTCCGGGAGGCCTTGCAGAAAGGTCTGTGCAACGCGTTCCCAGAGACTGGGAGGTTACAAACTCCTGGTCCAGGACAACGAGTTGCTGAGGCTTCGGCCAGTCAAAGAAGGAGCGGTGGGGAAGGTGGCCGTCTGACCGATGCGTTCAGACAATTCTTTAGTCCGCAGCCCCAAAGTATGATTGGTTCCAGCAACCATCGCCAGCGTCTGATAAACATGGTGCAGGAATATCTAGGGGCAAGGTCAGACTTGGACACCTTCCCCACCGAAAATCCTCTGGCTTACTGGGTCTTGAGGATGGATCACTGGCCAGAGCTTGCACAGTATGCAATTGAGCTACTGGCCTGTCCTGCATCCAGCGTTCTTTCGGAACGCACATTCAGTGCTGCTGGAGGATTTGTCACGGATCACAGGGTGCGCCTGTCCACCGACTCGGTTGATCGACTGACTTTCATCAAGATGAACCAGTCTTGGATCACCACCAGCTACCACACACCTGATGCTGATATAACAGACTAATTGATTTTAACATGTCACATCCCTTCAAGACTGATGCTGATGCTGAGTGTCTGTGCTGTTATGTTGACTGGCTATCCTCCTCCTCCGAGTCCTCAATGATACGATTGATGATGATAGCTTGGAAGATCATTTTTGTTTATGGGTGCCGCCACCAGTGGCTAAGGCCCAATTTTTCAGCCCCTGTTTTACAGGGGCGTGTAATTACAATTTTTTTAGCAATAATTTGCCATAGGGCTCATTGCTGTGCTCCAAGTACAGTATCTGTGAGGGGTTGGAGTGTTGTGGCACCAGTGCCTAAGGCCCAATTTTTCAGCCCCTGTTTAACAGGGGCGTGTCATTACAATTTTTGAAGCAATACTTTGCAACAGGGCTCATTGCTGTGCTCCAAGTACAGTATCTGTGAGGGGTTGTAGTGTTGTGCCACCAGTGCCTAAGGCCCAATTTTTCAGCCCCTGTTCAACAGGGGCATGTAATTACAATTCTTGATCTAATAATTCACAGCAGGGCCCATTCCTGCACCCACCAAGAGTAACTCTGAGGGCTTACAGTGTTGTGTCAACACCACCACCACCACCAAAGGCCCAATTTTTCAGCCCCTGTTCAACAGGGGCATGCAATTACAATTCTTGATCTAATAATTCACAGCAGGGCCCATTGCTGCACCCACCAAGAGTAACTGTCAGGGCTTACAGTGTTGTGGCACCAGCACCACCATCAAAGGCCCAATTTTTACTACCACTGTTCAACAATTATATGTAATTACAATTCCTGATATAATAGTTGACAGCAGGGCGTTCCAGCACCAACCAAGAGTAACTGTGAGTGCTTACAGTGTTGTGCCAACACCAACAACTAAGGGGCCTATTTCTGCAGAGTATCTACGGCAGGTCCCTACTTTCAAACATCCAACTTACAAACGACTCCTACTTGCAAACGCAAGAAGACAACAGGAAGTGAGAGGAAATCTACCCCTAGGAAGGAAAATTCTCTCCTGTAAGAATTAATATGGGAGAAAGGTGTCTCCTCTGTACTGATGCTTTATCAGCAATCCTTGTTTCAAGAAAAACACCACATTTCAAAAACAGTTGTCATTGGGACGGAAAGTGAGGTGAAATGTTCTGAACAGGGGCACAGACAGCAAAACAAATGTTACAGGGGTGATAACCCTTACCTATGTTTTCCAAAAAGTTTAAAAATAGATTTTTGGGCTGGAGCTACACTTAAACAATGTACCTGTTCAAAATTACAAACAGATTCTACATAAGAACAAACCTACAGTCCCTGTCTTGTATGCACCGCCTGTATACGGCTGTTCAGAGTATATAGGGCCTTTTTTATTTTATGTGCGGGGTTCCCCTTAATATCCATACAAGACCCAAAGGGGCTGGTAATGGGCTGGGGTAGGGGGGGGGGGGGGTCATGGGGTAGCTATGCCATTTTTCTTAAAGATTTTCATCCATATTACCGGGACCAGACATTACATTAAAGCCGCAAGCAGTTTTAAATGGCTTTTTTTTCCTTTAGAAGTGTCATTTTGTGCAGGGACAGTTCTAAACACGGGAAACACGTGGCACTTCACAGGCATACTTTAGACACCCCCCAGGTACGATATTTAAAGGAATATTTGACTTTTTTTTTTTCACTTTATGCATCATTAAAATGACTGCTCCCGAAAAACGACCGTTTTTAAAACTTCTTTTTGCATTGATACATGTCCCCTGGTGCAGAACCCGGGTTCCCAAACCCTTTTTAGGACAATAACATGCATAATAGTTGTTATAATTAGCACTTTAGAATTCGAACGTTCGCATCCATTGTATTTAATAGGGTTCTAATGTTCGTACGAACTTTCGGTCCGTTCGCGGGTTCTGGTGCGAACCGAACCCGGGGGTGTTCGGCTCATCACTATTCTCTTATTAAGCTAGTAAGCTCTGATACTAATCTCACATAAATATGCCTCAAATATACAAGCCTCGAGTACTCACATGGGCTTGTTATTTGCTGATTAGTTTGAAAAACCATATCTCTAGAGTTATACGACTGTGTATGATTATATCTTAAAATAGATATTTAAACAGGGCTCTTATTTATGTTATTTGCAATTTGGTGTAGTTAAAATCTTCCTATTTTTGGTTTTAATCAACCAAAAATACATGAAGAAAAGTGTGCCAGATTTTTTTTATATATCAAATATATTAAATCTAAGAGTCATTGAAATTTTTAAGCCATTAAAATATACCCAGATGTATAATGGAGATATTTGATGCTATACCATATGCTTTTAGAATCCAGTACAAAGTAATATGGGACAGTAACCATAACTAAATCACTCAAGAATGTTATTATGTGACTCACTGCACTATTACTGGGTTTATATACTGTATGTCTATTAATTGTCTTTAGATCTTAAAGGGGACCTGAACTCTAAAAGCACTCTGGCAAGCAGAAAGAAAAGGACAAGTCACTTGTCTTGCCTGTAGGCACCCTGCAGTGATCTTTCAACCATTTCCTCCATGTCTTGTTCTGCACTGTGGACCTTTGCTTTCTTATGTCAGAGCTGCCTCCCGATGACTGGTGAATAATACCTAGTGGTGGATAGTGATGAGCCGAACACCCCCGGGTTCGGTTCGCACCAGAACCCGCGAACGGACCGAAAGTTCGCACAAACTTTAGAACCCTATTAAATACAATGGATGCGAACGTTCGAAATCTAAAGTGCTATTTATAACGACTAATATGCATGATATTGTCCTAAAAAGGGTTTGGGAACCCGGGTTCTGCACCAGGGGACATGTATCAATCCAAAAAAAAGTTTTAAAAACTACCGTTTTTCAGGAGCAGTCATTTTGATGATGCATAAAGTGAAAAAAAAAATGTCAAATATTCCATTAAATATCGTACCTGGGGGGTGTCTAAAGTATGCCTGTGAAGTGCCACGTGTTTCCCGTGTTTAGAACTGTCCCTGCACAAAATTAAATTTCTAAAGGAAAAAAAGCCATTTAAAACTGCTTGCGGCTTTAATGTAATGTCTGGTCCCGGTAATATGGATGAAAATCTTTAAGAAAAATGGCATAGCTACACCATCACAGTCCCCCCCCCCTACCCCAGCCCATTACCAGCCCCTTTGGGTCTTGTATGGATATTAAGGTGAACCCCGCACACAAAATAAAAAAGGCCCTATATACTCTGAACAGCCGTATACAGGCGGTGCATACAAGACAGGGACTGTAGGTTTGATCTTATGTAGAATCTGTTTGTAATTTTGAACAGGTACATTGTTTAAGTGTAGCTCCAGGCAAAAAATCTATTTTTAAGCTTTTTGGAAAACATAGGGAAGGGTTATCACCCCTGTAACATTTGTTTTGCTGTCTGTGCAGTGTGCACCTGTTCAGAACAGTTCACCTCACTTTCCGTCCTAATGACAAATGTGTTTTGAAAATTTGGGGTTTTTATTGAAACAAGAATTGGTGATAAAGCATCAGTGGAGAGGAGACACTTTTTTTCCCATATTAACTCTTACAGGAGAGAATTTGCCTTCCTAGGGGTAGATTTCCTCTCACTTCCTGTTGTATCCTTCCGTTTGCAAGGAGGAGTCGTTTGTAAGTTGGATGTTTGAAAGTAGGGGCCTGCCGTATATACTCAGCTGAAATTTGCCCCTTACATGTTGGTGTTGCCACAACACTGTGAGCCCTCACAGTTACTCTTGGTGGGCACATGAATGGGCCCTGCTGTGAATTATTAGATCAAGAATTGTAATTGCATGCCCCTGTTGAACAGGGGCTGAAAAATTGGGCCTTTGTTGGTGGTGGTGGTGGTGGTGTTGACACAACACTGTAAGGCCACACAGTTAGTCTTGGTGGGCACAGGAATGGGCCCTGCTGTGAATTATTAGCTCAAGAATTGTAATCACATGCCCCTGTTAAACAGGGGCAGAAAAATTGGGCCTTAGGCACTGGTGCCACAACACTGCAACCCCTCACAGATACTGTACTTGGAGCACAGCAATGAGCCCTGTTGCAAAGTATTGCATCAAAAATTGTAATTACACGCCCCTGTTAAACAGGGGCTGAAAAATTGGGCCTTAGCCACTGGTGCTGGTGCCACGACACTGCAACCTCTCCCAGATACTCTAGTTGGAGTGCAGGAATGAGCCCTGCTGCAAAGCATTGCATAAAAAATTGTAATTACATGCCCCTGTTAAACAGGGGCATAAAAATTGGGCCTTAGGCACTGGTGCCACAACACTGCAACCCCTCACAGATACTGTACTTGGAGCACAGCAATGAGCCCTGTTGCAAAGTATTGCATCAAAAATTTTAATTACACGCCCCTGTTAAACAGGGGCTGAAAAATTGGGCCTTAGCCACTGGTGCTGGTGCCACGACACTGCAACCTCTCCCAGATTCTGTAGTTGGAGTGCAGGAATGAGCCCTGCTGCAAAGCATTGCATAAAAAATTGTAATTACATGCCCCTGTTAAACAGGGGCATAAAAATTGGGCCTTAGGCACTGGTGCCACAACACTGCAACCCCTCACAGATACTGTACTTGGAGCACAGCAATGAGCCCTGTTGCAAAGTATTGCATCAAAAATTTTAATTACACGCCCCTGTTAAACAGGGGCTGAAAAATTGGGCCTTAGCCACTGGTGCTGGTGCCACGACACTGCAACCACTCCCAGATACTCTAGTTGGAGTGCAGGAATGAGCCCTGCTGCAAAGCATTGCATAAAAAATTGTCATAACACGCCCCTGTTAAACAGGGGCTGAAAAATTGGGCCTTAGCCACTGGTGGCGGCACCCAGAAACAAAAATGTTCTTCCAAGCTATCATCATCAATCGGATCATTGAGGAGGAGGAGGATAGTCAGTCAACATAACAGGACAGTCTCTCAGCATCAGCATCAGTCTTGAAGGGATGTGACATTTGAAAATAAATTAGTCTGTTATATCAGCTTCAGGTGTTTGGTAGCTGGTGGTGATCCAAGACTGGTTCATCTTTATGAAGGTCAGTCGATCAACAGAGTCGGTGGACAGGCGCACCCTGTGATCCGTGACAAATCCTCCAGCAGCACTGAATGTGCGTTCTGAAAGAACGCTGGATGCAGGACAGGCCAGTAGCTCAATTGCATACTGTGCAAGCTCTGGCCAGTGATCCATCCTCAAGACCCAGTAAGCCAGAGGATTTTCGGTGGGGAAGGTGTCCAAGTCTGACCTTGCCCCT
Organism: Rana muscosa; assembly: GCA_029206835.1. NCBI lineage: Eukaryota > Metazoa > Chordata > Amphibia > Anura > Ranidae > Rana > Rana muscosa. The sequence continues at coordinate 815,226,932 of CM055118.1, forward strand.
AGGTATTCCTGCACCATGTATATCAGACGCTGGCGATGGTTGCTGGAACCGATCAAACCTTGGGGCTGCGGACTAAAGAATTGTCTGAATGCATCGGTCAGACGGCCACCTTCCCCACCGCTCCTTCTTTGACTGACCGAAGCCTCAGCAACTCGTTGTCCAGGACCAGGAGTTTGTAACCTCCCAGTCTCTGGGAACGCGTTGCACAGACCTTTCTGCAAGGCCTCCCGGAGTTGTCTCATCCTCTGCTCCCTCTGCGACGGTAAGATAAGGTCCGCAACCTTACCCTTGTACCGTGGATCAAGGAGAGTGGCCAGCCAGTAATGGTCCCTCTCCTTGATCCGAAGAATACGAGGATCCTTCTGCAGACTTTGCAGGATCAGGGAGGCCATGCAGCGTAGGTTAGCTGAGGCATTCGGTCCGGAGTCCTCTGGGTCACTAAGGACGACATGATCCGCAGCCACCTCCTCCCAGCCACGTACAAGTCCACTGGTTTCTTGGGACTGTAAATCATCCCTAAAAGACTGCTGCTGATGATGCTGAGTGCCAGGCTCCACCTCCATGCTGACACAATCCTCCTCCTCCTCCTCCTCCTCCTCTTCTTCCTGTGCGATGGGTGGGACAGAAGGAACACTTTCTGGGTAAAGGGGGCCTTGAGAGGCAAGGAAGTCCTCCTCTTCCTGCCTCTGTTCTGCCTCAAGTGCCCTGTCCATTATTCCACGCAGCGTATGTTCCAACAGGTGGACAAGAGGTACAGTGTCACTGATGCATGCACTGTCACTGCTCACCATCCTCGTGGCCTCCTCAAATGGTGCCAGGACAGTGCATGCATCCCTGATCATGCCCCACTGGCGTGGTGAAAAAAACCTGGGCTCCCCTGACCCTGTCCTGGTGCCGAAGTCGCACAGGTACTCATTGATGGCCCTCTGCTGCGTGTGCAGCCGCTGCAGCATGGCCAACATTGAGTTCCACCTGGTGGGCATGTCACATATAAGGCGGTTCTTGGGCAGGTTAAACACCTTTTGCAGCTCAGCCAGGCGAGCACTGGCATTATAAGATCTGCGGAAATGCACACAGACTTTCCTGGCCTGCCTCAGGACATCCTGTAAGCCCGGGTACCTGCCCAAGAACCGCTGCACCACCAGGTTAAGGACGTGAGCCACACAGGGCACATGGGTCAGTTGTCCCTGTCGGAGAGCGGAGAGGAGGTTGGTGCCATTGTCGCAAACTACCATTCCTGGCTTAAGCTGGCGTGGCGTCAACCACCTCTCGGCCTGCCCCTGCAGAGCAGACAGAACCTCTGCCCCAGTGTGGCTCCTGTCCCCCAAACACACCAGCGCAAGCACGGCATGGCATCTTTTTGCCTGCGTACTTGCGTAGCCCCTTGAACGCCTACGGAGCACCGCTGGTTCCGAGGACAAAGCACAGGAAGAGGCCACGGAGGAAGAAGAAGAAGAGGGGGTGGAGGACAGAGGTGTGTCACAACCAGTAGTAGCATTTTGGAGGCGTGGCGGTGGAACAACCTCCAACACTACTGCACCTTGTCCTGCATCCTTCCCAGCTGCCAAAAGAGTGACCCAATGGGCCGTGAAAGAAAGGTAACGTCCCTGTCCATGCCTGCTGGACCATGAGTCAGCGGTAATATGCACCTTACCGCTGACCGCCCTGTCCAGGGAGGCCAAGACATTGCCTTCCACATGCCGGTAGAGAGCCGGAATCGCCTTCTGTGAGAAAAAGTCGCGTTTGGGAACCTGCCACTGAGGAACCGCACATTGCACAAACTCACGGAAGGGGGCCGAGTCTACCAACTGAAAAGGCAGCAGTTGAAGCGCTAGCAATTTAGCCAAGCTAGCATTCAACCACTGGGCATGTGGATGGCTGGGAGTGAACTTCTTTCGACAGTCCGGCAGCTGGGGCAGGGAAATTTGCCTGCTAGAATCGGACGTCGGTGTACTGCTAGCAAAGTGCCCGCAAGTACTTGGCTGTGACACACCTAATTCTACACCTTCATTCCTCTCAGTGCAGGTTTCAGAGAGGACTGAAGGTATAGTGGGGTTGGAGATCCCAGCTGATGCGGTGCAAGGAGGGGTCCGTTTTGTTCTTTGGTGTGGGTCTTTAAGGTAGGCTTGCCAACGAGCTGCATGGCAGGTCAACATATGTCTGGTCAAGCATGTGGTGCCCAAGCGGGTGATGTTTTGGCCACGTGATATACGCTTGAGACATATGTTGCAAACAGCAGCTGTGCGATCTGATGCACTCGACTCAAAAAAGGCCCACACCAAAGAACTTTTTGAATAACGGGCAGAGGCAGCGCCCTGCACAGGCGGAGCTCTGCGGTGTGATTCTGTCGGTGTGCTGCCCTTACGCTGGCCCCCCGAGGGCATCCTGCCTCGTTGGAGATGTGCCTCCTCCTCATCCTCCTCCTCCTCTCTCCTATTAGGCACCCACGTGGAGTCAGTGACCTCATCATCCCCTCCCTCCTCATCACTGGAGCCAATTTGGCAGTATGCTGCAGCTTCTGGAACATGACTGCCAGATTGGTGTCCTTCTTGAGCATCCCCTCTCTCTGCTCTCACGCTACTGCCTTCCTCTAGCTGGGTATCATCATCAGACCCTTCGAAACGCTGGGCATCCTCCTGGAGCATGTACCCAACACTGTGCTCAAACAGTTTGGGGGACTCCTCAGGAGGACATGGTTGGTCTAGGGAAGGAGTGACTGATGATGACATTGATACCAGGGAAGAGGACGCTTTGGCAGCTGCTTTGCCAGTACCCTGAGCCTGGGTGAGAGAGGATGAGGAGGATGAGGAGGGCTTGGTCATCCACTCTACCAAGTCTTCGGCATGATGCGGCTCAACACGTCCAGCTGCCGAAAAGAAGGACAAGCGTGTCCCATGGCCACGTGCTGATGGCGATGCACCGCGTCCACGACCAGCACTGTTGTCTCTAGACACAGAGCCTGCTTGCCCTCTTTTATTGGCTCCTGACTGTCTGCCTCTCCTTGTTTGCCTTCCAGACATTCTAATGGCCTGCAGGGAAATGGGAAAAGCAGCAATACAGGCTAAGTTCAGGTGTAATATGGTCAGGAGGCACACTCCGCCCGCTGTAAGTGCCGCAAAATCCTGTTGGTGTAACACACCAGGAAAAAGCAGCAATACAGGCTAAGTTCAGGTGTAATATGGTCAGGAGGCACACTCCGCCCGCTGTAAGTGCCGCAAAATCCTGTTGGTGTAACACACCAGGAAAAAGCAGCAATACGGGCTAACTTCAGGTGTATAATGTGCAGGAGGATTAGCAACAATGACACTGACACTGTCCCCTGCCTATCCTTCTCTCTCCCTGCACACAAGGTTTATCAAAGTATATGACACTTACACTCTCCCTGCCTATCCTTCTCTCTCCCTGCACACAAGGTTTAGCAAAGAATATGACACTGACACTATCCCCTGCCTATCCTTCTCTCTCCCTGCACACAAGGTTTATCAAAGTATATGACACTGACACTCTCCCTGCCTATCCTTCTCTCTCCCTACACACAAGGTTTAGCAAAGAATATGACACTGACACTCTCCCTGCCTATCCTTCTCTGTCCCTACACACAAGGTTTAGCAAAGAATGGATTTGACACTGTCCCTGCCTATCCTTCACTTTCCCTGCTCCGGAACACACTACACGAGGCCGCCGCACTGGCGGACTTTTATAGTGTGGGGCGTGTACTAAACCCCCTCAGCTATAATTGGCCACAGGCATCCTGCCTGTGGCCAATTATTGCTCTCCTCGCTGCCGGCGCTGTGATTGGCCAAGCATGCAGGGTCACAGTGCATGCTTGGCCAATCACAGCACCGGGATTACACTGCGATGGCGCAGTGTATTGTGGGCCGTTCGCGTCACTCGAATTTGGCGCGAACGGCCCAAATCGTTTGTTGTTCGCCGAACGCGCGAACAGCCGATGTTCGAGTCGAACCTATGTTTGACTCGAACACCGAGCTCATCCCTAGTGGTGGAATATGTAAGAAGCAGCAGGAACAGTTTACAATGACGTAGAATCAGAGAGTTGCATGCAGAAAAGATTGCTTTTTATCTAGCAGTACATTAACCACTTACCGCAAATCGCCGTAGCTGTACGTAATTACTTTGGGGCTAAATACCGTTGCTATGGCAGCAGCTAGCTGTCATAACCCCGGTATTTTCAGCAACAACGGGCGGTTCTCTTTAACCACTTGACAACTGGGCACTAAACCCCCTTCGTGCCCGGACCAATTTTCAGCTTTCAGCGCTCACACACTTTGAATGACAATTACTCAGTCATGTAATACTGTACCCAAATGATTTTTTTGTCCTTTTTTCCATACAAATAGAGCTTTTATTTGGTGGTATTTGATCACCTCTGGGTTTTTTATTTTTTGCGCTATAAATGAAAAAATACAGAAAATTTTGAAAAAAAAACACTTTTTTTTAGTTTATGTGATAACATTTTGCAAATTCTTAATTTTTCTTCATAAATTTTGGCCACAATTTATACTGCTACATATCTTTGGTAAAAATAACCCAAATTAGTGGATATTATTTGGTCTTTGTGAAAGTTATAGAGTCTACTATCTGTGGTGCGGATCATAAACAATTGATCACACCTAATGTACTGGCCTATCTCATTTCTTACGACCCGAACAAGCCAGGAAAGTACAAATACCCCCCAAATGACCCCTTTTTTTTAAAGTAGACATTCCAAGGTATTTAGTAAGATGCATGGTGAGGTTTTTGATGTTGTAATTTTTTCCCACAATTCTTTGCAAAATTAAGATTTTTTATTATTTTTTTCCACAAAATTGTCATTGTAATAGGTGTGACAGCAGGAAGGTAAAGTCACCTGGTTGCATCCAGGGGGGTAGATATATTTCGCCCAGATTCAGGCTTTACGCCGATTTATACAGCTAGGTGGAGAGTTGTATAAGCCCAGCTGAGACTAGTGGGCTCATTGATGACTCATACCTCTAGGGAGAGGGCTGGGCGTCGTGCAGACAGGGAGTTGATGAGGCCAGCTGAAGCTTGTCAGCTCATTTAGGCCTCTATAAAAAACTCCCAGATTCATTAGATGTTAGCTCATGCCTGGAAGCAGACCTGTGTGGACTGTCTAGGGAGAGTGAACCCCTGTGCGGTGAGAGAAAGCCTGTGTGGCTATATTTTGCTTGGACATTTAAAACCAGGGACTAGGACAGCACTAGGCTGATCCCAGTTGTTAGTTAGGAAACCTGTATGTTTAGTCAGAGGTCAAGTTGACCAGGATTTATTTTGTTTGTTTTTTTTGCTTTGCTGTGTTTTTGTCACTGTAAATAGAAAATAAACGGCACCTTTTTGATTTTGAAAACCACAACCTCCGTCTGCTGGGCCTGTTTTTGTGTGGGGAGCCCATCCCGGGGGTCACACACACCCGCTGCCGAGCTAACCCCCTCACAGTTGGTGGAGAACCAGTGGCAGTTTTTTTTTAAGCCAGCATGGAGGAGATACTGAAGCAGCTGGCTCTAGCAAATGCCAATCAACAGCAGACAAATGCAGGTTTGCAAAAGAGCCTTGCAGCTCATCAACAGAGCCTTGCAGCTCAACAACAGAACTTCGCAGCCCAGCAGCAAGCTCATCAACAGAGCCTTGCAGCCCAGCAGCAAGCTCACCAACAGAGTCTGGAAGCTCAGCAACAAGCCCAGCAGCAATCTGAGGCCCGCTTCATAGACCTGTTACAGAAGCAAGAGCAGAGACTACAACAAATGGAAGCAGTAATGCAGCAACGTCCGCAGACCAGTGAGGAAAGCCGTCCCACTAATACCGCGTCCTTTGGGGTGAGTCGTTTATTGACAAAAATGACTGGAGAGGATGATCCAGAGGTATTTTTGACCACGTTTGAAAGGACTGCTGAAAGAGAAAAGTGGCCTGAGGAGCAGTGGGCTGGACTGGTGGCTCCTCTGTTAACGGGTGAATCGCAGAAAGCTTACTATGACCTAGAGCCTGACCAAGCAAAAGACTATGTGATGCTAAAAGCTGAAATATTGGCAAGGCTGGGTGTCACCCTGGCTGTCCGGGCTCAGCGTGTGCATAACTGGACTTTCCAGCTTGGAAAACCCCCCAGGTCTCAAATGTATGATCTCATTCACCTGAGCAGAAAGTGGCTACAGCCAGAGACTTTGTCCGCACCAAAGATTGTGGAACGTGTTGTAATGGATCGGTTTTTGAGAGCTCTTCCTACTGCCATCCAAAAGTGGGTAAGCCATGGAGACCCAGAGACGGCCGATGGTCTTGTGGATCGTGTGGAGAAATACTTGGCTACAGAGAACCTGACGGCCTCTTCCAGAGACACTCGGACTTTCCACCCTAAGACCAGACCATCCCCAGGGGCGGATAAGATGATTCCAAGGGGTAAGGGTGGAGAGAGTGAGAGGGTGGGAGCTCTACCCCAAGTTTGGCGAGAACAGCCTGGGAAATCAGCGGCTCAAGAGGCGGCAAGAAGGATCATTTGCTACCGCTGCCGGCAAGCGGGACATATTGCAGCAAATTGCCCGGTTTTGGAGGAACCCATGCAGTGTGACTTTCTGACGGGCAGACGTCAGTCGCTGTGTGCGACAGTCGCATGCACTGCCATTCGGGGAACTGAGAAACATTTATGCAAAATGTGTATTAATGGTAGAAATGTTGTGGTATTGCTGGATTCAGGTAGCCTTGTGACCCTGATAAAGGCTGAATTAGTTAAAACAGAGGTCTCTGGGAATAGCAAGGTAGCTGTTATTTGTGTGCATGGGGACACCCGAGAGTATCCAGTGACTACAGTGTGTTTCGAGACCCCCAAAGGTACCCTTTCTCATCCAGTGGGCTTAGTGTCTCAGTTACCGCATGACGCCATTGTGGGAAGGGATTTTCCGAAGTTCTGGGAACTGTGGGATGATCCTGAGCCCCCCACTGGTGCCCCTATGTACCAGGAATATGATAGCCAGAACTCCTCTGAGAGTGGTGAGGACTCTCCCGAATTTCCCTTGTCAGTATTGGCAGGGGAGACTCAAGAAACTGGAGAGGAGCCCACCTCCTCAGACGAAAACCTACCGTCTGTGGAGTTTTCTGATCTTGAGGTTCACAGGGAAAACTTTGCCACAGAACAGTTGAAAGACCCCGCCCTAATAAAGGCACGGGAAAACGTAGTGAAAATAGATGGCGAGTTAGTGAACCCAGATAATACCTGCACTTACCCATACTTCAGCGTAGAGAAGGACCTACTGTATCGGGTGGCAAAAAGGGCAGAAGAAACCGTTGAGCAGCTTGTGGTGCCCAAACCTTACAGGAAGTTGGTGTTGGAGTTGGCCCATGGGCACATTCTTGGAGGTCATCTGGGGACAGAGAAAACCCGAGAGAGGGTATTACAGAGATTCTATTGGCCTGGGGTGATGAAGGACATAGAAAATTATTGTTCCTCCTGCCCTGTGTGTCAGAGGTCGGCCCCGATGCCACACTTCCGTAGCCCGCTGGTCCCTCTACCCATCATTGAGGTCCCGTTTGAGAGAATCGCAATGGATTTGGTAGGTCCTATAATCAAGTCCGCTAGGGGGCACCAGTACATATTGGTTATAATGGACTATGCCACCCGTTATCCAGAAGCGATCCCTCTCAGAAATACCTCGGCCAAAACCATAGCCAAAGAGCTATCTCTTGTTTTTAGCCGGGTGGGTATTTGTAAAGAACTGCTTACGGACCAAGGTACACCCTTTATGTCCCGGGTTATGAAGGAGCTGTGTAAATTGTTCAAAGTGACGCAATTACGTACATCTGTGTATCACCCCCAAACCGATGGGCTGGTTGAAAGATTCAACAAAACCCTAAAACAAATGTTGAAGAAAGTGGTGGATAGGGATGGAAAGGATTGGGACTGTCTACTTCCTTATTTGATGTTTGCTATTAGGGAGGTGCCCCAATCCTCTACGGGATTCTCCCCCTTTGAGTTACTGTATGGGAGACACCCAAGAGGGCTGTTGGATATTGCCAAGGAAACTTGGGAAAGTGAGAGTTCTCCCCACAGGAGTGTGATTGAGCATGTCGCCCTGATGCAAGATCGAATTGCACAGGTAATGCCCATCGTGAAGGAACATTTGGCCCAAGCGCAGTTGGCACAGCAGAGAGTGTACAACCGTGGAGCCAAGACCCGTACCTTTTCCCCGGGGGATAGGATATTGGTACTTGTCCCTACGGTTGAAAGTAAATTCCTTGCCAAATGGCAAGGCCCCTACGAGATAATGGAAAAAGTGAGCGAAGTGAATTACAAGGTCAGACAACCAGGAAGGCGAAAGCCCGAACAGATCTATCACGTTAATCTGTTGAAAGCCTGGAGGGATAGAGAGTCCCTAGTCGCAGACACTTGGTCACCAGCTCAAACTGGTTGCGTGATTCCTGAGGTTGGAATCGCAGCCACCTTGTCACAACCCCAACAACAGGAGGTTAAGGAGTTTGTGCTTCGCAACAAGGAGGTATTCTCTGAGCTGCCGGGACAAACATCTGGGGTAGAGCATGACATTATTACCCCGCCCGGTGAAAGGGTGAAGTTAAAACCCTATCGGATCCCAGAGGCCCGACGGGAGGCAATACGGGAGGAAGTACAGAAAATGCTGAACTTAGGGGTGATAGAGGAGTCCCAAAGTGATTGGTCTAGTCCCATTGTGTTGGTGCCTAAACCGGATGGGAGCTGGCGATTTTGTAACGATTTTCGTCAGTTGAACAAAGTTACAAAATTTGACACCTACCCCATGCCACGTATAGATGAGTTGATCGACCGGCTGGGAACAGCCCGATACATGACGACTCTTGACCTCACAAAAGGGTATTGGCAAATCCCCCTGGCCAAGTCAGCCAAAGAGAAAACCGCATTTGTAACCCCAGACGGGGCGTTCCAATATAAAAGAATGCCGTTCGGGTTACAGAATGCGCCGGCCACATTCCAGCGGAAAATGGACCAGATGCTGAGGCCCCATCGGAAGTATGCTGCGGCTTACCTGGATGACGTAATTGTCCATAGCACAGATTGGGCCTCACATCTGCCAAAAGTGCAAGCAGTCCTGGACTCTGTTCGGGAAGCAGGGTTTACGGCTAACCCCAAGAAGTGTACCATTGGGCAGGAGGAGGCCAAATATCTTGGGTACACCATTGGGAGGGGAGTAATAAAACCCCAACTCAACAAAGTCGAGGCCATCCAGAGTTGGCCACGTCCCAACAGCAAGAAGCAGGTACGAGCCTTTCTGGGAATCGCTGGGTATTATCGGCGATTCATTCCCCACTTTGCTTCTAAGGCTGTGCCCCTAACCAACCTGACGAAGGGGAAAGGGTCGGTCATGATTAAATGGACCCCCGAGGCTGAGGCAGCATTCCAATTCTTGAAACAAGCCTTATGTAGCCAGCCAGTGTTGTACTCACCCGACTTCTCTAGAGACTTTGTCGTACAAAGTGATGCGTCAGATGTGGGGTTAGGAGCAGTATTGTCCCAGGTCTGGAACGGGGAAGAGCACCCAGTCATTTACCTCAGCAGGAAGTTGAAGTCCCATGAGGTAAATTACGCCACCGTTGAAAAGGAGTGTTTAGCGGTGAAGTGGGCTCTAGATTCCCTTCGGTACTACCTGCTAGGTAGGCACTTTGACATGGTTACGGATCACGCTCCGTTAAAGTGGATGGCTCAAAACAAGGAAACAAATAGAAGAGTGAATAGGTGGTTCCTGGCCCTCCAGGAATTCAACTTCACAGTAAAGCATCGCCCTGGCGTTCAAATGGGGAATGTGGATGCTTTGTCTCGAGTACATGAATGCCTGATTGCTGGTGTTCCAACCCCGAGGTTAAAACAAGAGGGGGGGGTATGTGACAGCAGGAAGGTAAAGTCACCTGGTTGCATCCAGGGGGGTAGATATATTTCGCCCAGATTCAGGCTTTACGCCGATTTATACAGCTAGGTGGAGAGTTGTATAAGCCCAGCTGAGACTAGTGGGCTCATTGATGACTCATACCTCTAGGGAGAGGGCTGGGCGTCGTGCAGACAGGGAGTTGATGAGGCCAGCTGAAGCTTGTCAGCTCATTTAGGCCTCTATAAAAAACTCCCAGATTCATTAGATGTTAGCTCATGCCTGGAAGCAGACCTGTGTGGACTGTCTAGGGAGAGTGAACCCCTGTGCGGTGAGAGAAAGCCTGTGTGGCTATATTTTGCTTGGACATTTAAAACCAGGGACTAGGACAGCACTAGGCTGATCCCAGTTGTTAGTTAGGAAACCTGTATGTTTAGTCAGAGGTCAAGTTGACCAGGATTTATTTTGTTTGTTTTTTTTGCTTTGCTGTGTTTTTGTCACTGTAAATAGAAAATAAACGGCACCTTTTTGATTTTGAAAACCACAACCTCCGTCTGCTGGGCCTGTTTTTGTGTGGGGAGCCCATCCCGGGGGTCACACACACCCGCTGCCGAGCTAACCCCCTCACATAGGTTATTTCTCTCACATGGCATGTGTATACCACAAATGACACCCCAAAATACATTCTTCTACTCCTCCTGAGTATGGCGATACCACAAGTGTGGGACTTTTTCACAGCCTGGCTACATACAGAGGCCCAACATGCAGGGAGCATCATCAGGTATTCTAGGAGCATAAATAACACATCTAACTAGTTGACTACCTATTACAATTTTGAAGGCCCTGGAGCACCAGGACAATGGAAACGCCGACAAAGTGACCCCATTTTGGAAAGCTAACACCCCAATGTATAATCTATGAGGCATAATGAGTCTTTTGAATGGTTCATTTTTTTCCTGAAGTTTTTGGAAAATGCGGGAAAAAAAAGAAAAAAAAAATTTTTACGCAAAGTTGTCCATTTATAAAATATTGCCAACACATAGCATATACATAGCAAAAATGACACCCCAAAATACATTCTGCTACTCCTCCTGAGTATGGCGATACCAAATGTGTGAGACTTTTATACAGCCTGCCCACATACAGAGGCCCAATATTGAAATGGCACCTTCAGGCATTCTAGGAGCATAAGATACACATCTCATTTCTCAACCACCTAATACACTTTTGAAGACCCTGGAGCACCAGGACAATAGAAACGCCCACAAAGTGACCCCATTTTGGAAAGCTAACACCCCATCGTATAATATATGAGGCATAATGAGTCTTTTGAACGGTTCATTTTTTTCCTGACGTTTTTGGAAAATGTGGGAAAAAAATTAAAACGCAATTTTTAGCCAAATTTATAAGATATTGCCAACATTTATAAGATATTGCCAACACATAGCATGTACATAGCAAAAATGACACCCCAAAATACATTCTGCTACTCCTCCTTAGTATGTTGATACCAAATGTGTGAGACTTTTATACAACCTGGCCACATACAGAGGCCCAACATGCAAGGAACACCATCAGGTGTTATAGGGACACATAGCATGCACATACCAAGAATTACACCCCAAAATACATTCTGCTGAGCAAAGGGTAAACTAAAGATTACCTGTGGTTTTAGTAGCGCAGTTGTCCACAGGAGGATAGCACTGGTCCAGGCAGCAGGCAGGGACTTGGTCAGCAAAAGCGAATGCAATTGTCCAGGCAACAGGCAGGAATACTGTCCATAGTCAGTACAGGCAGCAGGCAGGGATACTGTCCATATACAGTCCAGAGTCAGTGCAGGCAGAGATTGTCAGCAGTGCCAAAATATTGGTCCTGGTAGTAGGCAGGTCCATGTGGTGTTGTCAGTTCATGCGACAGGCAGAGGCATGATGGCATAGGTCCTACAGGCAGCAGGCTTAGTAGGGCCTCCTTCAGGACTGAATGGGGACAGGGGTAGAGGCTTCTCCCACCCAAATCTCTTTGAAGCCTCCGAGTCTCCAGACCCTAATATAGGAATGAGAAAAACAAAAACAATTGTTTTCTTCATCCAGAAAAACAATTCTGGAGCCCCTCACATATGTGAGACCCCTGTGTTATGAATCCCACTAGTCCACTGGCGGGGTACAAGATCAGTCCAAGAGGCAGGCAAAAAGCATGGTCAAACAGTCCAGGGTCAGTTCCAGATCAGGCAGAGGTATGTACAGAATCGGTAGGCAGAAGCGTGGTCAAATAACAGTCCAGGGTCAGTTCCAGATCAGGCAGAGGTATAAAACAGAATCAGTAGGCAGAAGCGTGGTCGAACAACAGTCCAGGGTCAGTTCCAGATCAGGCAGAGGTATAAACAGAATCGTTAGGCAGAAGCGTGGTCGAATAACAAGCCAGGGTCAGTTACAGAGAAAGCAGAGGTATAAGGGGTGTGAAGGTAAATGGCAGGAAGTGAACTAATAATTTATTTTGGTATGGTAACGGCGGAAGCAGTCACCTACGCAGAGGCCTGGTTCTGAAGGACATTAAGCACAATAATAAATGGTGTCTCTTCTCTCTCCTCTTTTGGTGCACACCCGGCATTTTTTCTGTCGTTTTTGGCCTGTTGGTCTGGGAGGGATTTTATCTGGGAAGTGGCGCTCGGATAGTCGGCTAATCACATCGGATCTAATGTTTACTGGTGGGCCGTTCAGGTATAAAAGGGCAGTGGTGATTTCCTCCTGGAAGAAAAGGAAGGATTTGGGTCTTTCAGTGGATTTCCGATAGATGACATAGGAGTTGTACATAGCCAAATTAAACAAATAAATGGAAACTTTTTTATACCACTGGTATGTTCTTCTTGTGGAAAGATAGGGTTCGAGCATCTGGTCGTTGAAGTCGACACCCCCCATGAACTTATTGTATTTGTGGATGCATGTGGGTTTTTGGATCCAGCCATTCCTCCTGGTGATCTCAACGAATTCATTGTTGTGGATGGAAGAAAGCACGTACACATCCCTTCTGTCCCTCCACTTCACAGCCAGAATTTCCTCATTGCGTAAACTCGCCATCTCCCCTCTTCTCAATTTTTTGTTGACCAGGCTTTGAGGAAAGCCCTTCCGGTTCCTCCGTACGGTGCCGCATGCTGGAGTGTTCATTCTGTGAAGGTTTCGGAACAGGGGAAAACTTGTATAAAAATTGTCCACATACAAGTGGTAGCCTTTCTCCAGGAGTGGGTTTATGAGTTCCCAAACTACTTTCCCACTGGTTCCAATGTAGTCTGGGCAATTAGGGGGGTGCAGTTGGGTGTCCTTCCCTTCATATACAATGAAGGCATACACATACCTTGTGGCTCGGTCGCACAATTTATACAGCTTCACCCCATAGCGGGCCCTTTTGCTGGGTATAAATTGTTTTATGCCCAGCCTGCCAGAAAATTTTATAAGGGACTCATCCACGCATATGTGTTGGTCTGGGGTAAACAACTGGGGGAAGATTTCAGAAAAATAATTTAGTAAAGCTTTTCAAAATTTGGGTCATTTCGGGGAGGGCACTGGTTATTGTCACTGTAGTGTAGGAATCTCATAATCATGAGATATCTGGTCCTGGGACTAACTGAGGAAAAGATGGGCATGTGGTAGATGGGGCGGGTTGACCAATAGGAACGCATCAAATTTTTTCCGTTTAGTCCCATGCAGAATGTGAGGCCCAAAAAAATGTTGGCTTCTCCTGAATTAGGAGGAAGCCACAAGGGGTACTGAAGGGAATAGGGAAGGCTGGCATGGGACCTAACCATTTGGGACTGAGGTGACACCCCACTGGTACGTGGCCTTGCTTGCCAAGGTACTGCGGTGCTGGTGGATGGCACTGCCTCCTCAGCAGAACGCCTTCGTCTGGCGGACGGGCCCTCCTCCTCTTCCTCCTCCTCCTCCTCGGCTGTCATTGATCCACTGCTTAGGACAGGCTCGTAGTCAACGTCAGACTCATACTCTGAATTTGCGGAGGAATCCAAATCGGATAGCTCCCCATTGCTCCCGTCGGCCGCAAGAATTTCATACGCCTCCTCGGCTGAAAATACTCTTTTAGCCATTGTTGGTGATGACAGAAGGCACTGATGACACGTGACACTGACAGATGGCACTAATACGTGACACTGATACGTGGCAAAATCCAAAATACGAAATAACAAAAATTGCCGCTCAGGCAGATGAAATAAGGAAAGTACTTTTCTCAGGGACCAAGGGTGCCGGCAATGCACCATAGCTCATCGCTATGAGTAAACACTGAATTGGTGTGAAACGCGTCAGCTGTCCTGAGTTCTGCTGGTTTTTGTAGTGCCTGTTTTGCCTGAATAAATATACGTTGGATTGGAGTGCGGCTGTCCTCACTAATTTTCTTCACTAATACGTGGCACTAGAGACGCCAATAAAAGATGGCACGTGGCACTGACAGGAGGCACTGATGGCAGATGGCACTGACAGGTGGCACTGATGGCAGATGGCACTGACAGGTTGCACTGATGGCAGATGGCACTGACAGTGGCACTGATGGCAGATGGCACTGGCAGGTGGCACTGGCAGATGGCACTAGCAGATGGGACTGGTGGCAGATGGGACTGGTGACAGATGGGTCTGACAGGTGGCACTGGCAGATGGGACTGGTGGCAGATAGGACTGGTGGCAGATGGGACTGGTGGCAGATGGCACTGGCAGGTGGCATTGGCGGCAAATGGCACTGGCAGGTGGCACTGGTGGCAGATGGCACTGGCAGATGGCACTGGCAGGGACTGTGGGCACTGTGTTTTTGATGTAATGTGTTTTTTTTTTTTTACACTCACTTTAGAAACAGCACAGATCTCTCTCCCTCCTCACACGCGGTCTCTGTGTGAGGAGGGAGAGACGGCAATGAGAGATGATCTCATACGTTTACATTTGAGATCATCTCTCATTGGACAGTGAGATCGAGTGCTGAATGGCCTCTGTGATTGGCCATTCAGCTCGATCTGTGATTGGCTGTGTCCAAGGGACACGGCCAACACAGATTTTCCCTGATGCGCGCTCGCGGGGGTGCGCGGGGGGGGGGGGAGGAAACAGGAGGAAACATCCATGGATGTCCTCCCGGCAATTGAGCGCCGCAATGCTGACGTCTTTTCAGCATTGCCCGGGCGCGAAGCGGTTAAGATAAAAGTGCTCTCTGCAGTAAATTCGCAACAAGATCACTTTTATCGGGGGTGGGAGACGGTCGTGTCCTCTCCCCTGACAGGCCTTAAGCCGAGTGAGGAAAAGATTGTCCCCACTTGGCTCCAAAACATTAGATGGCGGAAGCGATGTCAAACGTCACTTCCGCTCAATGGTCTTAAAGGTGAAATACATTTTTTTTTTTGCAAAAATTACATTACTTTTTTTTTTATTATTGCATCCAAGTGTAAATATGATATCTGTGGTCTTTTTGACCCCAGATCTCACATTTAAAAGGGCCTGTGATGCTTTTTTTCTATTACAAGTGGCGTTTACATTCCTTGTAATAGGAATAAAAGTGACCCATTTTTTTTTTTAAAGACTTTGTAAACAAACAATTGTGGGGATAATTATGTAGCGCTACATGTTAAGCAAAATAACATAGGACAATGTATACCCAACAGGGTGTGACCATATTAATGGGACGTAAAGAATGCTAAGCAATGAATACCCAGCAGGGTGTGAACAGAAAACGTGGAAATCAGTCCACAGAATGTGTGTTTGAGCGCTGGTGGAACCTGCATTGGAAAAATTCACTCACCTCCTTCATTGATTACATTGTTACATTTATCTCCATTGATTGGACGTTTTTTGGGATTTTATACCTGCGCTGCACTGTTTTACTATACCTATTATTATTGAATTAAATGAAAATTCTTTAGTGTGCAGCTTGCAAATAGAGGGGGATTGAATATATATTTTTGCGCTGATTGCATTTATCTATTTTATAATCATGGGAATCTACCAAGCATCCAAGCACAACGCGGTTCGGGCAAGCAGCAACCCTAACAAGGGTAATGGAAACCAACTGGAGAGAACTCAAAAAGCTTATCTTCCACAGAATCATGTAAAGAGAAGAAAAAATAGGGGCTCCAATTGTGTAGGTCAAAAAAGGAGGTTTTATTGATAAAAACCAACATACAAGGTAAAAAAGTGATCACTGTGATCAATTTTTTACCTTGTATGTTGTTTTTTATCAATAAAACCTCCTTTTTTTACCTTATCGGGAGATGTATCGGAATGTGTTTTGGGGTGTAATTTTAAGTATGGCCATTAGTGTTGGGCAAACGGTTCAGCCCGAGCATGAGTTCGGGCCAAACATTTGCCTGTTCGGCCATTCGAACACTCACATTTTTAGGGTGTTTGCCCTGCCAAACACCCTGGTTTAGGAGGGGGGCTCGCTCATCATCCCCCTTTCCTGACCTACCAGGCTGCATGACTGAATAAGGGGTTTGGATTTTGGCGGGGACCCCACACTGTTTTTTTTTACATTTTGGCATTGGGTTCCCCTCCAAATCCATACCAGACCTGAAGAGCCTGGTATGGACCGGGGGGGGGGACCCTATGTAATTTTTGTCTTGATTTTTTCAATAGCCAGGTGCCGGCAATTGTAACCGTGAGTTATTTTAAATGGAATTTTGACTTGTTTTTTTTTCTCTTTAGAAATTTCATTTTTGTTTCAGCATGTTATATATATGCTACAGACATGCCAATTTACAGGCACACTAAGGGGACCCCCCAGGCACTATATTTAAAGGATTTTTTAATTTTTATTGTTGCACTTAGAGCATAGTTAAAATCATTGCTCCTGAAAAAACAATCGTTTTAAAAAAAAAAAAACATTTTTGCATTGATACATGTCCCTCAGGGCAGTACCTGGACCCCTATACCCCTTTTATGGCCAATTACTTGCATATAAGCCTGCAAAATGGACACTTTTGATTCTTCCTGTTTAGCTCCCATAGACTTCAATGGGGTTCGTCATTTGGGTTAGAACTTTCCCCCTGTTAGGAAGTTATGCACAAGGGGTTTTTGGCCCATGTCCAACGCCCATATTTTGTCTTCGGAATATCTTACTTACTGACATTTTGTCTCACTGATACTTCTGAATATGGGGATACCATACATGCAAGACTTTTTTGAAGCCTAACCACGTAGAGGTGCCCAAAATTCAAGCACCCTCCGGCTTGCAGGGGGCAAAAATTAGGCATCTAATTTTCTGATTACCTATCACATGTTGGAGGCTCTGGAGGACAATCAACGCACTCACAAAATGAGAACGTTTTGAAAAACCAGACAACACAACCATTGTGTGATTTCAACAAACTCCTAAATGCATATAATTATAAACCATGAAATAGCACACCCATATATAATCATTTATACAAAAAAAAATAATAATAATAAAAAAAGTCCAGTGTGTGTCTGACCACCAATGCAAAACCAAATGGGTCTAACAGGGCTCTCCATTAGGGATGAGCCGAACACCCCCCAGTTCGGTTTGCACCAGAACTTGCGAACAGGCAATAAATTTGTTCGAACATCCGAACACCGTTAAAGTCTATGGGACTCGAACATGAAAAATCTAAAGTGATAATTTTAAAGGTTTTCGTTGCATCAGAGGGGGGCGGGGTCACCCGCAAGTCACTGGGGAAGCCCGGGTTTCCCCTTGCGTCAGAGGGGGACGGGGTCACATGACGGGTGGCCCCGCCCTCAGCTACAGAAGCGACCTATCAGGATTGCCGGGGTGTCTCCAGTGGAGACAGGATGCTTGCTGTTCCTCGCTGCGCTGGACATCATCGTTGGAGCCTGGACCTGGAGAGGAAAGATCATTCATCACTGGACCCCGAAGAGGAGATCACCCATCGCAGGATACCGAGAGTGGATTACCACTGCTGGAATCTTTTTTTTATTTTTAATAAAGGACTTTTCCCAATGGTGTCTGTGTGTTTTTTTACACTTTCTTTGTGAAATGGTAGGGGTACCATTTCACATGGGGGGGGGCGGGATCTGGGGTCCCCTTTGTTAAAGGGGTCTTCCAGATTCCGATAAGCCCCCCGCCCGCAGACCCCCACAACCACCGGGCAAGGGTTGTGGGGATGAGGCCCTTGTCCCCATCAACATGGGGACATGGTGCTCTGAGGGGTCACAGACCCCCAAAGCATCCTCCCCACATTGAGGGCATGTGGCCTGGTACGGTTCAGGAGGGGGGGCGCTCTCTTGTCCACTTCTCTTTTCCTGCGGCCTGCCAGGTTGCGTGCTCGGATAAAGGGTCTGGTATGGATTTTTGGGGGGAAACTCCAAGCCATTTTTTTTTTATTTGGCGTGGAATTCCTCTTAAAATCCATACCAGACCTGAAGGGTTTGGTATGGATATCTGGGTGAAACCCCACGTCATTTTTGTTTTTTATTTGATGCAGGGTTCCCATTAATATCCCTACCAGACCTGAAGGGCCTGGTAATTGAATTTGGGGGGACCCCCACGCATTTATATTTTTTATCAATTACTTTTCTCTGTATTGCCAGGAGCCGACAATTCGTTATAGCCGCTTTTAAATGACTTTTTTTCCTTCAGAAATGACACTTTGTGCAGGGACAGTCCTAAGCACAGGAAACAAGCACTACTTTACAGGCATACTATACACACTCCCTAGGTACGAAATCTAAAGGAATATTTCACTTTTATTGTTTCACTTTAAGCATTATCAAAATCACTGCTCCCGAAAAAACACCAGTTTTTAAAACTTTTTTTGCATTGATACATGTCCCCTGGGGTAGGACCCGGGTCCCCAAACACTTTTTATGACAATAACTTGCATATAAGCCTTTAAAATTAGCACTTTAGATTTCTCCCATAGACTTTTACAGAGTGTTCCGCGGCTTTTCGAATTTGCCACGAACACCCCAAATTGTTCGCTGTTCGGCGAACGGCAAACAGGCAATGTTCGAGTCGAACAAGAGTTCGACTCGAACTCGAAGCTCATCCCTACTCTCCATATATACTATTAAGGAAGCCCAGAATAAGGGGCAGAGCCACGCTGGTGATGGTTTATTGCAGCCATCTTTGGATAAATCTATTTTTTGGATAAATGATTATATAAGGTTGTGCGACATCACTGTTTATAATTATATGCATTTGGGGTTAAGTGGGATTCACTGTACTTTTAAAAAACCATCAAGAAATACCAAATAACTTTCTAAATATAAGCTACTATATCTGCCTTTTCTTTCTCTGTGCTTTGAGAGCTGTCATCACAGGCCCAGTGTAAACATTGTTGTTGATTTTCATGTTGTCTGCGTCTGCCTTGTAACTGCAGACAGGGAATGAGAATCTGGTAGGCTTTTACTTCACATACCTGTTTAATTCAAGCATCTTCACCACTAGTGACTGGTCTCTGTTCGAAGTGAATCCCATTTACAACCACTCTGCACACCCTGGTATCTATCCTTTAACCAACTGCATATCCACTGAACCACCCAAGGGTCCTAGCTTGTACGACTTTTGTATTGGATCATCATGTGGAACTGTATCAAATGCCCTGATGAAATTAAGAAATTAGGCTATTTCCACAGCACCACGCTGGTCCAAAGCATTGGTAATATAGTCAAAAGATCAATCAGTCTGACATGATATGTCCTCGGTAAAGCCATACTGCTTTAGGTCCAGTAAGTTGTGTGTTTTTGAGTGATCAATGATCCTTCTTTTCAGGAGTGATTCTATTAACTTGACTACAACCAATATTAAACTCACTGGCCTGTAATTTCCAGCTTCTACCTTGCTGCCCTTCTTGTGGATAGGTACAATATTCGCTGTCCGCCAATCATGGGGAACTTCTCCTGTTAGAAGAGATTGATTAAGATCTGTTAATGGTCCAACAACTAGACCTTGACGTTCTCTTATGCCGCGTACACACGATTGGAAATTCTGACAGCAAAAGTCCGATGTGAGCTTTTCATCGTAAATTCCGACTGTGTGTATGCTCCATCAGACTTTTGCTGTCGGAATTTCCGCCAGCAAAAGTTTGAGAGCAGGTTCTCAATTTTTCAGACGGAAAAAATTCCGATCGGAAATTCCGATCGTCTGTAGCAATTCTGACGCATGCTCGGAAACAATTCAAAGCATGCTCGAAAGCATTGAACTTAATTTTCTCGGCTCGTCTTAGTGTTATACGTCACCGCGTTCTTGACGGTCGAAAGTTCAGAGAACTTTTGTGTGACCATGTGTATGCAAGCCAAGCTTGAGCGTAATTCCGTCGGGAAAAAACATTCGTGTGTACGCGGAATTAGAACTCTGGGGTAAATACCATCAGGGCCAATTGCTTTATTAAAGAGAAGCTCGAATTTTTTTTGTTTATTAAGAGTCAGCAGCTACAAAATAGACATTAGCACACTTTTTATTTATTTTGTTTTGTTAAAAAATGCATTCATACGATTATCCAAATTAAGGTTGAATCTGTCATTTGGAGGCTTATGGTGTCTGTCGGATGTCCTAAGAAGATTTGACGAAGCAGCTAAACTGTACGACACCGGGATCGTACATTTCCGGTCGTATGCTCCACCCACAAGCTATAGTAGAATTCTTATGTTGTTTGACTACTAACAATTATAATAATTATTATTACTAGTCAAATAACATTAGAATTCTTTCATAGCCTGTGGGCAGAGAATTTGAACATTAATGTCCACTCCCGGCGATCGTATGTTTCTTGTTCATACATCACGGGACACAGAGCAGCATAGTCATTACTATGTGGGTTATATAGAATTACCTTCAGGTGCTGGCACTGGCAACTTCCAAAACAGGAAGTACCCTCCCCTATATAAGCCCCTCCCATCCGGGAGTACCTCAGTTTTTTGCCAGTGTCTAAGGTGTTGGCCAAGGTTAACATGTATTCATCTGGGCTTGTGTACAGGTTCTCTGGGCCTTAGCAAGCTATTCCGGATCCAACCAAAAAAGCTTCATAGCTAAACGGTCGGTACCCGGGCCTTGCAGAGAAGAGCAGGGTTTTGCCTGTAATGCCTCTCTTAGGAGGGCTGGACCCTGGGATCCAGAGCTCTGGTCATACCCAAAACCAAGAGGCTATCTGTGCAGGGTGCTATACAGGTCCAGGGGAGTGGAATCCTTGGGAACCCGGTCCCTGAAGGTCTAGTACAATGCCTGCCGTGAGAGGTGAAGTTTGGGCTTCTGTGGACCAAACAAAGTCCTGCGGCGGGGAAAAGGTAAGTGGGGGCCCCTCAGGAACTTGGTTCTATTGAGGGGACCCCCAAGCCTAATATGTCTTTCTGCCTGTTACCTAAAGGGTATTCCCGCTAATAGCTGTATATGCCTAAGAAATCCTAGAAATGTTTTTTCATAAGGGAAGTTTTAAAAAAACTGTAAACCTGGAAATGTTTTTCATAAAAGAGGTTTTAAAAAAAAAAAAAGACAAAAGTGCGGTACCTGTGTTTGTCCACTAGAGGCCGCTGTGGAACGTCTTTTTTCTTGGGACTATTCCTTCCATGGTGAAAGTCCAGGCAGATGAGTGAGCTCTCTATCAGGGAAGCTGCATTCCTCTGTCATGCTGCCAAGTAGTTTCCTTCCATCCCCGAGTCCTGGTAAAACAGGGACCCTGGCTCCTCTCCCTACATGGCGCCAAGAGCGCACACGTGCACGCGCGCGCGCACACATGCTTTCTTTTTATAAGGTTTAGCTTCAAAAAAGGGGGTGGAGCCTGGCGGATGACGCGCTCTGTGCGCCCAGCGCTTCTGCGCATGCGCGGGCGTCCCAGCAAGATAAAAGGACTCAGTCCACGCTGCTTGCTATGGACACAGAGCATGAAAAGGAGCTGGTAGCATGGTATAGGGGCTTACAGCGGGCGGTTGATACAGGCATCCCCAGAAAGACGCATTAGTAGACACCCACTGATGTACATAGCAGCAAATTGCATTAGACTATTTCAGTAAGGGGTGTATTGCGGCTGGAATACCTCAGCTTTGAACTAAGGAATATGCCGCCTAAAAAACTCCGAGATATACCTCTCAGGAAGTGTAGGGGGTCTCCATCGGGCTCTGAGGATCTGGAGCAGTCATCTGCACCCTCCTCCCCTGAGAAATCAGAGGTTAATACCCATAAGGAACCCCCGGGAGTGCCAGGTACTGCGGCTGTCCTCAGTCCACCTGCTCCTGCATATATAACAGAGGAGGTTTTTTCCTCAACTCTGGAGGGATTGGAGCAGAGATTGGCTGCATTGATCGCTTCTTCTCTACAGGAAAGAAAGCGCGCCAGATCTCCATCACCTCCATTAGAGTGCCTGTTGGCAGAGCAACAGTCCCAGGAGGGGACCGACCTACCTGAAGGGGTTCAGGAGGAGGTTAGCTTTGTTTTTGAGGAATCGACAGTAGATGAACCATTTTCAGCATCACAGACTGAAAGATTGTGGGTCCAGACCCTAACTGACATGGTTCGATCTGCATTTAAAATGCCTCTTGTTGAACCATCAACTACTGCTGTCTCCTCATTGGGGTCGCTAAAAGCTCCCCAGGTTAATTGCTCCTTTCCAATACATCCATTATTGGAAGGACTTATATACCAGGACTGGGAACATCCTGATAAACTATTTGTTCCGCCTAAAAGGTTTCCGGTGATCTATCCCATGGAGGAAAAGTTCACCCAGAGATGGAATGTTCCTACGGTGGATGCAGCCATCTCTTCTGTGAACAAATCACTGACATGTCCAGTAGATAATGTTCAAATGTTCAAAGATCCAGTGGATAAAAAATTGGAATCTTTATTAAAATCTGCTTTTTCCACAGCAGGGGCTGTTACACAGCCAGCAGTGGCAGCTATTGGGGTCTGCCAAGCTTTAAAGGATCAAATGAAAATGGTCCTGAGGGATTTGCCAGACCAACAGGCCCAGGCTCTGGCTGATCTGCCTAGAGCATTATGCTTTGCGGTTGACGCCATCAAGGATTCTATCCATCAGGCCTCCCGCCTCACGCTGTCTTTGGTACATATGCGTAGGCTTCTGTGGCTTAAAAACTGGTCTGCTGAAGCTCCCTGTAAGAAGCTCTTAGTTAGCTTCCCATTTCATGGGGAACGCCTTTTTGGCGAAGACCTGGATAAGTATATCCAGAAGATTTCCAGTGGTAAAAGTACTCTCTTACCGAGTAAGAAGAGGTCTAGGGGTCCATCTTTTAAGAGGACTACCTCTCCTATCCCTGCGATGTCTGCTACTAAGCAGTTCCGACGGCCTCCTCGGTCAAACTCAGGAGGTAAAAATCAGGGACAGCCACAGGGTAATAAAAAGCCCTGGATCCGAAGAGGTACTAAACCAGCCTCCAAGTCAAGCCTATGAAGGGCTGCCCCCACTCAAACGGGTGGGGGGAAGACTTCAGTTGTTCGCAGAGACCTGGCGGGAGACGATCAAAGACAGATGGGTGCTCTCCGCAGTAACTCTGGGATACAAGTTGGAGTTAAAAGAGTCTCCTCCGTCCCATTTTATGTGGTCAGGCATGCCAAGAGACCCTCTGAAAAGACGGTCTCTCCTATTGGCGTTAGAACAACTATTGCTCCAAGGAGTAATTATGGAGGTTCCTATGGAAGAGTGGGGGTTGGGTTTCTACTCAAACCTTTTCACAGTCCCGAAGCCAAACGGGGACATAAGACCCATATTGGACCAAAAGAGTCTAAACAAATTTCTAAACGTCCGGTCTTTCCGGATGGAGTCGATCCGATCGGTCACCGCTGCCCTACAAGGGGAGGAATGGTTAGCCTCGATCGACATCAAAGATGCTTACTTGCATGTTCCCATCTTTCCAGGTCATCAAAAATTCCTACGCTTTGCAGTAGAAGGGCGCCATTTTCAGTTCAGAGCCTTACCATTCGGTCTGGCCACAGCACCACGAGTGTTCACAAAAATTCTGGCCCCACTGTTGGCCGATCTAAGAACACGGGGTGTAACGATAATGGCATACCTAGACGACCTGTTGTTGATGGACCACTCAGTTGCCAAGCTAGAAGTGGTAATTATCGATACAATCAAGTATCTAGAATCTCACGGTTGGGTCATCAACCTGGACAAGTCAGCCCTACAGCCAGTGAAAAACCTGGTATATCTAGGGCTACGGCTGGATTCAGACCAGAGGAAGATTTTCTTACCTCTAGACAAGGTATCCTCTTTGAGGGGCTTGGTCCGTCTGCTTTGTGCAAAAAGACAGCCGTCCATACGCCTGTGCATGAGGCTGCTAGGAAAGATGGTAGCATCATTCGAAGCTGTGCCATACGCCCAATTCCACTCAAGGAATTTACAAAGGGCCATATTGTCAGCCTGGAACGGAAAAGTTCAGGCTCTAGACTTCCCGATGGCTTTGTCCCCTTCCGTTCGGAAGAGTCTCTGCTGGTGGTTGATCCCCCAGAATCTCCAGAAGGGAAAACCCTTCAGCCCGATATCTTGGAAGGTGGTCACTACAGATGCCAGCCTTACAGGCTGGGGGGCAGTACTGGAGCAATGGTCTCTCCAGGGCAGATGGTCAAATGTAGTAAAAACCCTGCCCATCAATCTCTTAGCGATACGAGCAGCCCGGTACGCCCTAGTAGCCTGGACATCCAGACTCCAAGGGTCCCCTGTCAGAATTCAATCAGACAATGCCACAGCAGTGGCATATATCAATCATCAGGGAGGCACCAGGAGTCGTGCAGCCCAGAGGGAAGTAAGTCACATCCTGGAGTGGGCAGAAAAGCATGTCCCATGTATATCAGCTGTCTTCATTCCAGGGGTGGAGAATTGGAAGGCGGACTTTCTGAGTCGCCAACAGTTATGCCCAGGGGAATGGTCCCTTCATCCCGAGGTCTTCCGAGCAATATGTCAGCGGTGGGGAACACCGGATGTAGATCTGCTAGCATCCAGATTCAACGCAAAGGTGGACAGGTTTGTCTCCCGGACAAGGGATCCCCTCGCTTGCGGCTCGGATGCTCTGGTGTTCCCTTGGGATCAGTTCAGACTGATATATGCATTCCCTCCGCTACAATTGTTGCCTCGACTCCTTCGCAGAGTCAGGTTGGAGAAGAAGCCGGTGATCCTGGTGGCTCCAGCATGGCCCCGAAGGGCCTGGTACGCGGAGATCATCAAAATGTCTGTGGGGAGTCCTTGGACCCTTCCACGTCGTCCGGACCTGCTTTCGCAAGGACCGATATACCACCCTTCCTTACTAACTCTAAGTTTAACGGCCTGGCTATTGAGTCCCACATCCTAAAGAAGAGAGGTCTCTCTAACTCTGTGGTATCAACTATAATCAATGCCAGGAAGCCTGTATCCAGGCAGATCTACTATAGAGTTTGGAAGGCGTACATCACTTGGTGCGAGGCCAGAAAATGGCATCCACGTAAGTACGTTATAGGCAGAATTCTGGACTTCCTGCAGTGGGCTGTAGACAGGAAGTTTGCCTTAAGTACTATCAAGGGCCAGGTTTCGGCCTTGTCAATACTATTTCAAAGGCCCCTGGCTATGCATTCACTTGTCAAATCCTTTATGCAAGGTGTGACTCGTATTATTCCACCGATTAAGGCTCCCATATGCCCATGGGATCTAAATTTGGTTCTGTCGGTTCTGCAGAAGCAGCCATTTGAACCTTTGCGGCACATTTCCTTGGTTCTACTCACCAGGAAATTGATATTTTTAGTAGCCATATGCTCGGCTAGAAGAGTGTCGGAATTAGCCGCCATGTCCTGTAAAGAGCCATATCTGGTTATCCATAAGGACAGAGTAGTATTACGTCCTCACCCAGCCTTTCTTCCTAAGGTGGTATTGAGGTTTCACTTGAACCAGGATGTGGTTCTTCCTTCTTTTTTCCCCAAACCAAGCTCGGTAGAGGAAAAGTTATTGCATTCTTTGAATGTAGTAAGAGCAGTTAAAGCTTATCTAAAAGCCACTGCTCAGATTCGTAGAACGGATTCTCTGTTTGTTCTGCCGGAAGGCCCCAGAAAGGGTCAGGCAGCATCAAAATCTACCTTAGCCAAGTGGATTCGACAGGTCATAATACAAGCCTATGGCTTGAAAAGTAGACCGCCTCCGTTCAAAGTTAGGGCGCACTCCACGAGAGCAGTTGGAACTTCATGGGCAGTGCATCACCAGGCCTCCCTGGCGCAAATTTGTAAGGCCGCAACATGGTCTTTAGTACACACGTTTACTAGGTTCTACCAGGTGGACGTGAGAAGTCAGGAGGATGTCGCCTTTGGGCGCAGTGTGTTGCAGGCCGCAAAAGATCCTCATGCCTGATGGCGCCCAGCTTATGTATGGTGTATCCCCCCCTCATGTGGCATTGCTTTGGGACGCCCCACATAGTAATGACTATGCTGCTCTGTGTCCCGTGATGTATGAACAAGAAAGTAGGATTTTTAAAACAGCTTACCTGTAAAATCCTTTTCTTGGAGTACATCACGGGACACAGAGCTCCCACCCCTCTTTTGGGGACACGTATTGCTTTGCTACAAAACGGAGGTACTCCCGGATGGGAGGGGCTTATATAGGGGAGGGTACTTCCTGTTTTGGAAGTTGCCAGTGCCAGCACCTGAAGGTAATTCTATATAACCCACATAGTAATGACTATGCTGCTCTGTGTCCCGTGATGTACTCCAAGAAAAGGATTTTACAGGTAAGCGGTTTTAAAAATCCTACTTTTTAGCTGCTTTGTCGAATCTTCACGTCGAACGGTATTATACATATTTTTGATTGTATCAAATGATAGGATACCTGTTTGTTTCTGTTCATGTTGAACGGTCTACCCCAACATCCAATGGAATTGCATTGTGTCGAACACTAGTGATGAGCCGAACACCCCCAGGTTCGGTTCGCACCAGAACCTGCGAACGGACCGAAAGTTCGCACGAACTTTAGAACCCTATTTAATACAATGGATGCGAACGTTCGAAATCTAAAGTGCTAATTATAACGACTATTATGCATGTTATTGTCCTAAAAAGGGTATGGGAACCCGGGTTCAGCACCAGGGGACATGTATCAATGCAAAAAGAGGTTTTAAAAACTGCCGTTTTTCTGGAGCAGTCATTTTAATGATGCATAAAGTGAAAAAAAAAAAGTCAAATATTCCTTTAAATATCGTACCTGGGGGGTGTCTAAAGTATGCCTGTGAAGTGCCACGTGTTTCCCGTGTTTAGAACTGTCCCTGCACAAAATTACATTTCTAAAGGAAAAAAAGCCATTTAAAACTGCTTGCGGCTTTAATGTAATGTCTGGTCCCGGTAATATGGATGAAAATCTTTAAGAAAAATGGCATAGCTACCCCATCACACACCCCCCCTCCCCCTACCCCAGCCCATTACCAGCCCCTTTGGGTCTTGTATGGATATTAAGGGGAACCCCGCACACAAAATAAAAAAGGCCCTATATACTCTGAATAGGGATGAGCTTCGAGTTCGAGTCAAACTCATGTTCGACTCGAACATTGCCTGTTCGCCCGTTCGCCGAACAGCGAACAAATTGGGGTGTTCGCGGCAAATTCGAAAAATCTATGGGAGAAATCTAAAGTGCTAATTATAAAGGCTTATATGCAAGTTATTGTCCTAAAAAGTGTTTGGGGACCCGGGTCCTGCCCCAGGGGACATGTATCAATGCAAAAAGAAGTTTTAAAAACGGCCGTTTTTTCGGGAGCAGTGATTTTAATAATGCTTAAAGTGAAACAATAAAAGTGAAATATTCCTTTAAATTTCGTACCTGGGGGGTGTGTATGATATGCATGTAAAGTGGCGCATGTTTCCCGTGCTTAGAACTGTCCCTGCAAAAAATGTCATTTTTGAAAGAAAAAAAAAATGCATTTAAAACTGACTCGCGGCTATTAATGAATTGTCGGCAATACATACAAAAGTCATTGATAAAAAAAAAAAAAAAAAGCGTGGGGGTTCCCCAGAATTCAATTACCAGGCCCTTCAGGTCTGGAATGGATATTAAGGGGAACCCCGCCGCAAATTTTTAAAAAAATTGACGTGGGGTTCCCCCAAATATCCATTCCAGGCCCTTCAGATCTGGCATGGATTTTAAGGGGAACTCCACCCCAAATGTAAAAAAAAATGGCGTGGAGTCCCCCTAAAAATCCATACCAGACCCCTTATCCGAGCACGCAACCTGGCCGGCCGCAGGGGAAAAGGGGGGGATGAGAGAGCGGGTCTATACATGTATTACCAAAGTGAGAGCAGTTCCCCATCAGGTCCGCCCCCTCGGTATGTCGGACCCGCCTACGTCATTGGCCTGAGCGGGGAACTTCCTTCACTATGTAAATTTAAATTACACAGTGAAGGAAGTTCCCCGCTCAAGCCAATGACGTAGGCGGGTCCGACATACCGAGGGGGCGGACCTGATGGGGAACTGCTCTCACTTTGGTAATACATGTATAGACCCGCCCCTTCTCATGTTCCGCATCTGGTCCGCTGAGCGGACCTGATGGGGAACTTTAGAAGGGGCGGGTCTATACATTTAAAATACTGAGAGGGAGTTCCCCATCAGGTCCGCTCAGGCACAACCAATGAAGGACAGCGCTGGACATCGGGATCGCCGCGGGACACTGGATTTCACCGCTGGAATGTTTTTTTTGTTTTTTTTTTAAATAAAGGACTTTTTCAAGGTGTTTGTGTGTTTTTTAAAACATTTTTTTACGCTTTCTTCGTGAAATGGTAGGGGTACAATGTACCCCTTACCAATTCACATAGGGGGGGCCGGGATCTGGGGGTCCCCTTTGTTAAAGGGGTCTTCCAGATTCCGATAAGCCCCCCGCCCGCAGACCCCCACAACCACCGGGCAAGGGTTGTGGGGATGAGGCCCTTGTCCCCATCAACATGGGGACATCCTCCCCATGTTGAGGGCATGTGGCTTCAGGAGGGAGGGGGGGCCGCTCTCTCGTCCCCCCCTTTTCCCCTGCGGCCGGCCAGGTTGCGTGCTCGGATAAGGGGTCTGGTATGGATTTTTAGGGGGACTCCACGCCATTTTTTTAAAAAATTTGGGGTGGAGTTCCCCTTAAAATCCATGCCAGATCTGAAGGGCCTGGAATGGATATTTGGGGGAACCCCACGTCAATTTTTTTTTAAATTTGCGGCGGGGTTCCCCTTAATATCCATTCCAGACCTGAAGGGCCTGGTAATTGAATTCTGGGGAACCCCCACGCTTTTTTTTTTTTTTTTATCAATGACTTTTGTATGTATTGCCGGGAGCCGACAATTCATTAATAGCCGCGAGTCAGTTTTAAATGCATTTTTTTCTTTCAAAAATGACATTTTTTGCAGGGACAGTTCTAAGCACGGGAAACATGCGCCACTTTACATGCATATCATACACACCCCCCAGGTACGAAATTTAAAGGAATATTTCACTTTTATTTTTTCATTTTAAGCATTATTAAAATCACCGCTCCCGAAAAAACGGCCGTTTTTAAAACTTCTTTTTGCATTGATACATGTCCCCTGGGGCAGGACCCGGGTCCCCAAACACTTTTTAGGACAATAACTTGCATATTAGCCTTTATAATTAACACTTTAGATTTCGAACGTTCGAGTCCATTGTATTTAATAGGGTTCTAAAGTTTACACAAACATTTTGTCTGTTCGCAGGTTCTGGTGCGAACCGAACAGGGGGGTGTTCGGCTCATCCCTGACTCTGAACAGCCGTATACAGGCGGTGCATACAAGACAGGGACTGTAGGTTTGTTCTTATGTAGAATCTGTTTGTAATTTTGAACGGGTACATTGTTTAAGTGTAGCTCCAGGCAAAAAATCTATTTTTAAGCTTTTTGGAAAACATAGGGAAGGGTTATCACCCCTGTAACATTTGTTTTGCTGTCTGTGCAGTGTGCACCTGTTCAGAACAGTTCACCTCACTTTCCGTCCTAATGACAAATGTTTTTTGAAAATTTGGGGTTTTTATTGAAACAAGAATTGGTGATAAAGCATCAGTGGAGAGGAGACACTTTTTTTCCCATATTAACTCTTACAGGAGAGAATTTGCCTTCCTAGGGGTAGATTTCCTCTCACTTCCTGTTGTATCCTTCCGTTTGCAAGGAGGAGTCGTTTGTAAGTTGGATGTTTGAAAGTAGGGGCCTGCCGTATATACTCAGCTGAAATTTGCCCCTTACATGTTGGTGTTGCCACAACACTGTGAGCCCTCACAGTTACTCTTGGTGGGCGCATGAATGGGCCCTGCTGTGAATTATTAGATCAAGAATTGTAATTGCATGCCCCTGTTGAACAGGGGCTGAAAAATTGGGCCTTTGGTGGTGGTGTTGACACAACACTGTAAGGCCTCACAGTTAGTCTTGGTGGGCGCAGGAATGGGCCCTGCTGTGAATTATTAGATCAAGAATTGTAATTACATGCCCCTGTTAAACAGGGGCAGAAAAATTGGGCCTTAGGCACTGGTGCCACAACACTGCAACCCCTCACAGATAATGTACTTGGAGCACAGCAATGAGCCCTGTTGCAAATTATTGCATCAAAAATTTTAATTACATGCCCCTGTTAAACAGGGGCGGAAAAATTGGGCCTTAGCCACTGGTGCTGGTGCCACGACACTGCAACCTCTCCCAGATACTCTAGTTGGAGTGCAGGAATGAGCCCTGCTGCAAAGCATTGCATAAAAAATTGTCATAACACGCCCCTGTTAAACAGGGGCTGAAAAATTGGGCCTTAGCCACTGGTGGCGGCACCCAGAAACAAAAATGTTCTTTCAAGCTATCATCATCAATCGGATCATTGAGGAGGAGGAGGATAGTCAGTCAACATAACAGGACAGTCTCTCAGCATCAGCATCAGTCTTGAAGGGATGTGACATTTGAAAATAAATTAGTCTGTTATATCAGCTTCAGGTGTTTGGTAGCTGGTGGTGATCCAAGACTGGTTCATCTTTATGAAGGTCAGTCGATCAACAGAGTCGGTGGACAGGCGCACCCTGTGATCCGTGACAAATCCTCCAGCAGCACTGAATGTGCGTTCTGAAAGAACGCTGGATGCAGGACAGGCCAGTAGCTCAATTGCATACTGTGCAAGCTCTGGCCAGTGATCCATCCTTAAGACCCAGTAAGCCAGAGGATTTTCGGTTGGGAAGGTGTCCAAGTCTGACCTTGCCCCTTGGTATTCCTGCACCATGTATATCAGACGCTGGCGATGGTTGCTGGAACCGGTCATACCTTGGGGCTGCGGACTAAAGAATTGTCTGAACGCATTGGTCAGACGGCCACCTTCCCCACCGCTCCTTCTTTGACTGACCGAAGCCTCAGCAACTCGTTGTCCAGGACCAGGAGTTTGTAACCTCCCAGTCTCTGGGAATGCGTTGCACAGACCTTTCTGCAAAGCCTCCCGGAGTTGTCTCATCCTCTGCTCCCTCTGCGACGGTAAGATAAGGTCCGCAAACTTACCCTTGTACCGTGGATCAAGGAGAGTGGCCAGCCTGTAATGGTCCCTCTCCTTGATCCGAAGAATACGAGGATCCTTCCACAGACTTTGCAGGATCAGGGAGGCCATGCAGTGTAGGTTAGCTGAGGCATTCGGTCCGGAGTCCTCTGGGTCACTAAGGACGACATGATCCGCAGCCACCTCCTCCCAGCCACGTACAAGTCCACTGGTTTCTTGGGACTGTAAATCATCCCTAAAAGACTGCTGCTGATGATGCTGAGTGCCAGGCTCCACCTCCATGCTGACACAATCCTCCTCCTCCTCTTCTTCCTGTGCGATGGGTGGGACAGAAGGAACACTGTCTGGGTAAAGGGGGCCTTGAGAGGCAAGGAAGTCCTCCTCTTCCTGCCTCTGTTCTGCCTCAAGTGCCCTGTCCATTATTCCACGCAGCGTATGTTCCAACAGGTGGACAAGAGGTACAGTGTCACTGATGCATGCACTGTCACTGCTCACCATCCTTGTGGCCTCCTCAAATAGTGTCAGGACAGTGCATGCATCCCTGATCATGCCCCACTGGCGTGGTGAAAAAACCTGAGCTCCCCTGACCCTGTCCTGGTGCCGTAGTCGCACAGGTACTCATTGATGGCCCTCTGCTGCGTGTGCAGCAGCTGCAGCATGGCCAACATTGAGTTCCACCTGGTGGGCATGTCACATATAAGGCGGTTCTTGGGCAGGTTAAACTCCTTTTGCAGCTCAGCCAGGCGAGCACTGGCATTATAAGATCTGCAGAAATGCACACAGACTTTCCTGGCCTGCCTCAGGACATCCTGTAAGCCCGGGTACCTGCCCAAGAACCGCTGCACCACCAGGTTAAGGACGTGAGCCACACAGGGCACATGGGTCAGTTGTCCCTGTTGGAGAGCGGAGAGGAGGTTGGTGCCATTGTCGCAAACTACCATTCCTAGCTTAAGCTGGCGTGGCGTCAACCACCTCTCGGCCTGCCCCTGCAGAGCAGACAGAACCTCTGCCCCACTGTGGCTCCTGTCCCCCAAACACACCAGCGCAAGCACGGCATGGCATCTTTTTGCCTGCGTACTTGCGTAGCCCCTTGAACGCCTACGGAGCACCGCTGGTTCCGAGGACAAAGCACAGGAAGAGGCCACGGAGGAAGAAGAAGAGGAGGGGGTGGAGGACAGAAGTGTGTCACAACCAGTAGTAGCATTTTGGAGGCGTGGCGGTGGAACAACCTCCAACACTACTGCACCTTGTCCTGCATCCTTCCCAGCTGCCAAAAGAGTGACCCAATGGGCCGTGAAAGAAAGGTAATGTCCCTGTCCATGCCTGCTGGACCATGAGTCAGCGGTAATATGCACCTTACTGCTGACCGCCCTGTCCAGCGAGGCCAAGACATTGCCTTCCACATGCCGGTAGAGAGCCGGAATCGCCTTCCGTGAGAAAAAGTGGCGTTTGGGAACCTGCCACTGAGGAACCGCACATTGCACAAACTCACGGAAGGGGGCCGAGTCTACCAACTGAAAAGGCAGCAGTTGAAGCGCTAGCAATTTAGCCAAGCTAGCATTCAACCGCTGGGCATGTGGATGGCTGGGAGTGAACTTCTTTCGACGGTCCAGCAGCTGGGGCAGGGAAATTTGCCTGCTAGAATCGGACGTTGGTGTACTGCTAGCAGAGTGCCCGCAAGTACTTGGCTGTGACACACCTAATTCTACACCTTCATTCCTCTCAGAGCAGGTTTCAGAGAGGACTGAAGTTATAGTGGGGTTGGAGATCCCAGCTGATGCGGTGCAAGAAGAGGTCAGCTTTGTTCTTTGGTGTGGGTCTTTAAGGTAGGCTTGCCAACGAGCTGCATGGCAGGTCAACATATGTCTGGTCAAGCATGTGGTGCCCAAACGGGTGATGTTTTGGCCACGCGATATACGCTTGAGACATATGTTGCAAACAGCAGCTGTGCGATCTGATGCACTTCACTCAAAAAAGGCCCACACCAAAGAACTTTTTGAATAACGGGCAGAGGCAGCGCCCTGCACAGGCGGAGCTCTGCGGTGTGATTCCGTCGGTGTGCTGCCCTTACGCTGGCCCCCCGAGGGCATCCTGCCTCATTGGAGATGTGCCTCCTCCTCATCCTCCTCCTCCTCCTCTCTCCTATTAGGCACCCACGTGGAGTCAGTGACCTCATCATCCCCTCCCTCCTCATCACTGGAGCCAATCTGGCAGTATGCTGCAGCTGCTGGAACATGACTGCCAGATTGGTGTCCTTCTTGAGCATCCCCTCTCTCTGCTCTCATGCTACTGCCTTCCTCTAGCTGGGTATCATCATCAGACCCTTCGAAACGCTGGGCATCCTCCTGGAGCATGTACCCAACACTGTGCTCAAACAGTTCGGGGGACTCCTCAGGAGGACATGGTTGGTCTAGGGAAGGAGTGACTGATGATGACATTGATACCAGGGAAGAGGTCGCTTTGGCAGCTGCTTTGACAGTACCCTGAGCCTGGGTGAGAGAGGATGAGGAGGATGAGGAGGGCTTGGTCATCCACTCTACCAAGTCTTCGGCATGATGCGGCTCAACACGTCCAGCTGCCGAAAAGAAGGACAAGCGTGTCCCATGGCCACGTGCTGATGGCGATGCACCGCGTCCACGACCAGCACTGTTGTCTCTAGACACAGAGCCTGCTTGCCCTCTTTTATTGGCTCCTGACTGTCTGTCTCTCCTTGTTTGCCTTCCAGACATTCTAATGGCCTGCAGGGAAATGGGAAAAGCAGCAATACAGGCTAAGTTCAGGTGTAATATGGTCAGGAGGCACACTCGGCCCGCTGTAAGTGCCGCAAAATCCTGTTGGTGTAACACACCAGGAAAAAGCAGCAATACAGGCTAACTTCAGGTGTAATATGGTCAGGAGGCACACTCCGCCCGCTGTAAGGGCCGTAAAATCCTGTTGGTGTAACACACCAGGAAAAAGCAGCCATACAGGCTAAGTTAAGGTGTAATATGGTCAGGAGGCACACTCCGCCCGCTGTAAGTGCCGCAAAATCCTGTTGGTGTAACACACCAGGAAAAAGCAGCAATACAGGCTAAGTTAAGGTGTAATATGGTCAGGAGGCACACTCCGCCCGCTGTAAGTGCCGCAAAATCCTGTTGGTGTAACACACCAGGAAAAAGCAGCAATACAGGCTAAGTTCAGGTGTAATATGGTCAGGAGGCACACTCCGCCCGCTGTAAGTGCCGCAAAATCCTGTTGGTGTAACACACCAGGAAAAAGCAGCAATACAGGCTAACTTCAGGTGTAATATGGTCAGGAGGCACACTCCGCCCGCTGTAAGTGCCGCAAAATCCTGTTGGTGTAACACACCAGGAAAAAGCAGCAATACAGGCTAAGTTCAGGTGTAATATGGTCAGGAGGCACACTTCGCCCGCTGTAAGTGCCGCAAAATCCTGTTGGTGTAACACACCAGGAAAAAGCAGCAATACGGGCTAACTTCAGGTGTATAATGTGCAGGAGGCTTAGCAACAATGACACTGACACTGTCCTCTGCCTATCCTTCTCTCTCCCTGCACACAAGGTTTATCAAAGTATATGACACTGACACTCTCCCTGCCTATCCTTCTCTCTCCCTGCACACAAGGTTTAGCAAAGAATATGACACTGACACTGTCCCCTGCCTGTCCTTTTCTCTCCCTGCACACAATGTTTAGCAAAGAATATGACACTGACACTCTCCCTGCCTATCCTTCTCTGTCCCCACACACAAGGTTTAGCAAAGAATAGATTTGACAAGATTTGACACTGTCCCTGCCTATCCTTCACTTTCCCTGCTCCAGAACACACTACACGAGGCCGCCGCGCTGGCGGCCTTTTATAGTGTGGGGCGTGTACTAAATCCCCTCAGCTATAATTGGCCACAGGCATCCTGCCTGTGGCCAATCATTGCTCTCCTCGCTGCCGGCGCTGTGATTGGCCAAGCATGCAGGGTCACAGTGCATGCTTGGCCAATCACAGCGCCGGGATTACACTGCGATGGCGCAGTGTATTGTGGGCCGTTCGCGTCACTCGAATTTGGCGCGAACGGCCCAAATCATTCGTTGTTCGCCGAACGCGCGAACAGCAGATGTTCGACTCGAACACCGAGCTTATCCCTATTGAAGATACTCTTTAACTGGTACAGGAGAATGCCTTCCACCAAATATATAAACAGTGCAGATAATAGCAGTGCACCAGAAACATGCAAAATGTCATACCAACTGTAAAGGCTCATGCCCATAAACAACAATGTGCATGCCTACAAGCAAAGGAACGTGCACATGGATGTGCAGACATGTTCATGTTGGCACCCAGTGGGGTAAACCTTGTCCTTGCATGAGATCATTGCTGAATGGTCATTCATCCTCAGTTCCTTTTTACCCACATCCAGAATATGCTTGACACTTATTGACCCAGCTTTCATCTGACTTGCTTATGGATAATCCTTGCCTATCTTTTTTCTGCCTATCTTTTTTACCCACCTCAGCCTAAACTCTTTTGCCAGGATTTTTCCTATTGCTTCTGTACCTGGCTCCATGCATGTTTCCAACCCCCCTGACCTTGATCCTGCTCATGATTTTATGCTTTCCTGCTCAATGGTTATTGAACTGCCTTTCCATTGCTCCAGAAAATAAGGTCAGCTCAGAGCTCATTAGGGAACCGATATGTGACATATCCACAGGTCCCATATTTTATCAAACTTTTTAGAATTATTATGGGAGTATGTGAGGGAGTTTGTCCTTGCCGTCAACAGTATATACGTGATTAATTTCACTGACTTCCTGGGCACTTCATCAGGTAATTTATGGAACAGGGCAACCTCTAGGGATCTACGGATATTCACCCCAGTCAATTAATTAAACTAAATATCCAAATCCAAAATCTAGTCAAAAGGGGGCACTGCCACCAGATATGATGCATTGTCCCCAACTGACCACAACATCAAAAATAGTTAAGCAAGGTGGACAGATTTTAGCCACCCGAATAGGGACCAAGTACCAATGCAAAAGTGTTATAGTTGGCTTCAATTAGCATGGTATTGATAGAGACTTTAGATAAAGAGTAGGCAATATCCTGCCACTCAGACTGGTCAAAAGTAAGATTCTGGTCCTTTTTGCATTGGAGTTGTGAATTTGGTTCAGTGAGGGAGGCATACACGGCAGACACTTGTCCCCTCAAAAGACCCCTGTCTGGCAAGACAACTCAAAAAGACGTAAGTGTAAGAAGTCCAACTATTAGATTGTGTTTGCATCTGACAAAGGACGCAATTTAATTATATCAGAACATTTTGCTAGAAGGTATCTGTATCTTGTCTTTAAAGTATTGTAAAGAATATAGTTGGTTTCCATTAAGATAATCACCAATTCTTAATAACCCCTTATTAAATGATTTTGTTACCAACCCAGGTGGGAACTCAGTGTTGCAGAAGAAGGGAGTCAACGGTGTGTGTAGGGATGATAAGGACTTACAGTGACGCAGACCGAATGTGATAAAGGAGGGCGTAGATAGCTAGGAAGCCACATCAATGATCCTATGGCAAGGGGGTGACAGGAGAGTGCCTTGAGAGAGACCCAAAGAGGTGCAGGACCTGTAGCTGTAGTGTAGGCAAGTTGGGCAATTTGAGCAGCTTGAAAGTAGTTTTGTAGATTGGGAAGATCAAGACCACTCTTTAGTTTTGGGGTGTGTAATATCTCTTTGTGCATCCGAGGTCTTCTATTACCCCATATAAAACGAAGAACCTTGGCTTGTAGATGCTGTAGATCTCGTCTCAGACTGTCATTGGTAAAGTTTTAAAGTAGTAAAGTATTCTGGGTAAAAAACGTAATTCTGACAGAGTTGATTCTGCCAAACCATGATAGGGAATAGTCCGCCCAACGATAAAGGTCCCCCCTAAGTTTTTTAAACAATGGGGGATAATTAGCCTTATAAAAAGTCTCAATAGAAGATGTTAATTGAACCCCTAAATATGGAAGAGAGTGTTGTTCCTATTGAAAATTGTAGGTATCCCGAAGGGCCCGTACCATTAAAGGAGGTAACAAGACATTAAGGGCCATTGTTTTATGAGAATTTAGGGAAAGGCCAGAAAGCTGTGAAAACTGATCCAATTAAGAACTTCAAATTAGGTAAAGTGATTTGAGAATTAGTGATATACATAAGGACATCAGCAAATAAGTTCTTGTTGCCTAAAACAAATGCCATGGATATTAGGGTGAGACCGAATTGCCATAGCCAGGGTTTCAACGTATTAGGGGCATAGTAAATAAAAAAGGTCACCAAATTCTCTCCCAAATAACCCTTAACCAAGAGGTATCGCCCTTCCCTGTCTTTAATGATAGTATTTTCAGTAAAGGAAAGCTGTCTAGAGAGACAGAGGGCCACTCCCCTTTTTTTTCAGAAGCAGCTGCAAAAAAACAAATAGGATAATCTTAATGGATGTATAGGGGGTAAATAAAGGCGCAAAGTGTGTCTCCTGTAAGGCTACAGTATCAGCACCCGAGGATCAGCAACATGTGAAGGCCTTAATACGCTTGGAAGGCGACCCTAAGCCCTGAACATTGTGAGAGAGTAGGCAGACGGTGTGAATAGTATTTGCTACTACAAACATAAGAAAAAGTCAGCACAGATAAACATTTGAACACCCGTCCAAAGTTCTAAAAATCCAAAGTCTGAGAGTGACCCTTGAAAAGTAACAGATAAAAAGGTTAAAGTAGGAGAAAAGCAGAAGAAGAAAAAAAAGGGGAAATATTTGGGCCAGGAACCTCCCAGCTCCGAAACAATAGAGCACATAAATGCAGGGAATTACTAGCATCTAATAACGAATGGTCCAATATCCCAGAACCGAAGCTCTAAGTGCAGAGGATTCTTCACCAAGACCAAGCAATGGGAAGATTCCTTTGAGTAGGGAGAGTGCAAAGACATCTCCCGGCACTAAAGGGTACACTTGGAAAATGAAATGCCCAACAGCACCTTATAAAAAATAACAGTACCATTATTATTAAACCAGTAACCATCACAAGTATGTGTAGGTCAGTCCTAGAATGTCCAGCCTAGATTCAAGAGTATAACCCAGAGAACTAAAGCAGCCATGTATAAGGCACATGTTGAACAACACCCCACCCCAAAAAAAAAGGGGGGGAATATGTGCGGTGACTAATGTCCTCAAATGGACCACTGAGAAGCCACTGCTAGGAAGAAAAATCAACTGGCAGCAAACAGCAAGTTCTCAGGTCACACGGTGAGAGGTCACAGATTTCTTCGTCGGTGAAGGATAACAGAGAGGGGGGTGAGCCGCTGGATCTTGGCTGGCTCCAAGATGGAGTACTGTGAGAGATGAAGCCCAACTTTAATAGGATATTCTCACCTTCATTAAATGTAGAAAAGTTGTAGGATTGTCGTTATAAGTAAACTGGAGCCGAAAAGGATAGTTCCATCTGTAATGGATATTCCGTTGAATCAAGGGTGAAGCAAAGGTTTGAAGAATCTTCCTTTTTGCACAGTGGCCTGGAAGATGTCAGCAAAGACTTGACATTTGAATCCATCAACTTCTTTTTTTTTTTTTTTTTTATAATGTTTTATTGATTTTCCAAAAAATATTGTGTACAAACATTGGAGTTCAATATGCTCCATAACAATGTGAACATATCTGTTATCAAATTCCAGTTGAATCATTCTTACAAACGTTTGCGAGTACAAATTGAAAGGAACAAAGGAAAAGACAGAGAAAAATCGACCGTACCCAAGTACCCTTATCTACCTCTCTTCCACATTTGACATATAACAAGATTACATTCAATAGTTTATCTGTGTCAAAAATATTTTATTAAGTATAGTAAGTTAAATACAATAAATTAAGTACTGTACATTATACAATTCAGAATTATTATTATTAATTATTCATATGTGGTTACAAATATAGTGTTGATTAGGATATAAGAAAGTGTGAAAAGTTAAAACAATTAATTAACAATTATGTGTTCAACATAAGGAGATGTAGAAATCCAAATAGTAAATGATTCTAATAGCTATGAGTAACTGAATAAAGATTTCCTGAGCAAACTTGGGTTAAAGTGGTTGTAAACCCACTTGTTGGACTTCTACCTATAGGTAAGCCTAGAATAAGGCTTACCTATAGGTAGTGGAAATGTCTCATAAATGTGTGCTGTTTAGGAGATATTTCACTTGTAGTCCGCCGAAAATCTTCACTGCGCATGCTCAGGGAAGAAACAAAACAAAGTGCCGTTTCTTCCCCAGCCTTTGCCGTGAATTGCGGCTACCGTGCGCATGCGTGTGACGTCACGCGGCTCCGGCGAATCACAGTCACGCCGGAGTAAGCGGCCCGGAAGGAAGAGACAGAAGATGGACGCTGCCTACTGTGGGGACATCGCTGGAGTCTTTTGCAGGTAAGTGGCACATAATGGGCTAGTATGCGATGCATAATAGCCCATTATGCTTTTCATTGGCAGGCATTGCAGAGGACTAAAGAGGAAGTAAAACCCATCAGTGTTTACTTCCTCTTTAATGGATTGTCTTTCAAAACTTGTTCTATATTTGTAACCTATGGAACTTTAAAATCATAAGGTATAAGGAGAGACAGAGTAGAAAAGAAAAGTAAAGAGTAGAGAGTAAAGAAGAAGTAGTGGGCAGGGGTCCCCCGGGTCGATCCAGTAGTCACAGTCAGACCTGTATGATCAGTTTCTACCATGGCATTAAAACAGAGTCTTTAAATGTTGTCGTTAACCACTTAACGACCGCTCACTGTATATATACGTCGGCAGAATGGCACCGACAGGCACAATCACGTAGAGTGTACGTGATTGCCTTTGTACAGTTGAGGGGTCCAATCGGACCCCCCTTCTATACAGTGAGCGGTGGCTAAGTGTCCGGGAGCGTTCCGGGATGAGGGGGCAGCCATTCGTTTCTGGCCACCCCCTCGCGATCGCTCCCGGCGAATAGAAATGCCCCCTCTGTCTGTGTCAGACAGAGGGAGCAGGAGGAAGTGATGTCATCTCTGGTGCGGCGCTCACATATACCGAGCGCCGTACAAGAGAAGATATCAGGTCAGTGCACACAACACTACACTGACACCAGGACACATAGGGACATAAATCGCCCCCCCAGGCCCCCCCAGACACCCCAGATCACCCCCCAGATCACCCCCCCAGCCCCCAGTCACAGTGTCACTGATTGCAGTGACCATTTATTTAGTGATCACTGCAACCAGTGACATTTGTGACTGTAAAAGTGTCACCAAAGTTTAGTCTTAGGTCCAGTGTAGCCCCCTAACCCCCCCTAATAAAGGTTTAACCCCCTGATCACCCCCCAGATAACCCTTTCACCCCCTATCACCACTGTCGCTTAGCGATCATTTTTCTGACCGCTGTCTTAGCGTCAGTGATGCCGATCGGCAGCCAGTAATTTTTTTTAGGTTTGCCGCAGGTTTTTATAGCGTCGGGTACCCCAATATATTATCTAATAAAGGTTTAACCCCCTTGATCGCCCCCCAGGTAACCCTTTCACCCCCTATCACCACTATCACTAAGCGATCGTTTTTCTAAACGCTGTCTTAGTGTCTGTGATGCAGATCGGTAGCCGGTAATTTTTTTTAGGTTCGCCGCAGGTTTTTATAGCGTCAGGTACCCCAATATATTATCTAATAAAGGTTTAACCCCCTTGATCGCCCACCAGGTAACCCTTTCACCCCCTATCACCACTGTCGCTAAGCAATTGTTGTTCTAAACGCTGTCTTAGTGTCGGTGATGCAGATCGTAGCCAGTAATTTTTTTTAGGTTCGCCGCATGTTTTTATAGCGTCAGGTACCCCAATATATTATCTAATAAAGGTTTAACCCCCTTGATCGCCCCCCAGGTAACCCTTTCACCCCCTATCACCACTGTCACTAAGCGATCGTTTTTCTAAACGCTGTCTTAGTGTCTGTGATGCAGATCGGTAGCCGGTAATTTTTTTTAGGTTCGCCACAGGTTTTTATAGCGTCAGGTACCCCAATATATTATCTAATAAAGGTTTAACCCCCTTGATCGCCCCCCAGGTAACCCTTTCACCCCCTATCACCACTGTCGCTAAGCAATTGTTTTTCTAAACGCTGTCTTAGTGTCGGTGATGCAGATCGTAGCCAGTATTTTTTTTTAGGTTCGCCGCAGGTTTTTATAGCGTCAGGTACCCCGATATATTATCTAATAAAGGTTTAACCCCCTTGATCGCCCCCCCAGGTAACCCTTTCACCCCCATCACCACTGTCGCTAAGCAATCGTTTTTCTAAACGCTGTCTTAGTGTCGGTGATGCAGATCGGTAGCTGGTAATTTTTTTTAGGTTCGCCGCAGGTTTTTATAGCGTCAGGTACCCCCATATATTATCTAATAAAGGTTTTAACCCCCTTGATCGCCCCCCAGGTAACCCTTTCACCAGTGATCACCATATAAGTGTTACGGGTGACGCTGGTTAGTTAGTTTGCTTTTTATAGTGTCAGGGCACCCGCCGTGTATATAACCCAATAAAGGTTTAACCCCCTGATCGCCCGGCGGGTGATATCAATTAGGTTTTAGCGTCAGAGAGGGTCTGAGTCACACCCCAGGCAGCGTCAGGTTAGTGCCAGTAATGCTAACACCCACGCGTGAAGCATACACCCCCCTTAGTGGTATAGTATCTGAACAGATCAATATCTGATCTGATCAGATCTATACTAGCGTCCCCAGCAGTTTAGGGTTCCCAAAAACGCAGTGTTAGCGGGATCAGCCCAGATACCTGCTGGCACCTGCGTTTTGCCCCTCCGTCCAGCCCAGGCCACCCAAGTGCAGTATCGATCGATCACTGTCACTTACAAAACACAACACACATAACTGCAGCGTTCGCAGAGACAGGCCTGATCCCTGCGACTCCAGTGCTGTAGGAGGTGATTTCACCACCACAGTTAAAAAAAAAAAAAGCAAATATGCCGAAGCATTGGGGCAGCAGGGGCGGAGGAGCGATTTTGCTCCTAATGCCGCGTACATACGGTCGAAATTCCGACGGAGGCTTGCCCGTGGAAAAGTCCGACCATGTGTGTGCGGCATAACTTTTTTGCGGGAGGATGCCCCCATGCTTCGGCATATATAAATGGTGCGTGTATGCCCATCATTGGAAGTGGGTGGATGAAGGGCGGTATTCTAATGGTGGGCATACCCACCGATCAATCTCTTTTTTCGTTCAGCCAACTGGCTGCATGAAATAAAAAGATTACAATACATGTCCAACAAGGACCAGCAACGTACTGGTATGTTGCTGGACTTTGAATGTTTATACCAGAATGATGCCTGCGGGTTTAGGTATCATCTTGGTATCATTCTTTTCAGCCTGCGGCCGGCTTTCATGTAAAAGCAATGCTAGCGGCTAATTAGCCTCTGGACTGCTTTTACAAGCAGTGGGAGGGAATGCCCCCCCCCGGATATAAAAAGCGCCATTGGGAAATTGGGAAAGCATTTTATCACACCGATCTTGGTGTGGTCAGATGCTTTGAGGGCAGAGGAAAAATCTAGGGTCTAGAAGACCCCAGTTTTTTCAAAAAAAGAGTACCTGTCACTACCTATTGCTATCATAGGGGATATTTACATTCCCTGAGATAACAATAAAAATGATTAAAAAAAAAAAATACTTGGAAGGAACAATTTAAAAATAAAATAAAAAAGCAAAATTAATAATAAAAAATAAAAAAAAGCACCCCTGTCCTGCCCTGCTCTTGCCCAATGGCGAACGCAAGCGTCGGTCTGGCGTCATATGTAAACAGCAATTGCACCATGCATGTGAGGTATCACCGTGAAGGTCAGATCGAGGGCAATCATTTTAGCAGTAGACCTCCTCTGTAAATCTACTGGGGTAACCTGTAAAGGCTTTTAAAGGCTTTTAAAAATGTATGTAGTTTGTCGCCAATGCGCGTTTGTGCGAAATTTTAAAGCATGTCGTGTTTGGTATCTATGTACTCGGCCTAAGATCATCTTTTTTATTTCATCAAACATTTGGGCAATATAGTGTGTTTTAGTGCATTAAAATTAAAAAAAGTGTATTTTTTAACCCAAAAAATGCGTTTGAAAAATCGCTGCGCAAATACTGTGTAGAAAAAAAAATGCAACACCCACCATTTTAATCTGTAGGGCCTTTGCTTTAAAAATATATATATAATGTTTGGGGGTTCAACATAATTTTCTTGCAAAAAAAAAAATGTTTTCATGTAAACAAAAAGTGTCAAAAAGGGCTTTGTCTTCAAGTGGTTAGAAGAGTGGATGTAAGCTTCCTAATGTTGTGTATAAAATGCCAGAACAGTTCAAAACCCCCCCAAATGACCCCATTTTGGAAAGTAGACACCCCAAGCTATATACTGAGAGGCATGTCGAGTCCATGGAATATTTTATATGTTGACACAAGTTGCGGAAAAACGAAATTTTTTTTTTTTTTTGCACAAAGTTGTCACTAAATGACATATTGCTCAAACATGCCATGGGCATATGTGGAATTACACCCCAAAATACATTCTGTTGCTTCTCCTGAGTACGGGGATACCACATGTGTGAGACTTTTTGGGAGCCTAGCCATGTACGGGACCCCAAAAACCAAGCACCGCCTTCAGGCTTTCTAAGGGTGTAAATTTTTGATTTCACTTCTCACTGCCTATCACAGTTTCGGAGGCCATGGAATGCCCAGATAGCACAAAACGCCCCCAAATGACCCCATTTTGGAAAGTAGACACCCCAAGCTATTTGCTGAGAGGTATTGTGAGTATTTTGCAGATCTCGCTTTTTGTCACAAAGTTTTGAAAATTGAAAAAAAAAAAAATATATATATATATATATTTTCTTTCTTCATTTTCAAAAACAAATGAGAGCTGTAAAATACTCGCCATTCCTCTCAGCAAATAGCTTGGGGTGTCTATATTCCAAAATGGGGTCATTTGGGGGGGTTTTGTGCGATTTTGGCATTTTATGGCCTTCGAAACTGTGATAGGTAGTGAGGAGTGAAATCAAAAATTTGTGCCTAGAAATCCTGAAGGCGGTGCTTGGTTTTCGGGGTCCCGTATGCGGCTAGGCTCCTAAAAAGTCCCACACATGTGGTATCCCCGTACTCAGGAG
Source organism: Rana muscosa (assembly GCA_029206835.1). Taxonomy (NCBI): domain Eukaryota; kingdom Metazoa; phylum Chordata; class Amphibia; order Anura; family Ranidae; genus Rana; species Rana muscosa. Next base: position 815,271,319 of record CM055118.1, read on the forward strand.
AAGCAGAAAAATGTATTTTGGGGTGTAATTCCACATATAACCATGGCATGTGTGAGCAATATATCATTTAGTGACAACTTTTTGTAATTTTTTTTTTTTTTTTGTCATTATTCAATCACTTGGGACAAAAAAATTATATTCAATGGGCTCAACAGGCCTCTCAGCAATTTCCTTGGGGTGTCTACTTTCTAAAATGGGGTCATTTGTGGGGGTTTTGTGCTATTTTGGCATTTTATGGCCTTCGAAACTGTGATAGGTAGTGAGGAGTGAAATCAAAAATTTGCGCCCTTAGAAATCCTGAAGGCGGTGCTTGGTTTCCGGGGTCCCGTACGCGGCTAGGCTCCCAAAAAGTCCCACACATGTGGTATCCCCGTACTCAGGAGAAGCAGCAAAATGTATTTTGGGGTGAAATTCCACATATAACCATGGCATGTGTGAGCAATATATCATTTAGTGACAACTTTTTGTAATTTTTATTTTTTTTAGTCATTATTCAATCACTTGGGACAAAAAAATAAAAATTCAATGGGCTCAACATGCCTCTCAGCAATTTCCTTGGGGTGTCTACTTTCCAAAATTGGGTCATTTGGGGGGGTTTTGTACTGCCCTGTCATTTTAGCACCTCAAGAAATGAGATAGGCAGTCATAAATTTAAAGCTGTGTAAATTTCAGAAAATGTACCCTAGTTTGTAAACTCTATAAATTTTGCGCAAACCAATAAATATACGCTTATTGACATTTTTTTTACTAAAAACATGTGGCTGAATACATTTTGGCCTAAATGTATGACTACAATTGAGTTTATTCGATTTTTCTTATAACAAAAAGTAGAAAATATCATTTTTTTTCAAAATTTTCGGTCTTTTTCCGTTTATATCGCAAAAAAAAAAAATCACAGAGGCAATCAAATACCATTAAAAGAAAGCTCTATTTGTGGGAAGAAAAGGACGCAAATTTCGTTTGGGTACAACATTACATGTCCGCACAATTTACAGTTAAAGCAGCGCAGTGCAAAATTCTGAATTCACCTCTGGTCCTCTAGCTACCAAATGGTCCGGGGCTTAAGTGGTTAAGAAATGTTCTATCCAAGGTTGCCATAATTTATGGAATTTAGGAATTTGATTTTGTTCAATAGCCGCCATTTTGGCGTGTATCATAACGTTGTTCATTCTTTGTTTTGTATCGGCCAACACCAAAGAGGGAGTTTTGCAAGCTCTTACCACAGTTTGTTTTGCTGCTGTGAGCAAAAATATAAAAAGTTTAAATTGGGCATGGGTCAGACTATCTGGTTTGAGATTAAGTAATGTCGTAGTAGGATTGGGTTGGAGGGTTACGTTAAACATTTTGGAGGCATATGTATATATTTCTTTCCAAAATGTTTGTACTGTTGGACAGGACCACCAAATGTGTTTGTATGTACCTTCTTCTGTGCAGCCGCAGAAACAATGACCAGGATAGTCAGGGGTAAATTTAGCAATTTTGGCTGGTACTAAGTACCATCTAGTTAGTACTTTATAGTTGGTTTCCATAGCTATTACATTAGGGGAGGAAGATTTAATTGTGGACCAAATTTTTAACCATTCTGCCTCATTTAGGACATATTCCAAGTGCTCCTCCCATTTCCTCATGTAGGTAGGTTTATGCGTTTCAGCATTTATTAGTAATTGAGAATAGAGGGAGGAGATTAGTCCTCTAGCGTGTGGGTCCTTTTTGCAAGCGGATTCAAAACTAGTGAATTGGTTCAGAGTCGTGTCTGAAGTGGTATTAGGTGTAAAGAAATTTTTAATTTGTAAGTATCGGAACATTTCCGATTGTGGGATACCATATGTTTCGCAGAGAGACGGGAAGGGGATAAAGGATGATGAGTTAACAAAATTGTGAAATTTCAGTAAATCCAAGGAAGACCATGCTTTAAAAGATAAAGGGTATATCCAAGCCGGGTAAAAGGTTGGGTTTTTGAGGAAGGAGAGGAGAGGGTTGTGTGGAGATTGCAAATTGTGTTTAAATGTATATCTATCCCAGATGGATAGGTAATGTTTAGTTATAGGATTACTTAGGCCAAGACGGTTTTTGGAATAAAGCCATAATAAATTGGAAATCGATAAAGGGTCACATTCGCAGGCCTCTATCGATACCCATAAAGGTGTTTCCTGAGTGGCATGATATTTGGCTAAACTAGCTATGTGAGCTGCTCTATAGTAAGTGGCAAAATTAAGTACTCCTAGACCTCCTAAGTTTTTAGGTAAGTATAGTGTTTTGAGAGGTATACACGGTTTTGAAGATCCGCATATAAAAATTTAGATGTTCTTTTCTGGATAATACATAAGTAGTGTGCAGGGACTGTTATCGGTAATACTCTATAATAGGTATAGCAGTTTGGGTAGTATTGTCATTTTAACAACATTTATTTTCCCCATCCAAGAAATAGGGATGTGGGACCAGTTATCCATTAGCTTTGTGATGTGTTTTAGAATTTTAGGGTAGTTAGCTGAGTATACGTCTGATAAAGAGGCTGTAAGGTGAATCCCTAAAAACTGGATTGACTCTATGGCCCATGTGAAGGATAGTGCTATTTTAGCTGATGTTAATTCTATTGTTGAAAGAAATATATGTTTACAGTAATGCAATACATTTCTTGGGTTTTATCTTTAATCCTGATATGGTAGCAAATTTGTTAAGAATGGGTATTAGATTTGGGCCTGAGACTTGGGTGAGTGATAGGAATAATAAGATATCATCTGCAAATAAGCTAAGTTTGTTGGATTCCACCTAGTTCTATTCCAGTGATAGTTGGATCTAATCTAAGGTATTGGGCTAAGGGTTCTATTAAAAGGGCAAATAGTAAGGGGGAAAGTGGGCAGCCCTAACGTGTGCCTCTCTCTATATTAAAATATTCAGATTTATAGCCTGCGTATTTTACATAAGCTTGGGGTTTGTTATAGAGAGCTGATATCCGACTAGTGAAGTGGGGACCGAATCCCCATTTCTGGAGAGTGTAGTGTAAGTATGGCCAGGTTACTGAATCAAAGGCTTTTCTAATGTCTAGAGACAGGAAGCATGTAGGAATGTGTCTTTTTTTGGCTATATATGCCAAAAGGGTAGCTTGACGTACATTATCGCTTGCTTGCCTCTTTGGCATAAATCCAACTTGGTCGTTGTGTATAATTTTGCCAATTATCTTGTTGAGGTGGGTAGCTATAATTTTTGCTAGGATTTTAATGTCCTGATTTAAGAGGGAGATGGGACGGAAGTTCATGCAGGATGTGTTATCTGATTGGGATTTGGGGATCATGCAAATAATTGATAGTAATGATTTGCGTCTAAAGGAATAACCATCTATTAGGGTATTGAATGCGTCCACTAAAATAGGAGAAAGGGTTTCAGAAAATGTTCTGTAGTATAGGGCTGAGAAGCCGTCTGGGCCAGGCCTCTTGTTTATTTTCAGTTCTTTTATGGTTTTCAAGACTTCCGCTGTTGTTATGCGTTCTTCAAGCAAGATTTTTTGTGTGTGTGTGTGTGTTAGTTTAGTAAGATTTATTTTAGAGAAGAAGTTATCAGCATCGGTCTTATTAAATTCTTTTGATTCTGAATACAATGATGTTAAATATTTACGGAATTTTTGAACGATTTTAAGAGGGTTACTCGTGTAAGTGTTGTTTGATAGTTTAAGTCGTATTGGGTTGGATTGTCCGTCAATGGATTTCAGTGCTCGTGCCAGGAGGGTATTAGGTTTATTTGATTTCATGTAAAATGTGTTTTTGATCTGCGTAGTGTCTTATCTGCTGATTCTGTTAGGAATAAATCATATTCCAATCAGTTTTTTTCCAATTGTGCCTTTGATGTAAGGGTAGGATTGCTTTGGAAAGAGGTAAAGGCATTATTAAAATTGGTTTCTAATTTATGTGCTAGAATATTACGTTCTCTTTTGATCAGTGCCATTTGTCTTTGGATCATTCCACGCATCACAGGCTTGTGCGATTCCCATAAGGTAAGCAGAGATATGTCTGGATTAGTGTTATATTCTAGATAGTCCTTTATACCTTGTTCAATTATTTGGCTATAGGAGGGGTTCTTGAGTATGATGTCAGGGAGATACCACGTTGAGTCGTGAGCTTTAGGGAGGGTAGACGATAAAGTGGTGAAAACTGCATTGTGGTCCAACCAGGGGGTGGGGAATATGCTAGATGCAAGTACTTCAGGTATCATAGCTGTAGTTAGAAAAATGTGGTCTATACGGGTGGATATCTTATGCGGGTGTGAATAGTAGGTAAAGCATCTTTTGGATGAAATACATTCTCTCCAAGAGTCTACTAAATTATATCGAGGGAGTAGTTTAGAAAATTATTGGTTGCTTGAGTTACGAGAAGGAATATAGGGCGACTTGTTGAGAAATGGGAGGAGGACTTGGTTGGAGTCACCACATATGATGACTGTGCCCATTTTATGGGCATTTACCACTTGTAATAAGTGTGATAGAAATGAGGTTGGTTGTTAGGGGCGTAGTATGATACTATCGTTACCGCATTATCCATGATATGACCAGTGAGTATTAGATATCGCCCCTCAGGGTCTTTAATTTCTGACTGGATTAGGAACGGGGTAGGCTATAAGGGTTCCTCTCTTTTTGGCGCTGGCCGAAGCTGTAAAGACTTGTGGATAGAAAGGGCTCATATACTTTGGAGTAGAATTCACTGCAAAGTGAGTTTCCTGTAGGAATATTATGTGGGCCTTCTTAGCTTGAAAGGAACTAAATGCTTTGGTTCTTTCCTGTGGTATGTTGAATCCCTGAACATTCAGGGAAGGAATGTTTAGGGGTGCCATGATATATAATCTAAAAAGGTAACACTCACCAGTGTCTGGTAATGTCCGACTGAATGAATCGTGGACCCGTAAGAGGAAAAGAAAAAAGAGGAGGGACCATTACTGTCAGAAGTATAGAGAAGCGGAGAGAACTGAAAATAAAAAGGATACAGTTAGATAAAATGCAAAATATCATATATTGAAGAGTAAAGTTTTCCCGTGATGGGGGGAATGGACCACCATCAGGGGGAGTGCAGCCTGCGTCGTTTGCCCACATATTATGAATGGACAAACAAGGACGGCCAATTGGGACACACTGAACATCTGTGTGAGGAAGAAAATGCCCTAATAATATTATTGAAGAGAAAAAATGCAGAATAATTAGAAGTACCCGCTGGGTATTAGATTATTAATCCTGGGGTACAAGAAAAAATATTTTAAAAAAAATTCAGTAATGGTAACCATCAGATAGAAATTAGGTTAAATTAGACTAGAACAGAATGTAGATTTCTTATTGAATCTCATTAATAACTTTGTATTATGAGAAGACCGGCTATCAACCTTGGGTGATAACTTTTATAAATAAAAATTGAATTAAATAAGACCTTCCACTTTGTCTTGGTAATTTTGGTAAAAAAAAAAAATTATTGAAGAAAAAAAAAATGCAGAATAATTAGAAGTAAAAGACCGGCTACCAACCTTGGGTGATAAAAACATAAAATAAAACTAGAATTACATAAAATAAGATCTTTCACTTTGTCTTAGTAATGTTGGTCAAAACAAAAAAAGAAATTAAAAAAAGGGAAAAAATTTAAAAGGGGGGGAAGGGGGGAAATGTGGGGGGGAAGGGGAGCTAAGTATGTAGAAACATAAATTTAAACATACAAACATATATACAAAACATTCACGTTCATACGTATGCTTACATATATATTCCCATTCATACCACAGCGTATAATTGTATATGTACACCTAAATATACAAGTATGCTTTCTATCATACTGGTATTTGGATTTGGATTAGTTGTTTCAATATTGTGCTATAAGTTTAGAGAGTCAAATGAGACATCATCTGGGTTTCAAAGTAAGGGTTAGGTGAAAAGGTGGAAAGTAGAAGGGCGGTACTTAGTTCAATATAGTAACGCTTCAAAGTGTCTTCATATACTGTTTAGTCTATGGCGTCTTCTCTGTATTTTGGAGGGGAATCCAGGCGACTTCTTTTGTGAGATTGGGGATGATTTCCATTGTTTCCAGAAAGTTTTGAGGATTTTTGTGACAAAGATGAGGCAGATCTTCTGTGTGGCAAATTGGGACCAGGTCCAGGTTCAACCAAATGTAGATTGTGTAGGGTATGCTGTAATTTTTCCTCTGATCTACAGATGAATTTAGAGCCTTGGTGTGCAAAACGGATAGAAAAAAGGGAAACCCCATTGGTAATTTATGTGGTGATTTTGTAGTATCTGAAGTTGGGGTTTCATTGCTCGGCATTTGGTAATGGTCAGTTGAGAAAGATCAGAAAAAAGTTGGTATTTATGTCCCTGGAACGATAAGTAATTTATTTCTCTTGCTGCTGCTAGCAGGTTCTCCTTTGTGCGTTAAAAATGAAATTTTGCGATTATGTCGCGTGGTGGACCCTCTGCCTTTTTGGGTGCAAGAGTGCAATGAATTCTATCTATTTCTAAACGTTCTGCTGGCAGTGTAGGCAGAAGTTCCTGAAATAAAGCAGTAATGGTACCTTGTAGGTCTATCACTGACACTGGTATACCTCTGATGCGAATGTTGGAATGTCTGGCCCTATTCTCAAAATCTTCCAGTTTAGATTGTAAAGTTAAATTTTACTCCTTAAGATTTTCCAGTTCAGCCATGTAGTCCTGTGCTGAGTTTTCAATCTCATCCACTCTGGTTTCCAGCGCTTCTGTGCGGCTACCAAGCTCCCTTATCTCTTTTGTGAGGCTCTTTGTGATATGTTCTGAGGTTTGCCTCAGAGCTTTGTTAAGCATTTTTTCAAACTGCCTTAATAAAGCTGGAGAGGCTGGGAAATCTTGTGAGGTAAACTGTATGTCATTTGTTTCTGTGTTTCTGTGAGAGCGCTTAGGCTTTTGAGGAGGAAGGCACTGGCGCCATTTCTGCCGTGCCTTGGGTTCCTTAATGGAGGGGTTTTTGTTTTTGGTGCGGGTGCCTCCCAGCACCATAGTTTTGCCCAAAACTGTACCTCTGTATTCCAGGAGGTGTCCGGTGTGTTTCCAGTTATTCTGTAGCTTTTCTCCTCACACAGAGCGGAGCTCTAACAGCTCTTTCCTGTCAGAGTCCAGGGGGTGTGTCCACATTCAATAGTTTATCAACTGCCATACTGGTTGGAAACTATGATAATTCACAGTAGAATTTTCAAGGTTTAGCAATGTTGGTATGGTAGTTAATTTGTAGTATTAAATGCTTGTGTACTAACATCTTTTACTAGTTATAAATTTGCAGGTACCCCGGATTATGCATATATTTCAAAATATCTAGGTGTATCTAAAATATCCTAAAAAGTATGCTCCTCAACTTGAAGAATAGATCTCTCTTTCTATATTTTTTTGTGTTTCCCACAGTATTTTTCCCACAACGACCAGCATTTTTTAAATTTATTTAGCCTTCCTTTCCTTAAGAGCTAAGGTTTTCTCGTATGCAAATGAGTCATCAATTAGATTGAATACTTCTCCTATTAAAGGGGATGTTGTAGACTTCCACTTCCGGGCGATCACTAACCGTGTTGCATATAAAATGTGCATTGCTATTGTGCGGCATGGAAGTGGATAAATATCCATATCAATGCTTAATAGTGCTTGTTCAGCTTTCAGTTTGTCGAGTATTCCTGTTATTTTTGCAATCAGTCTTGCTATTGCTGCCCAGAAGCTACGTAGAGATGCACAAAACCAGAGCATGCAAGCTAAATTTCCCACCTGTCCACATTCCCTCCAGCACAGATTAGAGTTATTTTTCATAAATTTTTCTAACGTATATGGTGTCCTGTACCATCTCAGATGTATCTTTTGGGCTATTTCCCTGAAGTTGGAACATTTGGTGTGGGTATAGTTGCATTTTATCGCTCGGGTCCATTGCTCTTGGGATACCATTATGTTTAGGTCTGTTTCCCATTTTAGCAGTTGTCTCTGGGTTTTGAAGTGTAATTTGCTGTGTAATAAGTTATAGAATTCTGTTATTCCTCTTTTGGGATGGGAGGTGGAGTTCCACATATTGTAAATAGACTCTAGGATCGAGACATGCTGCTTTTTGGTAGCGGCTAAAATACTAGATATTCTTGCAAAGGTCATAAATTCCTTTTCAGGTAAAGCGTTTTTAGACTGTAGCTCTGAGAATGGTTTAATGCGATCATGATAAACCAGGTCAGAGATGTTTTTAATACTATTGTTCCCCCAGTGCTGTAGTTTTAGGTCTGGGGTTAGAAATGATAGTGCTGTTATTGGGATAGGTACATTTTTATGGTTAACTTGGTTATTTTTATTGTTCATAAAATATTCCCATGCCTGTAGGGTAGCCCCTATAGTCGGGTGTTGCTTATAATGCGTCTGCTTAGCTAGGGTTGTGGAGAGCAATAGTGCTTTAATATCACCTTGATCTACCTGGGCTTGTTCTGAAGCTCACCAGTGTGTCTGTATGGAGGAGTTGAACCAGAATTTAACTTGGTCCAAAATTGCCGCCATATGATAATCTTTGATGTCTGGGATTCCCATGCCCCCTATTTTCCTGTGTTTGATAAGAATATTGTGTGGGCATCTGGCTTTTTTCAACTCCCAAATAAACCTGGATAGAGATCGTTGCATATTTATGTAGAATGAGGACGGATTTGGATTGGGAGTGCTCTAAAATAATATAACAGCTTGGGGAGCAGAATCATTTTATAGGCTGTTAATCTTCCCGACCAGGAGAGATAAAATGTCTTGAGCCTGTTAATTTCCTGTGCAAAACTAGTTAGCAAAGGTCCAAAGTTGCTATTGTATAATTGTGAAAGCGGGTTGGTTAACTTGATACCTAAATACTGGATTGAACCATCCGTCCAAGGGTATGGTAGTGTATTTTGAATTTGGGTTTTCATCTCTAGGTCTACTGCTATGCTCAGAATGCTATATTTGGACACATTTACCTTGTAATAAGAAACAGCATTGAACATTTCTAATATTTCATGGACTTCCCTTAGAGAATGAGCCAGATTGGAAAGCGACAGAATGACATCATCCGCAAATAATGTAATGGTGTGCACTCCTCTCCCTAAACGGATTCCTTTAATTTGGGGGTGGGTTCTAATTTTTTAGGCCAGGGGCTCCATCATGAGGGCAAAGTCCCTGTCTTGTGCCATTAGTGATAGAAAATTGTTAGTTGAATAGGCCTTCAGTGAACACGTTTGTGGAAGGATTGGAGTATAAGGCAGTTATTGCTGAACATATTTGGCCTGTGAATCCAAATTTTGTAAGAACCTTTGAAAGATAGCACCAGTGGATCCTGTCGAAAGCCTTTTCAGCATCCAGTGACAAGAGAACTGAGGGCTGCTTGTTTTCGGCCACTGAGTGAATTAGGTTTAATATCCTTCTTGTTGCATCTGTGGCTTGCCTACCCGCCACAAATCCAACCTGATCTGGTTTTATCAATGTGGGAAGTATATCTGCTATTCTATTTGCCAGGAGTTTGGCATACACTTTCAGATCAACATTTAAAAGGGATATAGGTCTAAAATTCTGTGCATTGTCCGGCTCCTTCCCTGGTTTAGGTGATAACTGTGGCCTGTAACATTTCTGGTGGAAATGAGGCAGAGGAGGCAGCAGCATGGAACACCCTTTGCATTATTGGTGAAATAATTTTGGCATATTTTTTATAGTACTCTGAGGAGTACCCATCAGGGCCTGGAGATTTGTTTCACAGTAAACTGGATATAGTCTCCATAATTTCTGAAATGGAGAATGGAGCATATAAAGTGTCTATATCTGATGGTTGTAATGTAGGAATGGATATGTCATGTAAAAATCCCTCTATAAGTTCTTGGGTGGGCTGGGGCACTTCTGTGTCATCTTTCAGATTATATAGGCTGCCATAGTAACTGCTGAATGTGTCAGCTATTTCTTTGGGGTTAAGTAGTTTGGACCCACTTTTGGGGTGATACAAGTGTGGGATGCGTTGTTTAACCACTTCCCTACCCAGCCATAGTCAAATGACGTCCACAGATGGGATCTCCCATCCTGGGTAGACGTCATATGACGTCCTGGCTTTGTATGGGGATATCTGAATGATGCCTGCAGCTAGAGGCATCATTCAGATATCCTTTTGACGTGCCAACGATTCTGTGCACCATAAGAATGATCATAGCGGCGGTTCCGCCGCTTGAGCGTTCTTATAGGCGGCGGGAGGGGACATCCCCCCCTCCCGCCGCCATCCGGTGCTTCTCCGGGCTCTCCCGTGCAATCGGGGACCCGGAGAGAATCTTCCGGCGCCGTTGGTGGGTCACATGACGAGCATAGAGATGACTGGTGACCAGATGGTCACCAGTCATCTCTATGATCGTCGGAGGCCCGGGCGCGATGTGATGACGTCACGCCCGGGTCCTCAAATGTAAACAAAGCCGCCATTGCGGCTAGTAAGTATGAGATCAGTGAAAAAAAATTCACTGATCTCATGCTTTCCAGCCTGGAGGAGAGATGTGGAGTCTTATTGACCCCGCATCTCTCAATAAAGAGGACCTGTCACACACATTCCTATTACAAGGGATGTTTACATTCCTTGTAATAGGAATAAAAGTGATCAAAAAAAAAGTAAAATAATTGTAAAAAAATAAAAAAATAAGTAAAGATAAAAAAAATTATAAAAAAAAAAAAATTAAAACGCCCCTGTACCCGGTAGCTCGCGATCAGAAGCGAATGCACACGTAAGTCGCCCACATATGTAAACGCCGTTCAAACCACATATGTGAGGTATCGTCGCGTGCGTTAGAGCGCGTGCAACAATTCTAGCACTAGACCTCCTCTGTAATTCTAACCTGGTAACCTGTAAAAAAAATTAAAATGTCGCCTACAGAGATTTTTAAGTACCGAAGTTTGGCGCCATTCCATGAGTGTGCGCAATTTTAAAGCGTGACATGTTAGGTATCTATTTACTCGACGTAACATCATCTTTCATATTTTCCCAAAAAATTGGGCTAACTTTACTGTTTTGTTATTTTTTAATTCATGAAACCATTTAAAAAAAAAAAAAAAGTGTTTGAAAAATTATTGCGCAAATACCGTGCAAGAAAAAAAGTTGCAATGACCGTCATTTTATTCCCTAGGGTGTCTGCTAAAAAACATATATAATGTTTCGGGGTACTGAGTAATTTTCTAGCAAAAGAATGATGATTTGTACATGTAGGAGAGAAGTGCTATAATAGGCCCGGTATGGAAGTGGTATAAAAAGCCCTGTATTGAAGTGGTTAAATACTTTGTCTTTAATCTGGTTTGCTGCTTTATTGCCATGAGTATAGAAGTCAGCTCTGAATTTATGAGTGTTGCGCATGTGTTGTGACAGTAGTAAAGCCCGAAGATCATTTTGAGCCTTTGCTAATTTGTTACTTGTACCCACAAAGGTATTTTTTTGTTTTGGGATTCTAGATTGGAAATGTCATTTAAAATGGAATCCATATGCTGCCTCCTCCTCCTCCTTAGTAAAGCACTTTTTTAAATTAGTAGACCCCTAATAAAAGCCATGTGTATTCCACAGGACGAACGGATTTACTTCCTCGGTGTCGTTATTGCTGAAGAACTCTGTTAGCGAATTTTTAATGTCCAATGTAATTACTGGGTCTGTGAAAAGTTGTACATCATTTTTCCATCTGTTTGCTCTGATGGCGAAACCATGGTTCCCCACAGTTATAGACACCGGGGCAAGGTCAGTCCATGTAATGTTACCTATCTCTGATTTTGAGATCTTCTGTATGAGAAACTTGTCCATTCTTGAATATGATAGATGGACCTGGGAAAAGATGGTAAAGCCCCTCTCTGTGGAATGGTGGCATCTCCAGACATCATAGAGATTGGCTGATTGAACGAAATTGGTTAAGGTTGTTCTGGACCCCTTTTTGTTTGTTGTGTTAGAAATGTCCAACTGATGATTAGCAATGGTATTTAGGTCGCCACATAAGACAATTTGACCGGAGCTTTGTTGTTTGACTTTTTTCCATAACTTATTTAAAAAACGTATCTGCCTGGTATTTGGTGCATATACATTAACTATGGTGTAGGTTACATTATTAATCTCACATGATAGTATAATGTATCTGCTGTCTTTGTCACAGTGGCTTGAGACATGCTTGAATGCCACTGTTTGTTTTATTAGGATGGTGACTCCTCTCCTTTTAGACGGAGCACTGGCAAAATAAGTTTGGGGATACTGGCTGTCTGACAAGTTTGGATGAGTCTGTGCTTTAAAGTGGGTCTCTTGGATGCAAAACAGGTCGCAGTTTTGGATGCGTGCCTCCTTCCATAGCATGTGTCTCTTCTGGGGGCTATTCAATCCATTGACATTCAGGGATGTGATTTTAAATGCCATTGTTAGAAAATCTATTACCCCATTGCTGGGGTTGGTGTGTTAGGGTCCTTTAGTTAATTAGCGAATGTCTTACCCTATTGATGAGCTCGCTGGTATAGGGACCCATCCTCTGTTGAAGTGTGGGTCCTTGTGTCTGGGTGGTATAAGCAGTGGCGTAGCATGGGGGGGCAGGGGCGGTCGCCCCGGGCGCAAAATTTAGAGGGGCGCAGCAGCAGGCGGAAGGTTACCTGCAGCTCTTCTCCTGCGCTGTGCAGTCTAGGAGACTGTGAGTTCTTCCGCTTCGCTATGAGGAAGAAGTTGCGGTGCAGTCCCGGCTTAGGCTCCAGCAAAGACACTGACACAGCAGTGAGTAAATGAACACTGAAGACTCACGAGGCATCCTCTCCATTACACGCCTTTCCCCACACACGAGGTCCACGTTCGACATGCTGTCCGTCCACTTAGCCCGCCCCACAGCCCTGACTTCCGACCACCGCCGCTTCTCCTGAGTCCTGCATGTGCCTGTCAGTGTGCTGCTATGTGGCCTGACACTCTGACCCTGCACCGACCACCCCAGGACAGGGGGAAACCGGGGCCAGGAGGAAGAGGATGAGGCATCATTCACACAGACAGAAGCCCCTCCTTACCGACACCTGCACGGACATTGTGAGTACGCCTCTACAGAGGAAAGCTCTGTACGGGATGATGGCAGCCGGAGGGGGGCTGGGGCTGAGCTCTGAACTGGAATCTGTGGGAAAGAGAGCTTTGTTTTGGGGGGTGTACACAGCGCACTCCCCTCAACCCTGCACGCCGCACACAGCGCACCCCCCTCAACCCTGCAAGTCACACACAGCAAACCCCCCTCATACCTGCAAGCCACACACAGCACACCCCTCAACCCTGCACTCCGTACACAGCGGACCTCTGAACCCTGCATTCCATACAAAGCGCATTCCTCAGCCTTGCACTCCATAACCAGTGCACCCCTCAACCCTCATTGCTAATTATTAGTTCTATTTCTTCTTTTCTGTCTATTGGTGGGTCCCGTCACTTCTGCAGTCTGTGGTGTGCAGGCAGTGAGATAATGTGCTGTAACCCTAAGCAACAAATCAGTGGGTTGTAATGATGTGCTTTAACCTCTAGCAATCAATCAGTGAGCCGTAATGATGTGCTGCAATGTCTAGCAACCGATTAGGGAGCATTAATAATATGCAGTAACCTCTAGAAACCAGTGAGTGCTAATGATGTGGAGTAACCTTCAGCAACCAATCAGTGAACAGTAATGATCTGCTGTAATCTCTAGCAAGCAATCAGTGAGCGATAATAACTTGCAGTAACCTCTAGCAAGCAATCAGTTTGTAGTAATGATGTGCAGTAACCTCTAGAAAACAATGGGCAAGCGGTCATTTTGTGCAGTATCGTCTAGCAACCAATCAGTGAGCAATAATAATATGTTTAGTGGACAGTGTAGGAATCAGGTGGGTCAGTGTAGTGGTCAGTATAGGAATCAGGTAGGTCAGTGTAGTGGTCAGTATAGCAATCAGATAGGTCAGTTTAGTGGTCAGTGTAGGAACCAGGCAGGCAGGGGCGTATCCAGGGGGGGCAACAGGGCAATTGCCCCCCCGAGACCATCTGTCACACTCACTTGCTTGCTCTGTTTTTTTTTTTGCGCCTGATCTCCTGGAATTTGGGGAACTGGTACCGGCCGGCCATAGGTCTCCTGGACCCCAAACGTGGCACACATGTAGCCCCATGTCTCCTCTACAAGTGTGCAAAGTTTGGTGTCTGGGGGACCTACGGCCGGGGAGCACTGATTTTTTAAAGCCGGGCACCCCTTCTATAGACTCCAATGTTAAACGGTAATTTCTCCGGTGATTTTGCGGACCCGGTACCGGGCGTTCGTAGGTCCCCTGGACCCCAAACTTAGCACACATGTAGCCCCACTCTTCCTCTACAAGTGTGCAAAGGTTGTTGTCTGGGGATCTACGGCTGAGGAGCACCGATTTTTTCAATCCGGGTACCCCTTCCATAGACTCCCATGTTAAATGGTAATTTCTCTGGTGATTTTGGGGACCCGGTACAGGCCGGCCCTAAGTCCCCTGGACCCCAAACTTGGCACACTTGTAGCCCCACTCTTCATCTACAAGTGTGCAAAGGTTTTAGTCCAGGGAAGTTACAGCAGGGGAGCACTGATTTTTCAAATCCGGGCACCCCTTCCATAGACTCCTATGTTAAACATCAGTCTAGTCATGGGCACAGTGAAGCATGGGCACTGGGAGGCATGGGCACAGTGAGGCAAAGTGAGGCACAGTGAGGCATGCAGATGGACACCCTAGGCTTATACTCGAGTCAATACGTTTTCCCATTTTTTGGGGGTAAAATTAGGTGTCGGCTTATACTCGAGTATATACAGTACTTGTTCTGCGGCTGCCGCTGCCTCTCTGAGTCTCTCTCTCAGTTTCTCACATCAGCCGATCAGCGGCACAGAGAGAGAGGCTCGTCTAATGTAGTTACCCGGCGCACTGACACAATACAAGGAGCGGAGGAGGAGGTGGGTGGAGCCTCTTTCCTGCACTCGTTGCTAACGCCTGGGCCGCTTGGCGTCTAGCAACGAGTGATGTCAGTGAGTCACGTCGGGCCACTCTGCGGGCAGGTGCGATAGCGTGCAGCTCCACAGAAGGGTAAGAAAGCGGGCGGCTCCACTTGGGGCGCGGTTTGTGGGCGGGCGGCGCGGTTCGTGGGCAGACCGTGCTGCTCAGTATGTTGGCAAAGCAGGTGAGAGTGAGAGAGCAGGCTCAGTGTGGCAGCTGGCCAATCAACTAGCCGGGAGCGGCGGAGCAGAGAGATGAGATCATCTCTCACCGCCCTTGCCTGCCCTGCATTCCTGCAGTGACTTCCACCCTCACTGTGCAGGCAGCAGAGAGATTACATTATCTCTCTGCTGCCTGACTCTGGGAGTCTGGGACACAGCAAGAGACAACCAAAACTACACCTTAGCAGGCAAGTTAGTGACAATCCGCAAGGTGTGGCAGGCGACGTGGCAAGTGACAATCCACAAATTGTGTCAGGTGACGTGGTAAATGACAATCTGCATCTGGTGGCAGGCAAGTGACAATCAGCAAGGTGTGGCAGGTGACGTGGCAAGTGACAATCCGCAAGGTGTAACAGGTGACGTGGCAAGTGACAATCCGCAAGGTGTGGCAGGTGATGTGGCAAGTGACAATCCACAAGGTGTGGCAAGTGACAATTCACAAGATGTTGCAGGTGATGTGGCAAGTGACAATCCGCAACGTGTGGCAAGTGACACGCTCAGGGCTCCCACTAATTGCAGGCGACGGTGGCAAGTGACACACTCGGGGCTCCCACTGATTCTGCATTGAACTATTTACCGTATTTATCGGCGCATAACACGCACTTTTTTCCCCTTAAAATCAGGGGAAAATCGTGGATGCGTGTTATACGCCGATACTCACCTATGCCCGGCGATCTCCGCTGACTGTGAGCGGAGCGGAGCGATCGCCGCCGAGATACACATAGCCGAGTGTATTCGGCTATACTCGGCTTTTCTCGGCTCCGCTCACAGTCACGCCCAGTCCCGCCATTGGACCTGTGATATGTCCATCATAGGGCGGGACTCGGCGTGACTGTGAGCGAAGCCGAGAAGAGCCGAGTACACCCGAATACACTCGGCTATGTGTATCTCGGCTCCTCCCAGTCCCTGCGTTCTCAGCGGCGTTCGCCCCGCTCCGCCCTGTATCAGCGGCGATCTCGGCGGCGCCTTATTTAAAATTCAAGGCTGCAATAAACACTGGGGGGGGGGGCAAGGCTGCAATGTGACAAGGCTGCACTGAACACTGGCAAGGCTGCACTGGACACTGGCAAGGCTGCACTGGACACTGGCAAGGCTGCACTGGACACTGGCAAGGCTGCACTGGACACTGGGCAAGGCTGCACTGGACACTGGGCAAGGCTGCAATGGACACTGGCAAGGCTGCACTGTGACAAGGCTGCAAATGACACTGGTAAGGCTGCATTTAAATGTATTTTTTTTCTTAAACTTCCCTCCTAAAAGTTTTTTTCCCTAAAATTCCCTGCTAAACTTGGGGTGCGTGTTATACGCTGGCGCGTGTTATACGCCGATAAATACGGTAATTTTATATTACAATGTAATAATAGAAATAATGCACTTCAATCATCCTGACACCATAACAACCATGGTGCCGGGATGATTGAAGCGCCGACACCAGCCATTTCCCCGATAAATTTCCCACAAAAAAAAACAACATATTTTTTGGCAGTGCCCCTCCCGAGAAAAGACTCTGGATCTGCCCCTGCAGGCAGGTCAGTATAGGAATCAGGTAGGTTAGTATAGTGGTCAGGTAGGTCGGTGCAGGAATAAGGTTGGTCAGTACTACTGTACTAGCAGAAGGGACTCAGAGAGTGCTAAAAATGCGCGAGTTAGGGGGCGCAAATCTCTTGCCCTGCCCCGGGCTCTGACAACCCATGCTACGCCACTGGGTATGAGAGAACCTGTGGTTCGAAAGAGAGCCCCTTGGAATATTATAGTTAGGACTTGCAAGCTTACCGGAACTGAAAAAGAAAACAGCAGACTGAAAAATGACAAAAACAAAAGTAAAAAATATGCGCAAAACCGAGCGCACTGTAAAAATTTGCGATTCATGACGAAATCTAAGCAGGGATTTGACCTGCTAATTCTGGGGTTTGTAAAAACAGAACTTAACTCCATTTAGATCATCCAGATTATGTTGGATCGAGTAACTATAGTGGGGCATTACATGCTCATGTTAACTTAGAGTCATGTTTTAGGTACAAGGGGGGATCCAATAAGGTTTGGTCCTCACCTGCCTCCCTGGGTAGGATTTTCCACTTCTCCAGTAGCCGAATACCCTCCTCTAGTGTAGTTACCAGGATTTCACGCTGCCCCTTGGTGATTATCAAGTTGGCAGGGTAATTCCAGCGGTAAGTTATATTGTGGTTTCTGAGTGGTTTAGTAATGGACATGAGGTTGCGCCTCCTTTGCATTGTATGTGCGGATAGGTCAGCAAAGAAGGACAAACCCTGCATACAGTCGGGGAGGTGTTCCGCTCGTCTCTAGAGTTGAGCGGACACCTGGATGTTCGGGTTCGACGGGTTCGGCCGAACTTCGGAAAAAAGTTTGAGTTCGGGACTGGACTTGACCCCGAACCCGAACCCCATTGAAGTCAATGGGGACCCGAACTTCTGAGGACTATTTGCGCATGTTTCCCGTGCTTAGAATTGTCACTGTACAAAGTGTAATTTCTGAAGAAAAAAAAGTAATTTAAAACTCACTCGCGGCTATAATGAATTGTCGGCTCCCGGAAATACATAGAAAAGTAATTGATACATTTTTTTTTTTTTTAAAGCGTGGGGGTCCCCCCAAAAATCCATACCGGGCCCTTCATCCGAGCATGCAACCTGGCAGGGCGCAGGAAAAGAGGGGGGGGATGAGAGAGCGCCCCCCCCTCCTGAGCCGTACCAGGCCACATGCCCTCAACATGGGGAGTAGTGATGAACCGAACACCCCCGGGTTCGGTTTGCACCAGAAAGTTCCCACGAACTTTAGAACCCTATTAAATACAATGGATGCGAACGTTCGAAATCTAAAGTGCTAATTATAACGACTATTATGCATGTTATTGTCCTAAAAAGGGTTTGGGAACCCGGGTTCTGCACCAGGGGACATGTATTAATGCAAAAAGAAGTTTTAAAAACGGCCGTTTTTCGGGAGCAGTCATTTTAATGATGCATAAAGTGAAAAAAAAAAGTCAAATATTCCTTTAAATATCGTACCTAGGGGGTGTCTAAAGTATGCCTGTGAAGTGCCACGTGTTTCCCGTGTTTAGAACTGTCCCTGCACAAAATTACATTTCTAAAAGGAAAAAAAGCCATTTAAAACTGCTTGCGGCTTTAATGTACTGTCTGGTCCCGGTAATATGGATGAAAATCTTTAAGAAAAATGGCATAGCTACCCCATCACAGCCCCCCCCCCCTACCCCAGCCCATTACCAGGCCCTTTGGGTCTTGTATGGATATTAAGGGGAACCCCGCACACAAAATAAAAAAGGCCCTATATACTCTGAACAGCCGTATACAGGCGGTGCATACAAGACAGGGACTGTAGGTTTGTTCTTATGTAGAATCTGTTTGTAATTTTGAACAGGTACATTGTTTAAGTGTAGCTCCAGCCAAAAAATCTATTTTTAAGCTTTTTGGAAAACATAGGAAAGGGTTATCACCCCTGTAACATTTGTTTTGCTGTCTGTGCAGTGTGCACCTGTTCAGAACAGTTCACCTCACTTTCCGTCCTAATGACAAATGTTTTTTGAAAATTTGGGGTTTTTATTGAAACGAGAATTGGTGATAAAGCATCAGTGGAGAGGAGACACTTTTTTTCCCATATTAACTCTTACAGGAGAGAATTTTCCTTCCTAGGGGTAGATTTCCTCTCACTTCCTGTTGTATCCTTCCGTTTGCAAGGAGGAGTCGTTTGTAAGTTGGATGTTTGAAAGTAGGGGCCTGCCGTATATACTCAGCTGAAATTTGCCCCTTACATGTTGGTGTTGCCACAACACTGTGAGCCCTCACAGTTACTCTTGGTGGGCGCATGAATGGGCCCTGCTGTGAATTATTAGATCAAGAATTGTAATTGCATGACCCTGTTGAACAGGGGCTGAAAAATTGGGCCTTTGGTGGTGGTGGTGGTGGTGGTGTTAACACAACACTGTAAGGCCTCACAGTTACTCTTGGTGGGCGCAGGAATGGGCCCTGCTGTGAATTATTAGATCAAGAATTGTAATTACATGCCCCTGTTAAACAGGGGCAGAAAAATTGGGCCTTAGGCACTGGTGCCACAACACTGCAACCCCTCACAGATACTGTACTTGGAGCACAGCAATGAGCCCTGTTGCAAAGTATTGCATCAAAAATTTTAATTACACGCCCCTGTTAAACAGGGGCTGAAAAATTGGGCCTTAGCCACTGGTGCTGGTGCCACGACACTGCAACCTCTCCCAGATACTCTAGTTGGAGTGCAGGAATGAGCCCTGCTGCAAAGCATTGCATAAAAAATTGTAATTACATGCCCCTGTTAAACAGGGGCTGAAAAATTGGGCCTTAGCCACTGGTGGCGGCACCCAGAAACAAAAATGTTCTTCCAAGCTATCATCATCAATCGGATCATTGAGGAGGAGGAGGATAGTCAGTCAACAAACAGGACAGTCTCTCAGCATCAGCATCAGTCTTGAAGGGATGTGACATTTGAAAATAAATTAGTCTGTTATATCAGCTTCAGGTGTTTGGTAGCTGGTGGTGATCCAAGACTGGTTCATCTTTATGAAGGTCAGTCGATCAACCGAGTCGGTGGACAGGCGCACCCTGTGATCCGTGACAAATCCTCCAGCAGCACTGAATGTGCGTTCTGAAATAACGCTGGATGCAGGACAGGCCAGTAGCTCAATTGCATACTGTGCAAGCTCTGGCCAATGATCCATCCTTAAGACCCAGTAAGCCAAAGGATTTTTGGTGGGGAAGGTGTCCAAGTCTGACCTTGCCCCTAGGTATTCCTGCACCATGTATATCAGACGCTGGCGATGGTTGCTGGAACCGATCATACCTTGGGGCTGCGGACTAAAGAATTGTCTGAACGCATCAGTCAGACGGCCACTTTCCCCACCGCTCCTTCTTTGACTGACCGAAGCCTCAGCAACTCGTTGTCCAGGACCAGGAGTTTGTAACCTCCCAGTCTCTGGGAACGCGTTGCACAGACCTTTCTGCAAGGCCTCCCGGAGTTGTCTCATCCTCTGCTCCCTCTGCGATGGTAAGATAAGGTCCACAACCTTACCCTTGTACCGTGGATCAAGGAGAGTGGCCAGCCAGTAATGGTCCCTCTCCTTGATCCGAAGAATACGGGGATCCTTCCGCAGTCTTTGCAGGATCAGGGAGGCCATGCAGCGTAGGTTAGCTGAGGCATTCGGTCCGGAGTCCTCTGGGTCACTAAGGACGACATGATCCGCAGCCACCTACTCCCAGCCACGTACAAGTCTACTGGTTTCTTGGGACTGTAAATCATCCCTAAAAGACTGCTGCTGATGATGCTGAGTGCCAGGCTCCACCTCCATGCTGACACAATCCACCTCCTCCTCCTCCTCCTCCTCCTCCTCCTCCTCCTCTTCCTGTGCGATGAGTGGGACAGAAGGAACACTGTCTGGGTAAAGGGGGCCTTGAGAGCCAAGGAAGTCCTCCTCTTCCTGCCTCTGTTCTGCCTCAAGTGCCCTGTCCATTATTCCATGCAGCGTATGTTCCAACAGGTGGACAAGAGGTACAGTGTCACTGATGCATGCACTGTCACTGCTCACCATCCTCGTGGCCTCCTCAAATGGTGCCAGGACAGTGCATGCATCCCTGATCATGCCCCACTGGCGTGGTGAAAAAAAACCGAGCTCCCCTGACCCTGTCCTGGTGCCGTAGTCGCACAGGTACTCATTGATGGCCCTCTGCTGCGTGTGCAGCCGCTGCAGCATGGCCAACGTTGAGTTCCACCTGGTGGGCATGTCACATATAAGGCGGTTCTTGGGCAGGTTCAACTCCTTTTGCAGCTCAGCCAGGCAAGCACTGGCATTATAAGATCTGCGGAAATGCACACAGACTTTCCTGGCCTGCCCCAGGACATCCTGTAAGCCCGGGTACCTGCCCAAGAACCGCTGCACCAACAGGTTAAGGACGTGAGCCACACAGGGCACATGGGTCAGTTGTCCCTGTCGGAGGGCGGAGAGGAGGTTGATGCCATTGTCGCAAACCACCATTCCTGGCTTAAGCTGGCGTGGCGTCAACCACCTCTCGGCCTGCCCCTGCAGAGCAGACAGAACCTCTGCCCCAGTGTGGCTCCTGTCCCCCAAACACACCAGCGCAAGCACGGCATGGCATCTTTTTGCCTGCGTACTTGCGTAGCCCATTGAACGCCTACGGAGCACCGCTGGTTCCGAGGACAAAGCACAGGAAGAGGCCATGGAGGAAGAAGAAGAGGAGGGGGTGGAGGAGAGAGGTGTGTCACAACCAGTAGTAGCATTTTGGAGGCGTGGCGGCGGAACAACCTCCAACACTACTGCACCTTGTCCTGCATCCTTCCCAGCTGCCAAAAGAGTGACCCAATGGGCCGTGAAAGAAAGGTAACATCCCTGTCCATGCCTGCTGGACCATGAGTCAGCGGTAATATGCACCTTACCGCTGACCGCTCTGTCCAGCGAGGCCAAGACATTGCCTTCCACATGCCGGTAGAGAGCCAGCATCGCCTTCCGTGAGAAAAAGTGGCGTTTGGGAACCTGCCACTGAGGAACCGCACATTGCACAAACTCACGGAAGGGGGCCGAGTCTACCAACTGAAAAGGCAGCAGTTGAAGCGCTAGCAATTTAGCCAAGCTAGCATTCAACCGCTGGGCATGTGGATGGCTGGGAGTGAACTTCTTTCGACGGTCCAGCAGCTGGGGCAGGGAAATTTGCCTGCTAGAATCGGACGTCGGTGTACTGCTAGCAGAGTGCCCGCAAGTACTTGGCTGTGACACACCTAATTCTACACCTTCATTCCTCTTAGTGCAGGTTTCAGAGAGGACTGAAGGTATAGTGGGGTTGGAGATCCCAGCTGATGCGGTGCAAGGAGAGGTCCGCTTTGTTCTTTGGTGTGGGTCTTTAAGGTAGGCTTGCCAACGAGCTGCATGGCAGGTCAACATATGTCTGGTCAAGCATGTGGTGCCCAAGCGGCTGATGTTTTGGCCACGCGATATACGCTTGAGACATATGTTGCAAACAGCAGCTGTGCGATCTGATGCACTCGACTCAAAAAAGTCCCACACCAAAGAACTTTTTGAATAACGGGCAGAGGCAGTGCCCTGCACAGGCGGAGCTCTGCGGTGTGATTCCGTCGGTGTGCTGCCCTTATGCTGGCCCCCGAGGGCATCCTGCCTCGTTGGAGATGTGCCTCCTCCTCATCCTCCTCCTCCTCTCTCCTATTAGGCACCCACGTGGAGTCAGTGACCTCATCATCCCCTCCCTCCTCATCACTGGAGCCAATCTGGCAGTATGCTGCAGCTGCTGGAACATGACTGCCAGATTGGTGTCCTTCTTGAGCATCCCCTCTCTCTGCTCTCACGCTACTGCCTTCCTCTAGCTGGGTATCATCATCAGACCCTTCAAAACGCTGGGCATCCTCCTGGAGCATGTACCCAACACTGTGCTCAAACAGTTCGGTGGAACTCCTCAGGAGGACATGGTTGGTCTAGGGAAGGAGTGACTGATGATGACATTGATACCAGGGAAGAGGACGCTTTGGCAGCTGCTTTGCCAGTACCCTGAGCCTGGGTGAGAGAGGATGAGGAGGGCTTGGTCATCCACTCTACCAAGTCTTCGGCATGATGCGGCTCAACACGTCCAGCTGCCGAAAAGAAGGACAAGCGTGTCCCATGGCCACGTGCTGATGGTGATGCACCGCGTCCACGACCAGCACTGTTGTCTCTAGACACAGAGCCTGCTTGCCCTCTTTTATTGGCTCCTGACTGTCTGCCTCTCCTTGTTTGCCTTCCAGACATTCTAATGGCCTGCAGGGAAATGGGAAAAGCAGCAATAAGGCCTAGCTTCAGGAGTATATTTTGCAGGAATCACACTACGCCTGCTGTAAGTGCTGCAAATGCCTGTTGGTGTAACACACCAGGAAAACACAGCAATACAGGCTAACTTCAGGTGTAATATGGTCAGGAGGCACACTCCGCCCGCTGTAAGTGCTGCAAATGCCTGTTGGTGTAACACACCAGGAAAACACAGCAATACGGGCTAACTTCAGGTGTATAATGTGCAGGAGTTTTAGCAACAATGACACTGACACTGTCCCCTGCCTATCCTTCTCTCTCCCTGCACACAAGGTTTATCAAAGTATATGACACTGACACGCTCCCTGCCTATCCTTCTCTCTCCCTGCACACGAGGTTTAGCAAAGAATATGACACTGACACTGTTCCCTGCCTATCCTTCTCTCTCCCTGCACACAAGGTTTATCAAAGAATATGACACTGACACTCTCCCTGCCTATCCTTCTCTCTCCCTGCACACAAGGTTTAGCAAAGAATGTGACACTGACACTGTCCCCTGCCTATCCTTCTCTCTCCCTGCACACAAGGTTTAGCAAAGAATATGACACTGACACTCCCCCTGCCTATCCTTCTCTCTCCCTACACACAAGTTTGAGGTAAAATAGCACTGACACTGTCCCTGCCTATGTAACTCTTTCCCTGTGCCGGAACACACTACACAAGGCCGCCGCGCTGGCGGCCTTTTATAGTGTGGGGCGTGTGCTAAACCCCCTGAGCTATAATTGGCCACAGGCAACCGGCCTGTGGCCAATTATGGCTCTCCTAGCTGCCGGCGCTGTGATTGGCCAAGCATGCGGGGTCACAGTGCATGCTTGGCCAATCACAGCGCCGGGATTGCACTGCGATGGCGCAGTGTATTGTGGCCCGTTCGCGTCACTCGAATTTGGCGCGAATGGCCCAAATCGTTCGATGTTCGCCGAACGGTCGAACAGCCGATGTTCGAGACGAACGTATGTTCGACTCGAACACCAAGCTCATCCCTAATGGGGAGGATGTCTCCATGTTGATGGGGACAAGGGCCTCATCCCCACAACCCTTGCCCAGTGGTTGTGGGGGTCTACGGACGGGGGTCTTATCGGAATCTGGAAGACCCATTTAACAAAGGGGACCCCCAGATCCCACCCCCCCCTATGTGAATTGGTAAGGGGTACCCCTACCATTTCACGAAGAAAGTGTAAAAAAAAGGTAAAAAAAACACACAGGCACCTTGGAAAAGTCCTTTATTAAAAAAAAAAAGCATTCCAGCGATGAAATCCAGTGTCCCACGGCGATCCCGATGTTCAGCGCTGTCCAAACGAGACATCATTGGCTGAGCCTGAGTGGACCTGATGGGGAACTTCCTCCGCAGTGTATTAAATGAATAGACCCGCCCCTTCTCATGTTCCGCATCTGGTCCGCTTAGCCTTACAGCTACGTCATTGCACAGCAGATGGCATTAGAGAATAAGTGATGGAGGCGACATCTTTCACCGTTTCTGGAAGACCTCCAATATGAAAATTATAGCGCCTAGCATGATTTTCAAGGTTGTCAATTTCTGTGTAAGCTTCCTCAAGGTGGTCTTGTAGCTCTGATCATCTTAGAATTTTATGACACTGAATAGTATCATCTACCTTCGATTCAATACTCTCTAAAAGTTTTCCCAAGTCCTGTTTTAGCTCAAAGGCCAATTCATCAGCAGCCCTTGCTAGGTCCCTCTGTAGCAAATCTGCAAAGTGGGCAAAGAGTATTGGATCCCCTGTGTATTGTGGCTGGGCCAGTGGGGAAGCAGGGGGATCTGCAGGACTGTCCAGATTATGCTGCTGGATTGGCTGAGGAGAATGCCTGTCATCTCCTTGTCTATGGCTAAAGATGCATAGGAATCATGGCCTGGGGACAGGGTTGCAGCCTGTGAGGGAGACCTGGCAGGGCTTAGTGACAAGCAGGGATTTTCTGAGCTCACCTGCAGCTGGGGAGGAAGTGAAGGAGCCCATACCACGATCCCCAGTCCTCAAAGGCTTTGATTTTGTCTTCTGCTGCAAAGACTTGTCTCCCCTGATGGCCGGAGACACGTGTGAGCTGGTTTCGATCACCATCTTGCCTCCTCTGCCTGCTGACAGGATCAAGTTGCTGGAGCCACCCTGGAACCTTCTGGACTGCCGATAAGACATTGTTATGTGGCATTATATCTTGTGATGTCCTGTGTAATACTGAAGAGAGTGTCCATAAACAGGACGTGATATTGGGCTATAACACATAGTACACTGGGTTATATCCTGCCTGATATTGGAAGCATTACCTGTGAACACAAGGAGATTTTTGAGCAAAGGGCTCAGATGACGTTTTATCATTTAGGTTCATTCCCTCACTTGTTCATTTTTTGAGTGTCTTTTCAATTGGGTGAAGGAATCACAAGTGGTGTTGAGTGCAGCACACAAATTTGCTGGAATATTACAGTGGATGATAATTGAAAGTTGTTGTTTTGAAGTGAATGGGAGTTGGGTTCACTTTCAAACATGGACTTTTGTTTGAGATTATATTTATTCAAAATTTTTAGTCAAGAAACACAGTGTTTTATTTGTTTTAATTGTTATTAATATTTTGCTTTGGCATGTATTTAATATTGTTGACAACTATATTGATGTTGTTTCTGCTTGAATCCATAGTTACATAAGTACAAACCATGCAAAATAAACCTTTGGCAGTTAGCAACTACTTTTCGCGATAATGTTAAAGCCAAGACGCATTACTCAGAAGCTGTTACTTCCAAAGAAAATGGTGCATCTGAGGTATGTTAAATAGGTTATACCTCAGCCAAACAAATGTTCTCATATACTAACAATTACCAAAAAGTTAGTCACATCGCTCTACATGCATAACTCACTAACAAAGTTTCATGACCCCCACTATTTCACACATCGCTAAGAATAGGAAAATAAACTATAACAATGCCAAATCAAGTCCAAGCTTTGTTAGTAATAAACATCCATTGGGAATTCTAGTGTGTTTTCAATTAATTTTGTCTTGGAGTGTGTAAAATATAACTTGAAGCTGCAAAGCTTTGGTGTGTACAATACTGATCATCATTTTCAGTCCTTAGCACAGTAAAGGTTGAAAGGTCAGTATGCTGTGCCCGCCAAATTTTGCCTGGCCATACAAGAAAGCTGTTCAGATGAGGGGGATGAAGGCGCTTTCAAGCCAAATGAAATATATTGTTCCTGTAGAGTTTTTGGTCTTCATTTTGTTAAGGTTTCCTGAAACAGATAAAATGTATGTCAAATGGCTTCTTCTAAGATATCAGTTTTAAGTCAAGATGCTCCTGAATCACTGAATGTCTCACTCTACAGCCAATCGGAATCTTTATAACCTTTGTATCCTCTGTCTGCTGCTGTCACAAAAGACTCTTTCCACCTCCACCACTGGGATCTGTATATGCTGTGCAACCGAATTATCCAGCCTAACAGTATGCATTAAAAACGGGGGTTTAATCTTTTGAAATGACATGCAAAAGCAACAGAGCCCCGTCAAGGCACCCTGGAATTTTCTGTAGTCCTAATTCTAAATTTTGAGAGCCTCCACAGTAGAAGCACATGCATTATAATGGATAGGCAAGGGGCAGGCGAGCCTGGAGGGAGCCCACCCCTCCTTAAAAAGCACAGAGGAGCACTGGACACCAAGCACATAGCACTATGGCAGCAAAGGTGTCCAGTGCGTCCCGTTACCAATATTTCAAAAGTATAAACAAATGGCCACTGCCATCACCTATAACTGGGCTTTGCAGCAAGGAGCACATGGAAGGGCTACACATGCAAAACAAAGCCAGAAATATTCCCTGCTCAACTTACCAATCAGCCTGCAAACAACCGAATTATCCAGCCTAACAGTATGCATTAAAAACGGGGGTTTAATCTTTTGAAATTACATGCAAAAGTAACAGAGCCCCGTCAAGGCACCCTGGAATTTTCTGTAGTCCTAATTCTAAATTTTGAGAGCCTCCACAGTAGAAGCACATGCATTATAATGGATAGGCAGAGGGCAGGTGAGCCTGGAGGGAGCCCACCCCTCAATTTGTTATTTTTTGCAGCAAGGAGCACATGGAAGGGCAACACATGCAAAACAAAAATCTGAAAAATTCCCTACTCAATTTACCAACCAGCCTGCAAACAACCAAATTATTCAGTTTAACAGTAAGCATTACAAACAGGGGTTTAGTCTGCACACATTTGCAAATACATGCATAAGCCACAGAACACTGTCAAGGCACCCCGTTTTTTCTGTAGCCCTAACTCTAAAATTTGAGAGCCTCCACAGTGGAAGCACATGCATTATAACGAATAGGCAGAGGACAGGTGAGTCTGGAAGGAGCCCACCCCTCAAAGCATACTCAACAACTACTGGATAGTTCAGTTGTTTGCAGGCTGGTCAGTAAATTAAGCAAGGAATTTGTCTGGTTTTGTTTTGCATGCGTTGTCCTTCCTTGTGCTCCTTGCTACAAAGGCCAGTTATAGGTGAGGGCAGTTGCCATTTTTTTGTACTGTTGAAATATTTATTTTATTGTCTATAATCTGGATGGAAGAAATAAAAAGCTAATTCCCTGAATACTTAAAGTGGTTGTAATCCCACTCTGACAACTTGCACCTATAGGTAAGCCTAGATTAAGGCTTACCTGTAGGTGCAAGAAATATCTCCTTAACCTACACGCTTAAGGAGATATTTGCAGAAAACACAGCACCGATGTCTACGGCGCATGCGCGTCCTAGACAACGGCGCAGGCGCACTGAGCGTGCCGGTTTTCTGAATGGGATAATGGCGGAACCGCGCGCATTCGCGGGGATCTGCCGGTCCAGCGTGCATACGTGGGAGTGATGTCATCGCCGCTCCGACCAGTCACAGCGCCGGAGCAGCGATACACGGAAGACGCTCGGAGGGGACATGGCGGCGGAGGGGAACGAGGAGCGCTTGGGGGCTTCGATCTCAGGTAAGTGTCACATAATGAGCTAGTATGCAGGGTTTTTTTTTGCAGGTTTACTTCCTCTTTAAGAAAGAAAGTATACAATCGCAATCAAGCAATAATCCACTTCTCCTCAGCACTCAGGAATGGTCCAATATTCAAATTAAGTAAAATAGTCCATTACACAAATAGCTGCTACTATAAAAACAATTGTCATATAAATAAGGTGTTTAACCACTTAAGGACCAGCCACTGTATATATACGTCGGCAGAATGGCTCGTACAGGCACAATCACGTACCTGTACGTCCCCTTTAACTTCAAGATGTCAGGGTCGCGCTCGCGACCCCCTGCCTTCCCCGTGAGTCGGAACGCGGGTCCCGTGGACTCAATCGCCGCGGGGATCCCCGCGATCATCTCACGGAGGCATGGAGATGTTAGTGTAAACACAACATCTCCCCGCTCCTCTACTGACAATGTCACCGATCTCCGCTCTGTGTAATCAGAGTGGAGATCGGTCACGTGTCACTCATAGCCATGCCTCCACACAGTAGTAATCACTCCCCTAGGCACACTTAACCCCTTCAGCGCCCCTAGTGGTTAACCCCTTCACTGCCAGTGTCATTTTTACAGTAACCAGTGCATTTTTATTGCACTGATCGATGTGTCCGCCATAATGTCGCAGTCACGAAAAAAAATAAAATAAAAAAAACGCTGATCGCCGCCATTACTAGTAAAAAAAAAAAATCATAAAAATGCCATAAAACTACCCCCTATTTTGTAAACACTATAACTTTTGCGCAAACCAATCAATAAACAGCGATTGCGATTTTTTTACCAAAAATATGTAGAAGAATACGTATCGGCCTATACTAATAAACTATTAACTACTAAAATATTTTTGGGGGATATTTATTATAGCAAAAAGTAAAAAATATTGCATTTTTTTCCAAATTGTCGCTCTATTTTTGTTTATAGCGCAAAAAATAAAAACCACAGAGGTGATCAAATACCACCAAAAGAAAGCTTTTTTTGTGGAAAAAAAAAAGGACATCAATTTTGTTTGGGAGCCACGTCGCACGACTGAGCAATTGTCAGTTGAAGTGACGCAGTGCCGAATCGCAAAAAGGGGCCTGGTCTTTATGCTGCGTATTGGTCCGGGGCTTAAGTGGTTAATGTCCAAGGAAAATAAACACTAGCAGCACTGAAACAGTAGGTGACTCAGTCCATATATTGACACACCTTATAGCAATACTGCTTCCTTCAAAGCAGAACTGACACGCTGCTGGTAATTCACATCAGGTTGATTAATCACATCACCACACATCATAGGGCTTCTCACCATGAGGATATTAAACTCACCACAAGTCAGAAGGGAATGTGCCTTGAGAATGTAAAAGAGGGCCTCCTCCCGTCAGCAGATCCACAGCCGGACTACTCCTTCAAAATAGTCCTCCCCAGTGAGAGGAGGAGGTTTATCTCTGCAGTGGGGGTATATATTATGGGCGATTAGCTTCAAGTAGAGAGTTTTCAGAGAGGTAATCCAGCCATGTGCGAGGTTAAGGTAAGGTGACCAGATTTTTAAAATGAAATCCGGGGACATATTTTTTTTTTTTCTAGTAATGGCGGCAATCAGCATCTCTCTGCCCGCTGCCACCGCCGCTCACCTCACAGCCTGCCAAGTCTTACTCTCCGGGCCCCGGCTACTACTAGCTGGGATGCGGAGGAAGATCACTCCGCCTGAGAAGGCAAGGAGATAAGCAGGCAGGCGGCTGGCCGGGACTTGAGCCAAGGCAGAAGAACATGCGAGTGGAGCTAGATGGGCATGCACCCGAAACTGAAGAAATATTCCCTCCACTCCGACCATCACATGATCATCAGAAATGGGCACAGATAATGGAAAAAAATACACCCCCCTAAGCTAGTAGGTGCGGTGGAGCGGGGGGTGTAATTAATTTGTTATTTTTTTTTATTCTGCACTGACTGTCTTTGAAATTGCCCCAGCCCCTGTTCAAATCCAATCCAGAGACAAAACCGGGGACAGACTTGGTCCGGGGACAGTGTCCTCAATCTGGGGACTGTCCCCAGAAACCAGGGATGTCTGGTCACCCTAGGTTAAGGGCTTCCTGCCTGTGTTTATTTGATCAGCATAACAGCAACAGACAAGGTCTCAAAAGCAAAGGTCCATCAAACAAAATGTAAGCCTCCTAGCTAATGAATAGACCTCTATGAGCCTGCTTCAGTGCTGCAGGCGTATTCCCTCTCAGCCTGCTTCCTTCTCTCTCAGCACCACCACTGATTGAACTCAGGTAAGTCAAAATCATACCCCAGGGGGGAGCAGAGTGTGGCCAGTGCTTAACCCCTTGCTGCCTACAGACATCTCACTGCCACCCATTTACCTTAAGAATCTCAGGATTCTACGTGGCAGATATACACCATCAATAATCACCAGGGGCTGTTTGTCATCACAATACAGTATATATGAGAAAAACAATCTCATAGCATAATTTTGTTTGGCAAGTAATTTATTCCAAAAATGCCCCAAAAATTACACTTACAAATGGTACAATTAATATAGGTTTAAAACAAAACGATATCATAGGATATGGTATGCTTAGTCGGAATGCATCCTTTTCACTGAAACTATGCATTGTCAAAAGATACCCATGTGTAAAAGTAATTAATTTTAGATAGCGCTCTACTAAATAATATCTACTCATTTACAATCATAGATACATATAAATAAAAACATTACATATAAATTCCAATGACATATGTGTATATATAAACCTATGTAAAAAGCGTAAAAAAGTAAAAAAACTCTAACCGCACAGCGCTATTAATCAAACAGCGCTGCAAAGGTATATACATAAAAATGCAAATAAAATTTTAAAAAACGCAAATTCACGAAATAGCACGTATTTATATTCACGTTTATTTTTATTTTTTTTATTTAGGAGCGGTGAGAGTGACACACGCGTCTTGATGAATCCTTTTGTTTTATGCCATATTAATTTTACCATTTGTAAGTGTAATTCTTAGGTGGGGGGGGGGGGGATTTTGGGAATAAATTACTTGCCAAACAGAATTATGCTATGAGATTGTTTTTCTCATATAACCCCCGTTAGACTTACCGGTAATGGTATTTCCATGAATCTTCCAGGACAGCTACTTGAGAGAGGATTGACTCCGCCTTCTACAGGAAACACAAACCAGACACAAGTTAAAAGGCATATAGAAAAAACAAAAGGGTAGGTATATATTAAGCTCATCCAATGTATAATGCTAGGTAATATGAGTGATTTGCTAAGTATAAAAACCACTATTTATTAAATACCCAATAATTTAGGGGTTTATCCATCAAGTTGGCCTCTGAATTGCAAAACCATGTAGAAAAAAAGGGGGAGAAAGTTGAAGGATCAAAAAGTCCTTCAGCAAAAGAATTCTTCAACAAGGCTCAACTGGTTATACAGACTTAGAATGAGTGAACCGCAATTAGTGAAGTAGAAAATTTCATTAATTTATTCAATTAGTTATAAACAAAACACAACATCAAGAACACCTGATTAAAATGAGACTAGTCAACAAAAACACTAAACAAGGATGGCCACCCGATCAACCATACACACCGCATTCATTCATCTGCTAGTGATCTTTAATAGTAATACCGGTATTGAAAATGTAAAAAAATGTTCATCAATATCAATTGAATAGTCCTGGTGAATGGAGATAATTCAAATAATGGCTTCAGGAGTATGGTTACCGGATTGGTCTATTAGGTGAATCAAAAAGGTGGACCGGTTAGTATTCACGCATATTTACTGGGTGACAAGAGGAGAGCTTGGCTGGACATAGTGTACACAGGAGCATGCTATGAGAATAGTGCCTGATGCTAAAAACACGATCCTACAGCTCACCTTAGATGTCTTCACTGGGTCACTCGGTCACTCAGCCATCCAGATCAATAGTCTTTTGGTTTGCATATGATCCCATATGTAACAAACACTCACAAATTTACTGCGTGTCAATCCGGTGATGATTCAATGATTCACATCTAAATTCTTTTGTGTGGGGCTGCTTCACACCCATTCATTTACTTGGATCCGTAGATGTCTCCATAGAGTAGCTGTAGACCTTGCCGGAGTTGTAGAGCTTAGGTATTTAACGTGCCGGTGAAGTATCTTCACATCAAGAGGCAATGGTATTATGATCGGGGCAGATGATTCGGTAGTTAGTCATATGGGTGGAACATCCATGTTCAGGAACTACATAAAATGTAGCATCAAACTGCTAAACTGCTTACATGTTTCGCTTTCATCAAGCTTCATCGGAGCACCGATGGCTGTGAAGCAGCCCCACACAACAGAATTTAGATGTGAATCATTGAATCATCACCGGATTGACACGCAGTAAATTGGTGAGTGTTTGTTACATATGGGATCATATGCAAACCAAAAGACTATTGATCTGGATGGCTGAGTGACCGAGTGACCCAGTGAAGACATCTAAGGTGAGCTGTAGGATCGTGTTTTTAGCATCAGGCACTATTCTCATAGCATGCTCCTGTGTACACTATGTCCAGCCAAGCTATCCTCTTGTCACCCAGTAAATATGCGTGAATACTAACCGGTCCACCTTTTTGATTCACCTAATAGACCAATCCGGTAACCATACTCTTGAAGCCATTATTTGAATTATCTCCATTCACCAGGACTATTCAATTGATATTGATGAACATTTTTTTACATTTTCAATACCGGTATTACTATTAAAGATCACTAGCGGATGAATGAATGCGGTGTGTATGGTTGATCGGGTGGCCATCCTTGTTTAGTGTTTTTGTTGACTAGTCTCATTTTAATCAGGTGTTCTTGATGTTGTGTTTTGTTTATAACTAATTGAATAAATTAATGAAATTTTCTACTTCACTAATTGCGGTTCACTCATTATAAGTCTGTATAACCAGTTGAGCCTTGTTGAAGAATTCTTTTGCTGAAGGACTTTTTGATCCTTCAACTTTCTCCCCCTTTTTTTCTACAAGTTAAAAGGCCCCTCCCTTTCCTCTGACCCTCAGTTGTATGAAGACCAAGTAAACCTCCACCAAAGTGAACTCGGAAGAGAAATATTAGAAACTCACTAACACCACCACCAGGTTAAATTAAGGGGACCATTGAATAAAGAATTGGATGGGAATAGAGACGCTGTCCTGGAAGATTCATGGAAATACCGTTACTGGTAAGTCTAACGGGGTTTTCACCCTTCATCTTCCAGGACAGCTACTTGAGAGGATAAGCAAGATTCTATATCTTAGTAAGGGACGACAGCTTAAAGCACTTTCCTTCCAAAGGAGAGGTCCTGGCTGAAGAGCATCTGGACTCTATAATGCTTGATGAATGCATGAGAGGAGGACCAGACAGTAGCTTTGGAAATATCTTCCCATGATGCACCCGCTCTTTCTGCCCAATATGCAGCTAGTGATCTAGTAAAGTGAGCCCTAACTCTAGAAGGAGGGGATTGCCCTGAAGATCTGTAGGCCTCCCAAATAGCTTCTCTAATCCATCTGGCAATGGAACCCCTGGATGCCTTGGAACCCTTTTTGGGTGCCACTAAAAGAAATCAATAATTGGGAATCTTTTCTAAACTCACTAGATACTTCTAAATAATGCAGAAGACATCGTCTCACATCTAAGAAACAATCTTTCCTCCCCCCGAATTCCTGGGGGAGTGTCACGGACCTGAATGGAGACTGAAGTGACAAGGTCGGCCTCTCTTGTATCTCCAGCCCTGGTCCCGCTGGAGGTGGAACAGAGGGAACAGAGGGACAGGAAGAACACGAGTGCCTGCAGATGTAGACCCGGAAACCGGTAGCAGAGGGTGCGAGCCTGGACGAGCAGGAGGACCATCAGATCACGGAAGGCAGCTGTGCACCAAGGATCAGCCGGGGTTAAAAAGGCACTCCGCTGGAACAGTGGCACTGGGACGTCAGATGACATTAAGTCCCTGGAAGACTTGCAGCAGGAAGTCGCAGAGAGTCGCAGGACTGAATTCGCAGACACTCAGAGGTTGAAGAGGAGCCACACAGGAAGCAGATGCAGGGTCACAAGGGTAGTCTGGTCTGGTAACAGGCGGGCAACGAGGTACAAGGCAGCAGTCAGAAGCAGGGTCAAATGGGTAACCAGGATCAGGAACCAGTAATCAGAACAGAAGCAGAGTCCAGAAGCAGGGTCAAGGCAAGCCAGGTTCAGCAACAGGTATCAAGTAGGATTACAACAGGGTTCAGGATATTGGGTAACAGCTGAAGGCCAGTCAGCAAGGGTCTGGGCACTTCCTTAAATAGGCCGTCTGGCACCAATTGGTGCTAGGGACGCGCTCCTGCGCGTGCACGCAGTCCGTTGCGCGCGCATGCGCATTGGTGCACCTAGGCATCTCTGAGCGCCCGTGTGCATGCTCATGAGTGCGCATCGGATGAAAACTAATGGTTCTCTTACAGGGAGGAACAAAAGCTAGGAAGGACTACTTCCTGATATCTGTGGATTGCAGACAAAAATTTGGGTAAATACAAAGGGACAGGCCTAAATACTATGCTGTTGTCTAAAATCCTTAGGAAAGGATCTTTACACGAGAGATAACCTAAATCAAAAACCCTTCTCCCAGAAGTTATGGCCAAAAGAAAAAACATCTTTAAAGTAACTAATTTCAAAGAGGCCTCATGAAGTGTCTCAAAAGGGGCTCTGGTAAGGGCATTCAATGCCAAAGACAAGTCCCAGGAGGGAACCTGCTTAACGACTCTAGGTGTACGTCTAGCCCTAGCTGGCTAGACGTACAATCAATGGCTCCTCCGCTAGTCTTTTTTCCATGGACAGAGCCGTAACTTGAACCCTAAGAGTGCTGACAGCAAGCCCCTTTTCCACCCCCTTCTGTAAAAAATCCAGAACACAGGGGATAGAAAACGAGTCCACTCCAGCACTTTTTTGCCAGGCTACAAAGGTCTTCCAAACTTTACCATAAATATAACATTGTGACTAATTTATGGCTGTCTAAAATAGTCTCAATAACCCTAACTGAACATCCTTTTAATTGTAGGATGCGCCGCTCAGTCTCCAAGCCATCAAACTAGAAATCTGAGGGCTTGGATAGAGCACTGGTCCCTGGTGGAGAAGGTCCCTTCTCTCTGGCAGAGGCCAGGGGAACTCTATTAAAAGTGCTCTCAGTGCGGAGAATGTACTCCTCTTGGACCACCACGGAGCAATCAGAATTACCTCTGCTTGTTCCTGCACAATTTTCCTGACCACCAGAGGCAATAGTGGAAACGGAGGAAAGGCATAGGCTAGGGAAAAATTCCACTGGAGAAAGAGCACATCCGTCCCTAGGGACTCAGTTTTTCTCCCCAGGGAAAAGTAAGCTGGAAGCTTCCTGTTGTGGGTGGAAGAAAACAGATCTACTTTGGGCATCCCCCACCTTACAACCAACTCCTGGAAGGTTTCCTGGTTCAGCTCCCAACTGCTGGAGCTGATAGACACTCTGCTCACATAATGATGTGGACCGCTCTGATTGAGGAAACATTGTCCTCCGCCCAAGAAAGTATCTCCTGACTTAATATTAGCAGACTGTCTGAGCAAGTACCCCCTTGTTTTTTTAGGTAAGCCACTGTCGTGGCATTGTCCGAAAAAATCAACAGGTCCCTCGCAGGAACCCTTGTTTTCGAAGTGACTAAAGCCGTTCCTACCTCTAATAGCTCCCTGAAGTTTGAAGAATGGGCTGCCTCCTCTGGCCACTAGGCTTCCTAAGCCTGCCAGTCTTCTGAGTGAGTTCCCCAACCCCACAAGCTGGTGTCTGTGGTAATCTTTATTGGGAAATGCTGGGCCCAAGCCTTTCCTACCTGCAGATGTTCCGAAAGAATGGGAAGGACACGTATACTGGGAGTGAAAATTACTGCGCACCCCGAAAATTGCAAGAAGAATGGGAAGTTCCCCCAATGGGGTTTTTTAGCAGCAAAATTCCAAAAATAATTTACAATGATGCATGTTAAAAATTTATTGTGTATAACATTAAATACAATCCTAACAGGTTTATACTCCGGTAAAAAACATGTATATAAAAACACACAGAATTATAGACACAACATTGCCATACAGTTTTACATTTTGCATGCATCTGTATAAATGCTGACGCGTTTCGATCCCAACGGATCTCTTCAGAGGATGGGTGGTTGGCTGTGGGAAATATATGTATTAAATTTCCATTCTCTACATGGGTGTATGCCCAATAGTAAAATATATATATATAGAGTGTATGATTACCAGTCAACTGTGTGTTAGAACCAATGCTTCTAACCGGAGTTCCATCACTAGCATCTCAAGGGGAATCAGCAGCCTCCCGGACACTCGACACCCAAAAGTAGGGCGCCACCAGGCGTGTGCGACCTACAAGGAGTCATATTGGAGGGGGAGAGACCCGAGAGGGGACACACACGGACGCACAGCCGGCCCCTGTAATGAAACACCAAGGGTATCAATGTAGGATGCATCTGTGCTGCATCCATGTACACTATGTGATTGCTGAGTATTAAGTGGACAGACTGGAGATCAGCAGGGGTATATCCTTCAGTATATATTTGTATATATCAATGTACTTCTGTAATGGTATGTAACTAATAGGGTATGTTTGTCATATTCTAAACATAATAAATGGAATATAAAGGTTGTGAGAAAAATAATGAGGGTGATGTGCACTATGAATGAGATGGTGAAGGACAAAAACGAATGTCACAAAAATGAAAAGGTGAAATGAAATGTGAGAAGTGTAAAAAATGATAATGGTGGTGTAATGTGTAGTGTGTGTGTGAAAAAGTGGTGTGGTGTGATGCGTGTGAAAAGTGAAAATGGATTGGAATGATTGTGTGTGGAATAAATGTGTGTATAAGTGGGAAGACAATAGTGAAAGTGATAGTGGGATTAAATAAAGATGTGATGAAGGTCATTAGGATCAATTGTACTGGATATGTATTGTTGCACAACAAGTGCAAGCCACAGTGTTGTGTGAGGAAATATGTGGGTTCCATTGATCATGGAGGGTCCCAGACTCATTGAAGGTGCCAAGGAGACCGACCAACACCACGGATGAAGCTGTAATTAGTTATAAATTAATCAAAAAATAATGCTAATCAGACCTGGTGCATAGTGCTTGAAGGGGTCTGGAAGGAATTTGGCAGACAGCCTATATAGGGCTGGTGTACTTACATTTACCAGGCTGAGTCTAGTCGTCCACATGGAGGAGCTGGGGATCAAAGTGTGAGCCACACAGCTCTCAGGTTATATTAGTACTGCCCTTAATTAGGGAGGCCCTGGTGTAATCAGCAGGCGCCCCGCCTTAGTCCATGCAATATCCCCCAGGGATATCCCCACCGCAGTGGGCGGTCCTCCCTGAGTGGCTCCCTCTGTGTTCCGGAAAGACTCAAGGTCTCCGACAGCTGCCGTCTCCTCTGCTGCAAAAGCGTGACGTCCTGACATCACACGCGTGCATGGTTTCCCACGCACGCGTGGATGGCAAGGACATCCAGAGGGGATCAGGAACGCCGCCGACAAGGAAGGAACGCCCAAATAGGGCAGGCGGAACACAAGTCCGCCGCCCCATGAGCATGATGGAAGCACAGGGCTCCCCCTCCCCCCTTGTCGGGAGGACGCACACGCATGCGCGGCCCACACTGAGGGCGACGTGGGCCGAGGAGGCAAAAAAAAAACCCCGAAATGCACTGATGGAATGGCCCATGGTGGAAAACTATATTGAGTTGACACTTAGTGCATGCAAGTGCAAATTGCATAACACCACAGTGTGAACAAAAATGCATGTGTTTGTAAACAGTATTAAGAAAATGGTATATTAAGGATATCTGGTGTATATGAACTGGAGCTAAAAATTGGTGATTGTGGTCCAACGCTTAACCATTGGCTGTATAAACAATTAGTGTTGTATTGGGAGACATGTTGATGTCTCCCAGCAGTTTTCTGCACTGAGACAGTATTCAGTTTCCAACGGGGGAGTGGATTGGGTTAGACTCCAGTCCCCCTGAAACGGATCACCGAGACTGTCCCATCATAGTGGTCACCTTGAAATTACTCATGGGATTTAGACTGCCTGCAGATGTTCCGGCCGGTCCCAGCAGGACAGATTGAGAGAACCGTCTCCTGGAAGCTGTACGACCTGGTCCAAAGAGGCTTTTCTGCGATACCAACAATGCAGAAGAAATGCCTGCAGGGACCTGGAATGCAATTGGGCCCAGGGCACTCCTGGGATTGCTGCAGTCATCAAGCCCAAGAGCTGCATTATTTGCCGGAGGCCTGGGGACTGCACCTGAAACTCTGCACGGAGAGAAGGATCTTCGAGATATTCTCCTCTGGTAGAAAAATCTTTTGGGCGACTGAGTCTATCAGGTAGCCCAAAAAAAGATGGCTATGGGAGGGAACCAGAGCAGATTTCTGCAGATTGACTTTCCAACCCAATCGTTGAAAGGTCTGCAGAACTACTTGTAGATCCTGACCAAGGTTCTCTTTGTCCCGGGCAAAGATCAAAAAGTTGTCCAAGTACGGGACGATTGAGATCTTTTGTAAACGAAAAAGGGCCATGACTTCGGCCATGACTTTCGTAAAGATTCTCGGGGCTGCCAAGAGACCAAAAGGAAGGGCCCTAAACTGCTAATGACGTAGGCCGTTTTCCGTGAGGATCGCAAACCTCAAGAATCTCTGATGATCCTGGAATTTAGGTACATGAAGGTAAGCATCCTGAAGATCCAGGGTCACCATGAATACCTCTGGCAACAACAGATTTCTGAGTGAGTAAATGCTTTCCATCCAGAAACGCCTGTAAATTAAGAATCTGTTAAGGAGGCTTAGATTGATGACCATCCAAAATCCTCCAGATGCCTTTCTTACCAGGAAAACATGAGAATAAAACCCTTAGAATTTCTGATCCTCCAGAACAGGAGCAATAACTCCTTCTGATTCCCAAAGGGAAATCAGATCTAATAATGCCCTGCCGTCTCTCTTGGTCTCTGGGCAGCCGAGTGAGAAAAAATCTCTGGGGAGCAGGGAGAGTGAACTCCAACCTGTAACCCTCTTCTATGATCTTGAGGATAAAAGGATTTTCTGTTATCTCTGCACATTCCTTGATGAAACAGGTAAACCTTCCCCCTACACCTGACCTGGCGTCACTGAGAGTTTTTGGTCGGGGCTGAAGGAGCAAAGAGTGTCCCTTTAGCTTTGTCTTTGCTAAATGACCACTTTTTCTTGGCATGCTGACCACCTGTCTTGAAGTCAACTTTGTTCCGAAAGCTATGAAAGGGCCTCTTACTTTGGGGCTTAGCCTTCCGAGATGGAAAATGCTTACCCTTTTCTGAAGACCGAGCTAGTACTTCCTCCAATGCCGAACCAAATAAAAGTTTGCCTTCAAAGGGAATACAACAAAGCTTATTTTTGGAGGTCAGATCCCCGTCCCAGGATTGTAACCAGATTGCTCGTCTAGAGCAACTGATCAGCGCTGGTGCTTTGGCCACGGACCTAACCGAGTCTGCCAAAAAAACACTGATTTGGCAATCAGGGGAAGAGATTCTCTGACCTCCTCCACTGGTGTGGCGGCTGACAGAAGTTCATCTAGCCTATGGACCCATACATCTTGATTAGCTGGCCCAAGAGAGAAGGGTGAGGCCTCCCAGGCTTTAGGGAGTAAAGCGTCATCTTTCCTATCCATCTGATTCTTAAGCACACACAAAATAGAGATCAGATTTTTTAGACACTTGTGACATAGGAGCATCCTGTGAAGTAATTGTTGCAATATACAAACTATAATGCCGCGTACACACGACCATTTTTCTCGTCAGGAAAAATTTCATTTTTTCTCTTTGACGAGAAAAACGACCGTGTGTGGGCTTTTGATCATTTTTCCCGACGAGAAAAACTGCATTAATCACAACGAGAAAAATTAGAACATGCTCTAATTTTTCTCGTCGTGAATCACGGCAGTTTTTTCCGCGGCAGTTTTCCCATAGGGAAACACTGCCGGGGAGCCTACACACGGTCGTTTTTCTCGACCAAGAGGAAAAATGTCGGGAAAAACGGCTGTGTGTAGGGGAACAAGCCGTTCCTCGTTTTTCCCGTCGATTTTCTCGACTGTGTTTTCACGACGGCTACAGCGCGGTCGACTTATTCTTGGAGGGCGTCCATGGACGTCCTCCCAGAATCTTGCTCCTGTGTGCCCCCTGGGGTGCGCTCTTGGAAATATCCGTGACCGCCGGGTCAAATGACGGAGCGATCACTTGTAAACAAACCGGCGTCATGTCATGACGCCGGTTCCTCTCTCCCCTCTGTGTACCGATCGGTACAGTAGGAGAGGGGGGAGAGATCCATCCATCCATGCTCAGCCATCCCTGCCATACTCTGCAATACCCTGCAATACTCTGCAATACCCTTCCATACCCTGCCATACTCTGCAATACCCTGCCATACACTACAATACCCTGCCATACTCTGCAATACCCTGCCATACTCTGCAATACCCTGCCATACTCTGCAATACCCTGCCATACTCTGCAACACTCTGCAACACCCTGCCATACTCTGTAATAATAGCAGAATGTGTTTTGGGGTGTAATTTGTGGTATGCATATGCTGTGTGTGAGAAATAACCTGCTAATATGACAATTTTGTGAAAAAAAAAAGAAAAAAAATCTTGATTTTGCAAAGAATTGGGGGAAAAAATGACAACTTCAAAAAACTTCCCATGCCTCTTTCTAAATACCTTGGAATGACTTCTTTCCAAAAAGGGGTAATTTGGGGGGTATTTTCAGATATTGGCACCATAGCTTGTGGAGTCTATAACTTTCACAAAGACCAAATATACACCAATTTGTACTTATTTTTAAAACAGATATGTAGCAGTATATAAAAGGTAACAACTGCGCTAGCAAACAGTTAAAAAACTTCTAAACATTAGGCAGCAGAAATAGTGTGACAACACCTCAAACAGTAAACAAAGGAAAAACTGCGCCACTTTTAAACAAAGTCTATTAGGAATTCGGAACTTATTTAGATGTGTATGGAAATCTATCAGGCATCACACCAGACTAGTCCAGTGGCATTTAACCAATCATCTACATTAGTCCATAGGTCATTAGGGTGACCCCAAGTTTCACACCACCGTGATTACTCAAAGCAAGCCGTGAAAAATCCACCACCAAAGAGAGGGTGAGCAGCTTACCAGAAGCCAAACGGTTAATGGCATTGAACTTTTGACCCAGCTGCAGCCTTTGGTGATGCAAAACGTCCCTTCCACAGCCAGTATTCTCACTCGGATGGTCCGTACACACAGTATCCAAATCATACACCCAGCATGGAATAAAAAAGGGAGTAGAAGAGGATCCAGCCTGTCATCCGTGATTTACACACCTTCACTCTGCTCTGGAGGAGGAGGGCTTTGCTGTGTGCTGGGCGGGAACCAAAGATCAATGCTGCAGTGTTGCATTGATCTTTGGTTCCCGCCCAGCACACAGCAAAGCCCTCCTCCTCCAGAGCAGAGTGAAGGTGTGTAAATCACGGATGACAGGCTGGATCCTCTTCTACTCCCTTTTTTATTCCATGCTGGGTGTATGATTTGGATACTGTGTGTACGGACCATCCGAGTGAGAATACTGGCTGTGGAAGGGACGTTTTGCATCACCAAAGGCTGCAGCTGGGTCAAAAGTTCAATGCCATTAACCGTTTGGCTTCTGGTAAGCTGCTCACCCTCTCTTTGGTGGTGGATTTTTCACGGCTTGCTTTGAGTAATCACGGTGGTGTGAAACTTGGGGTCACCCTAATGACCTATGGACTAATGTAGATGATTGGTTAAATGCCACTGGACTAGTCTGGTGTGATGCCCGATAGATTTCCATACACATCTAAATAAGTTCCGAATTCCTAATAGACTTTGTTTAAAAGTGGCGCAGATATGTAGCAGTATAAATTTTGGCCAAAATTTGAGAAGAAAAATTACTAATTTGCTAAATTTTATAACAGAAACAAAGACAAATTCATTTTTTTACAGAATTGTCAGTCTTTTTTCTTTTATAGCGCAAAAAAATAAAAAATACAGTGGTGCTTAAATACCACCAAAAGAAAGCTCTATTTGTGTGAAAAAAATGACAAAAATTTCATATGGGTACAGTTTTGTATGACTGAGTAATTGTCATTCAAAATGTGAGAGCACCGAAAGCTGAAAATTGGTCTGGTTAGGAAGGGGGTTTAAGTGCCCAGTGGTCAAGTGGTTAAACCTCAAACACACCTCACCCAAACCCACCCCATTGCCAGCCCAACTCGGTTTTTGGATGAATCAAAGTGTACATGGGGCAGTCGTCCTCAATAGATTATATTATTATCCGTCCTGCTGTATTGGCGTCTAGGGGCGGCATTGTCCATGTATCATCCTCAGGTATCTGTTGCTCTTTTGATCTTTGTCATCAATTATCTTGGCAGCCATAGCTCTTTGAAGATTGCTTGCAGAGTGGTAATCAATGATTCCCATTCTCTCGTCCTAGTCAGACCGGAGCCGGCTTTGTAATGCACAGTTAGAGGCGTAATTGGTTACATTCCAACTTGGGGGCCATCTGCCTGTACTCCAGGGAGTGAAAATACCAGAAATGATTTTAAATCATGCTGCCTTCCAACATCCTGTCTAGGACATTTGAAAATTTCCTCAATGTCCGACTGAAAGGGAAACCTCCTCTTATGCCCTCTGGACTGGAACAACCTTCTCTGAGGTTTTTTCCATTCAGACAGGACCATGTCCTTAAGTGACTGGTGTACAGGAAAACACTTAGGCTTACGCCCTTGAAGATCCCTATACATTCTATCCTGAACAGACTGAGTCTGCTGTGTGCTTGCAACAGTTCCTCAATATCCTCGATCGGGAATAGGTATCTGGCCATGTTAACAGTCTCAACATCTGACGCGGACTCCTCGTCAGATGCAGAATTCGAGTTCTCCCCCTCCTCCAGGTCAGATACCACCCGTGAACTCACGGTCTCTAACACTAAGGGAGGTAGAGACCTCGCCAAGACTGAAGGGACCTGAGACACTGTCACAGCTGTTGAAGTGGAAGGACCTAACCCTGCTAATCTATAATTAAAGGACTGGAAGGAAGAAACCACTTCTTTCATGGAAACCATCAATTCCTTTAGGGTAGAAACAGAATCAGCCAATGCCACTGAAAAAATACAAGTCTCACATAATAGTTTTCTACAGCTATCAGGAAGCTTAGATCTACAGTTCCCACATTTTCTCTTAACAGGCTTGTCAACCTAGGAGAAAAAAAAATCAAAAGAAAGGCATATAAACTCAAAACATCCACCCCATGCCTAATAACTCCCAATAACAGTAGGAGAGGTACTAACCTTGGGGGTACCCGGATGACCCGGATGCAGCCGCTGGGTCATTTTGAGCAGGTGCTTTGTCCTCAGGTGTGTCCTTAGCATCCATAACGAGGAGGACTTGAGCCAAGCAGGAGAGCGATCTGTAGCTGCTGAACGCTGTCCACTTGTCGTGTTGTAATCCTAGCAGCAAATCCCCCGCAGCGTGACAAAACGAGCCGGTCCAATAAATAAAAAAGACATGGCGACCGAAAGTGCATCACGCCCCAAAGGAGAAATACATGATGAAGTGCTCCTCTCCTCCCCTAGGTGGCAGTTGCAAATGTCTTTACAAAAGCAAGTAACCACAAAAGAGGGGGCCTTTTCAGACTGCAAAAGCAGCAAATACCGCAGACATGGCCACAACCGGTCTGAGTATTACTGAACAAGGGGGGTCCGCTAACCTCAGTCACCAGACCAAAAGAAAGAAACAAACATAATGGTGCATACTCTTGGAGGTCAACGCAAAACAACTGAGGGTCAGAGGAAAGGGAGGGGCCTTTTAAATTGTGTCTGGTTTGTGTTTCCTGTAGAAGGCGGAGCCAATCATCTCTCAAGTAGCTTTCCTGGAAGATGAAGGGGGAAATATATATACACCCACTGCAAAGATTGCCACCCCCAGTGAGAGCACTTACTGAAGAGGAGGTTTATATGCCGAAGGAGTAGTCCGGCTGTGAAACCCTATGATGTGTGGTATGTGACTAATCAACCTGATGGGAATTACCAGCAGTGTGTCAGCGCTGCTTTGAAGGATGCACTATTGCTATAAGGTGTTTCAATATATGGACTGAGCCACCTACTGTTTCAGCGCTGCTAGTGTTTATTTTCCTTGGACATTAAACATCTTATTAAAATTCCATGAATAATATGGATTAAAAGTAATGTCCCTTTGTAAAGTAAGCTAAGACTAACATGGAACTTTCTATACTTTGCACACTTTTGGATATATGCTCTGTGGCTTCATTATGGTCCTGCTGTTGTTAGGAATGGTAAAATCAAAATCAACAGGATGTCACCTAAGTTCAAAGCGCATTATGTAAAATTAAATTTTTCTCTAAGCTAAACTG
Organism: Rana muscosa; assembly: GCA_029206835.1. Taxonomy (NCBI): domain Eukaryota; kingdom Metazoa; phylum Chordata; class Amphibia; order Anura; family Ranidae; genus Rana; species Rana muscosa. The sequence continues at coordinate 815,315,768 of CM055118.1, forward strand.
CTGCTTGAAAAAAAGTAATTAATGGAAGTTGCCACTGATTGACACTAATGTATTAACTCGCCACACTCACCAGGATGCCAACCATATGCTTCACTACCCTGGAACCAATGTGAAACTTGTCAGTCACCTATAGGCTCAAATGAAATGCTTTTTACTCAGTTGTTGACAGATTCTATTTAATACAGTCACTTCAATACAGAAACTACAGCTTCCTATAAAATTTAAATATTTAAATACTTTGAAAAATTTGTCTATTAGCCCATGCACTGTCTTGGCCATGTACTATCTTATTTTAAATCAGATTGTTTATCTGCATGTTCCAAACAATTTTCTTTCTATAAAAAACAACATGCTTCATTCCCTACACAATTCATCTTGTCCAATATCCTACAGTGAGTGATTTAACATTTCTCAAGAGTTAAAATGGTGAATGACATATTTAAGGTGCCGGATTTAGCTTGTATTGTTGTAAAATAATAATATTTTGACATTTAGGAGAAATTGCTAGTTTTACCTTTTGTAAATAGCGTTTGATAAGAACAAAGTCTACAATTCCCTTTTAATATATATCAGTTCAGAAATTGATTTAAAACATTGACTAAATAATTTAGCCTGTGCTATTCTAGTATGCTCAAAGCCCACTTATTATAGCTACAGAAATAAAATAATCAATATAATTTTTATCTGACATTTTAAGAATGATTTCCTCTCCAGGAGGCCTATTTTTAAAGACATCAATTAAAAATTTACTGTTTTATCCTTTTTTTTTTTCTTTTCCGCCAATACATAACAAGTTAACACTACTTTACATACCTTCAATTTCACTGTTTTATCCAAATATAGTATTATGGTATGACTGTTGAGGGGCATAAGCTTAAAAAAAAACAATTGATGAATAAGAAAACCTTGCCCTCTTGAATAAACCACACATACAAACATATCATTGGAAAGCACAAGGCCACAGCTTTATTTAAGGATTTGAAACAGATAGTTTTCAAGATTTTTTTTTTTTAAACAGTTCCGGTCACAGATGTACTGTGAGCACGTTTCAATGTTAGTATAACCAAGTTAAAGAGGGGCCTGTCCTTACCAGAAGTGCTGAAGAGACATTAACCAATCCCAAATTCCAAACAAGGGCATAGCCCATTATAGCAAATATTTTCGCTGGCAAGGTCCAAAAACCACAGATAAAGCTGTGACAAACCAAGTATAGGGAAAGCGGGTGGGCAGTTCTTCCAGTCGCAGTTCCTTAAAGGCACAAATTTGCCTCATAAACTGGCTCCACCACTTTACCTCCTGTGCCGTAGCCAATCATCCTTCGGCTAATTTGCATGTTGCGATTAACCACTCCCAGATCCTGGCTATGCCCCCAACAGTCAAGGCTCCCTTTACCTATTAGGTCAAGGGGCCTCATGACTGTTGAGGGGCATAAGCATAAAAAAACTATTGATAAATAAGAAAATCTTGCCCTCTTGAATAAACCACACATACAACCATATTGTTGGAAAGAGTAAGACCACGGCTTTATTTAAGGATTTGAAACTGATAGTTTTCAAGAAAAAACATAACCAGTGCCATTATTAGTATAACCAAGTTAAAGAGGCGCCTGTCCTTACCAGAAGTGCTGGACAGACCTTAACCAATCCCAAATTCCAAACAAGAGCATAGCCCATTATGGCAAATATTTTCGCTGGCAAGGTCCAAAAACCGCCATCTGCACGTCAGTGGCTAGCTGACGAGCGCCCCACCGCAGCCAGCGCACGTTTATTACCAGACTGGAGGCCGAGGTTAAAAATATCCAGGCCAATATTATTCAGGTGAACACTGTCTGGTCTCAATAAATCATCATTTACCCCCTCTAAATCTTGGTAACGGATAACAATACCCCCAATACTTCTAACAAAATTTGGAGACCTGGGCATTTAACTCCCAGCAAAAGCATTCCAAGCGTGGATCAGGGATGGGACATGCCCAAACCAGGCGAGGAATGATTTCAGACCAGACTAAAACTAAATTGCTAAAAACAGCACAGCAACGAGCAATGGCTTTTTTGATAGTAGAAATTAGATCAACTGAACGTAAACGACCAACGTCGTTTTCACCAGCGTGGAGAATCAATACAATGGGGCCAGAAACAAGCAAACCGAACTCGTGACCAGCATAAGCCTTGCATACACGCCAGCGAGCACTGGCGACCCCATAAGCAAAGCCCAGGTTTCTTCCATAACTCCAGACATAACCTCGATGGGAGGCCCAATAAATAAAAGAGTCACTGATGATCCAGATAGGGGATGGGGAAAAGCCTAGAATCAAAACATGTGTGGGCGAATATATAAGGAAAAACGCAAAGATTCCCATCTACCCAAACGTTGAAGCTCTGTATCAGAAAAGCCCATGCCAGAAGCCGCAGTAGCAGCACCAATGTGTAAAGAGTGGGTCTAAAAATCCAGCTGGGGAAAGCTTAGTTTTGTAAGACAAAAACTAAATATATGCAAAACTTTAAACCTGCTCAATGAGGAGGAATAAGCATGAACAAGGAAGGTGGAGGACAACGGCGTACAGCAGAAAAAACTAGAGGCTAACAAAACAGGACAAAAATTGACCCCCGTATAGAAAGAAGACTACTCGTTTACCCCTACCGCTTTTATCAGTTTTTGATTTACACAGCAAAATGGATACACGGCCAGCCGAAAGCACCACATTCTCAGCTCTGACACTGCCCACCGAATGTCTGGACTAGTGATGAGCCGAACACCCCCGGGTTCGGTTCGCACCAGAACCCGCGAACGGACCGAAAGTTCGTACGAACATTAGAACCCTATTAAATACAATGGATACGAACGTTCGAATTCTAAAGTGCTAATTATAACAACTATTATGCATGTTATTGTCCTAAAAAGGGTTTGGGAACCCGGGTTCTGCACCAGGGGACATGTATCAATGCAAAAAGAAGTTTTAAAAACGGTCGTTTTTCGGGAGCAGTCATTTTAATGATGCATAAAGTGAAAAAAAAAAAGTCAAATATTCCTTTAAATATCGTACCTGGGGGGTGTCTAAAGTATGCCTGTGAAGTGCCACGTGTTTCCCGTGTTTAGAACTGTCCCTGCACAAAATGACACTTCTAAAGGAAAAAAAAGCCATTTAAAACTGCTTGCGGCTTTAATGTAATGTCTGGTCCCGGTAATATGGATGAAAATCTTTAAGAAAAATGGCATAGCTACCCCATGACCCCCCCCCCCTACCCCAGCCCATTACCAGCCCCTTTGGGTCTTGTATGGATATTAAGGGGAACCCCGCACATAAAATAAAAAAGGCCCTATATACTCTGAACAGCCGTATACAGGCGGTGCATACAAGACAGGGACTGTAGGTTTGTTCTTATGTAGAATGTGTTTGTAATTTTGAACAGGTACATTGTTGAAGTGTAGCTCCAGCCCAAAAATCTATTTTTAAACTTTTTGGAAAACATAGGTAAGGGTTATCACCCCTGTAACATTTGTTTTGCTGTCTGTGCCCCTGTTCAGAACATTTCACCTCACTTTCCGTCCCAATGACAACTGTTTTTGAAATGTGGTGTTTTTCTTGAAACAAGGATTGCTGATAAAGCATCAGTACAGAGGAGACACCTTTCTCCCATATTTATTCTTACAGGAGAGAATTGTCCTTCCTAGTGGTAGATTTCCTCTCACTTCCTGTTGTCTTCTTGCGTTTGCAAGTAGGAGTCGTTTGTAAGTTGGATGTTTGAAAGTAGGGACCTGCCGTATATACTCTGCAGAAATAGGCCCCTTAGTTGTTGGTGTTGGCACAACACTGTAAGCACTCACAGTTACTCTTGGTTGGTGCTGGAACGCCCTGCTGTCAACTATTATATCAGGAATTTTAATTACATATAATTGTTGAACAGTGGTAGTAAAAATTGGGCCTTTGATGGTGGTGCTGGTGCCACAACACTGTAAGCCCTGACAGTTACTCTTGGTGGGTGCAGCAATGGGCCCTGCTGTGAATTATTAGATCAAGAATTGTAATTGCATGCCCCTGTTGAACAGGGGCTGAAAAATTGGGCCTTAGGCACAACACTACAACCCCTCACAGATACTGTACTTGGAGCACAGCAATGAGCCCTGTTGCAAAGTATTGCTTCAAAAATTGTAATGACACGCCCCTTTTAAACAGGGGCTGAAAAATTGGGCCTTAGGCACTGGTGCCACAACACTCCAACCCCTCACAGATACTGTACTTGGAGCACAGCAATGAGCCCTATGGCAAATTATTGCTAAAAAAATTGTAATTACACGCCCCTGTAAAACAGGGGCTGAAAAATTGGGCCTTAGCCACTGGTGGCGGCACCCATAAACAAAAATGATCTTCCAAGCTATCATCATCAATCGTATCATTGAGGACTCGGAGGAGGAGGATAGCCAGTCAACATAACAGCACAGGCACTCAGCATCAGCATCAGTCTTGAAGGGATGTGACATGTTAAAATCAATTAGTCTGTTATATCAGCATCAGGTGTGTGGTAGCTGGTGGTGATCCAAGACTGGTTCATCTTGATGAAAGTCAGTCGATCAACCGAGTCGGTGGACAGGCGCACCCTGTGATCCGTGACAAATCCTCCAGCAGCACTGAATGTGCGTTCCGAAAGAACGCTGGATGCAGGACAGGCCAGTAGCTCAATTGCATACTGTGCAAGCTCTGGCCAGTGATCCATCCTCAAGACCCAGTAAGCCAGAGGATTTTCGGTGGGGAAGGTGTCCAAGTCTGACCTTGCCCCTAGATATTCCTGCACCATGTTTATCAGACGCTGGCGATGGTTGCTGGAACCGATCATACTTTGGGGCTGCGGACTAAAGAATTGTCTGAACGCATCGGTCAGACGGCCACCTTCCCCACCGCTCCTTCTTTGACTGGCCGAAGCCTCAGCAACTCGTTGTCCAGGACCAGGAGTTTGTAACCTCCCAGTCTCTGGGAACGCGTTGCACAGACCTTTCTGCAAGGCCTCCCGGAGTTGTCTCATCCTCTGCTCCCTCTGCGACGGTAACATAAGGTCCGCAACCTTACCCTTGTACCGTGGATTAAGGAGAGTGGCCAGCCAGTAATGGTCCCTCTCCTTGATCCGAAGAATACGAGGATCCTTCCGCAGACTTTGCAGGATCAGGGAGGCCATGCAGCGTAGGTTTGCTGAGGCATTCGCTCCGGAGTCCTCTGGGTCACTAAGGACGACATGATCCGCAGCCACCTCCTCCCAGCCACGTACAAGTCCACTGGTTTCTTGGGACTGTAAATCATCCCTAAAAGACTGCTGCTGATGATGCTGAGTGCCAGCCTCCACCTCCATGCTGACACAATCCTCCTCCTCCTCCTCCTCCTCCTCCTCCTCTTCCTGTGCGATGGGTGGGACAGAAGGAACACTGTCTGGGTAAAGGGGGCCTTGAGAGGCAAGGAAGTCCTCCTCTTCCTGCCTCTGTTCTGCCTCAAGTGCCCTGTCCATTATTCCACGCAGCGTGTGCTCCAACAGGTGGACAAGAGGTACAGTGTCACTGATGCATGCACTGTCACTGCTCACCATCCTCGTGGCCTCCTCAAATGGTGCCAGGACAGTGCATGCATCCCTGATCATGCCCCACTGGCGTGGAGAAAAAAAACCAAGCTCCCCTGACCCTGTCCTGGTGCCGTAGTCGCACAGGTACTCATTGATGGCCCTCTGCTGCGTGTGCAGCCGCTGCAGCATGGCCAACGTTGAGTTCCACCTGGTGGGCATGTCACATATAAGGCGGTTCTTGGGCAGGTTCAACTCCTTTTGCAGCTCAGCCAGGCGAGCACTGGCATTATAAGATCTGCGGAAATGCACACAGACTTTCCTGGCCTGCCTCAGGACATCCTGTAAGCCCGGGTACCTGCCCAAGAACCGCTGCACCACCAGGTTAAGGACGTGAGCCACACAGGGCACATGGGTCAGTTGTCCCTGTCGGAGGGCGGAGAGGAGGTTGGTGCCATTGTCGCAAACCACCATTCCTGGCTTAAGCTGGCGTGGCGTCAACCACCTCTCGGCCTGGCCCTGCAGAGCAGACAGGACCTCTGCCCCAGTGTGGCTTCTGTCCCCCAAACACACCAGCGCAAGCACGGCATGGCATCTTTTTGCCTGCGTACTTGCGTAGCCCCGTGAACGGCTACGGAGCACCGCTGGTTCATAGGACAAACCACAGGAAGAGGCCATGGAGGAAGAAGAAGAGGAGGGGGTGGAGGAGAGAGGTGTGTCACAACCAGTAGTAGCATTTTGGAGGCGTGGCGGTGGAACAACCTCCAACACTACTGCACCTTGTCCTGCATCCTTCCCAGCTGCCAAAAGAGTGACCCAATGGGCCGTGAAAGAAAGGTAACGTCCCTGTCCATGCCTGCTGGACCATGAGTCAGCGGTAATATGCACCTTACCGCTGACCGCCCTGTCCAGCGAGGCCAAGACATTGCCTTCCACTAGGGATGAGCTTCGTGTTCGAGTCGAACATACGTTCGACTCGAACATCGGCTGTTCGATCGTTCGACGAAGATCGAACGATTTGGGCCGTTCGCGCCAAATTCGAGTGACGCGAACGGCCCACAATGCACTACGCCATCGCAGTGTCATCCAGGCGCTGTGATTGGCCAAGCATGCACTGTGACCCCGCATGCTTGGCCAATCACAGCGCCGGCAGCGAGGAGAGCAATGATTGGCCACAGGCAGGATGCCTGTGGCCAATTATTGCTGAGGGTGTTTAGTACACGCCCCACACTATAAAAGGCCGCCAGCACGGCGGCCTAGTGTAGTGTGTTCCGGAGCAGGGATAGAGCAGCATAGGCAGGGACAGTGACTTTTATTTCTTTCTTGCTTAACCTGGATTCCTTTAGTTTAGGGAAAGAGAAGGATAGGTAGGGAGAGTGTCAGTGTGTTTTGTGCTTGTGCTATATTGTGCTTAAAAAAAACATTTTTTCTAGGGACAGAAAACTGTAGGTAGGGAGAGTGTGTCAGTTTCTTTCACTGTCAAAGTCCTTGTTTCCAGGGACCTGGAAGGACAGTGAGTGAATTCTCCTTGTGCTAAATTGTGCTTAAAAAAAACATTTTTTCTAGGGACAGAAAACTGTAGGTAGGGAGAGTGTGTCAGTTTCTTTCACTGTCAAAGTCCTTGTTTCCAGGGACCTGGAAGGACAGTGAGTGAATTCTCCTTGTGCTAAATTGTGCTTAAAAAAAACATTTTTTCTAGGGACAGAAAACTGTAGGTAGGGAGAGTGTGTCAGTTTCTTTCACTGTCAAAGTCCTTGTTTCCAGGGACCTGGAAGGACAGTGAGTGAATTCTCCTTGTGCTAAATTGTGCTTAAAAAAAACATTTTTTCTAGGGACAGAAAACTGTAGGTAGGGAGAGTGTGTCAGTTTCTTTCACTGTCAAAGTCCTTGTTTCCAGGGACCTGGAAGGACAGTGAGTGAACTCTCCTTGTGCTAAATTGTGCTTAAAAAAAACATTTTTTCTAGGGACAGAAAACTGTAGGTAGGGAGAGTGTGTCAGTTTCTTTCCCTGTCAAAGTCCTTGTTTCCAGGGACCTGGAAGGACAGTGAGTGAATTCTCCTTGTGCTAAATTGTGCTTAAAAAAAACATTTTTTCTAGGGACAGAAAACTGTAGGTAGGGAGAGTGTGTCAGTTTCTTTCACTGTCAAAGTCCTTGTTTCCAGGGACCTGGAAGGACAGTGAGTGAATTCTCCTTGTGCTAAATTGTGCTTAAAAAAAACATTTTTTCTAGGGACAGAAAACTGTAGGTAGGGAGAGTGTGTCAGTTTCTTTCACTGTCAAAGTCCTTGTTTCCAGGGACCTGGAAGGACAGTGAGTGAATTCTCCTTGTGCTAAATTGTGCTTAAAAAAAACATTTTTTCTAGGGACAGAAAACTGTAGGTAGGGAGAGTGTGTCAGTTTCTTTCACTGTCAAAGTCCTTGTTTCCAGGGACCTGGAAGGACAGTGAGTGAATTCTCCTTGTGCTAAATTGTGCTTAAAAAAAACATTTTTTCTAGGGACAGAAAACTGTAGGTAGGGAGAGTGTGTCAGTTTCTTTCACTGTCAAAGTCCTTGTTTCCAGGGACCTGGAAGGACAGTGAGTGAATTCTCCTTGTGCTAAATTGTGCTTAAAAAAAACATTTTTTCTAGGGACAGAAAACTGTAGGTAGGGAGAGTGTGTCAGTTTCTTTCACTGTCAAAGTCCTTGTTTCCAGGGACCTGGAAGGACAGTGAGTGAATTCTCCTTGTGCTAAATTGTGCTTAAAAAAAACATTTTTTCTAGGGACAGAAAACTGTAGGTAGGGAGAGTGTGTCAGTTTCTTTCACTGTCAAAGTCCTTGTTTCAAGGGACAGAGAAGGACACCTGAAGGTAGCCCTTATTGCTTTTTTCCCATCTCCCTGCAGGCCATCTATTAGAATGTCTGGAAGGCAAACAAGGAGAGGCAGACAGTCAGGAGGCAATAAAAGAGGGCAAGCAGGCTCTGTGTCTGGGGGCAACAGTGCTGGTCGTGGACGCGTTGCATTGTCATCAGCACATGGCCATGGGACACGCTTGTCCTTCTTTTCGGCAGCTGGACATGTTGAGCCACATCATGCCGAAGACTTGGTAGAGTGGATGACCAAGCCCTCCTCCTCCTCCTCATCCTCTCTCACCCAGGCTCAGGGTACTGGAAAAGCAGCTGCCAAAGCGTCCTCTTCCCTGGTATCAATGTCAGACTCATCATCAGTCACTCCTTCCCTAGACCCACCATGTCCTCCTCCTGAGGAGTCCCCCGAACTGTTTCAGCACAGTGTTGGGTACATGCTCCAGGAGGATGCCCAGTGTTTCGAAGGGTCTGATGATGAAACCCAGCTAGAGGAAGGCAGTAGCGTGAGAGCAGACAGAGGGGATGCTCTAAAAGGACACCAATCTGGCAGTCATGTTCCAGCAGCTGCAGCATACTGCCAGATTGGCTCCAGTGATGAGGAGGGAGGTGATGATGAGGTCACTGACTCCACGTGGGTGCCTAATAGGAGAGAGGAGGAGGAGGAGGATGAGGAGGAGGCACATCTCCAACGAGGCAGGATGCCCTTTGGTGGCCAGCGTAAGGGCAGTACACCGACGGAATCACACCGCAGAGCTCCGCCTGTGCAGGGCGCTGCCTCTGCCCGTCATTCAAAAAGTTCTTTGGTGTGGGCCTTTTTTGAGGCTAGTGCATCAGATCGCACAGCTGCTGTTTGCAACATATGTCTCAAGCGTATATCGCGTGGCCAAAACATCAGCCGCTTGGGTACCACATGCCTGACCAGACATATGTTGACCTGCCATGCAGCTCGTTGGCAAGCCTACCTGAAAGACCCACACCAAAGAACAAAGCGGACCTCTCCTTGCACCGCATCAGCTGGGATCTCCAACCCCACTATAACTTCAGTCCTCTCTGAAACATGCACTGAGAGGAATGAAGGTGTAGAATTAGGTGTGTCACAGCCAAGTACTTGCGGCCACTCTGCTAGCAGTACACCGACGTCCGATTCTAGCAGGCAAATTTCCCTGCCCCAGCTGCTGGACCGTCGAAAGAAGTTCACTCCCAGCCATCCACATGCCCAGCGGTTGAATGCTAGCTTGGCTAAATTGCTAGCGCTTCAACTGCTGCCTTTTCAGTTGGTAGACTCGGCCCCCTTCCGTGAGTTTGTGCAATGTGCGGTTCCTCAGTGGCAGGTTCCCAAACGCCACTTTTTCTCACGGAAGGCTATTCCGGCTCTCTACCGGCATGTGGAAGGCAATGTCTTGGCCTCGCTGGACAGGGCGGTCAGCGGTAAGGTGCATATTACCGCTGACTCATGGTCCAGCAGGCATGGACAGGGACGTTACCTTTCTTTCACGGCCCATTGGGTCACTCTTTTGGCAGCTGGGAAGGATGCAGGACAAGGTGCAGTAGTGTTGGAGGTTGTCCCACCGCCACGCCTCCAAAATGCTACTACTGGTTGTGACACACCTCTCTCCTCCACCCCCTCCTCTTCTTCTTCCTCCATGGCCTCTTCCTGTGGTTTGTCCTATGAACCAGCGGTGCTCCGTAGCCGTTCACGGGGCTACGCAAGTACGCAGGCAAAAAGATGCCATGCCGTGCTTGCGCTGGTGTGTTTGGGGGACAGAAGCCACACTGGGGCAGAGGTCCTGTCTGCTCTGCAGGGCCAGGCCGAGAGGTGGTTGACGCCACGCCAGCTTAAGCCAGGAATGGTGGTTTGCGACAATGGCACCAACCTCCTCTCCGCCCTCCGACAGGGACAACTGACCCATGTGCCCTGTGTGGCTCACGTCCTTAACCTGGTGGTGCAGCGGTTCTTGGGCAGGTACCCGGGCTTACAGGATGTCCTGAGGCAGGCCAGGAAAGTCTGTGTGCATTTCCGCAGATCTTATAATGCCAGTGCTCGCCTGGCTGAGCTGCAAAAGGAGTTGAACCTGCCCAAGAACCGCCTTATATGTGACATGCCCACCAGGTGGAACTCAACGTTGGCCATGCTGCAGCGGCTGCACACGCAGCAGAGGGCCATCAATGAGTACCTGTGCGACTACGGCACCAGGACAGGGTCAGGGGAGCTTGGTTTTTTTTCTCCACGCCAGTGGGGCATGATCAGGGATGCATGCACTGTCCTGGCACCATTTGAGGAGGCCACGAGGATGGTGAGCAGTGACAGTGCATGCATCAGTGACACTGTACCTCTTGTCCACCTGTTGGAGCACACGCTGCGTGGAATAATGGACAGGGCACTTGAGGCAGAACAGAGGCAGGAAGAGGAGGACTTCCTTGCCTCTCAAGGCCCCCTTTACCCAGACAGTGTTCCTTCTGTCCCACCCATCGCACAGGAAGAGGAGGAGGAGGAGGAGGAGGAGGAGGAGGAGGATTGTGTCAGCATGGAGGTGGAGGCTGGCACTCAGCATCATCAGCAGCAGTCTTTTAGGGATGATTTACAGTCCCAAGAAACCAGTGGACTTGTACGTGGCTGGGAGGAGGTGGCTGCGGATCATGTCGTCCTTAGTGACCCAGAGGACTCCGGAGCGAATGCCTCAGCAAACCTACGCTGCATGGCCTCCCTGATCCTGCAAAGTCTGCGGAAGGATCCTCGTATTCTTCGGATCAAGGAGAGGGACCATTACTGGCTGGCCACTCTCCTTGATCCACGGTACAAGGGTAAGGTTGCGGACCTTATGTTACCGTCGCAGAGGGAGCAGAGGATGAGACAACTCCGGGAGGCCTTGCAGAAAGGTCTGTGCAACGCGTTCCCAGAGACTGGGAGGTTACAAACTCCTGGTCCTGGACAACGAGTTGCTGAGGCTTCGGCCAGTCAAAGAAGGAGCGGTGGGGAAGGTGGCCGTCTGACCGATGCGTTCAGACAATTCTTTAGTCCGCAGCCCCAAAGTATGATCGGTTTCAGCAACCATCGCCAGCGTCTGATAAACATGGTGCAGGAATATCTAGGGGCAAGGTCAGACTTGGACACCTTCCCCACCGAAAATCCTCTGGCTTACTGGGTCTTGAGGATGGATCACTGGCCAGAGCTTGCACAGTATGCAATTGAGCTACTGGCCTGTCCTGCATCCAGCGTTCTTTCGGAACGCACATTCAGTGCTGCTGGAGGATTTGTCACGGATCACAGGGTGCGCCTGTCCACCGACTCGGTTGATCGACTGACTTTCATCAAGATGAACCAGTCTTGGATCACCACCAGCTACCACACACCTGATGCTGATATAACAGACTAATTGATTTTAACATGTCACATCCCTTCAAGACTGATGCTGATGCTGAGTGCCTGTGCTGTTATGTTGACTGGCTATCCTCCTCCTCCGAGTCCTCAATGATACGATTGATGATGATAGCTTGGAAGATCATTTTTGTTTATGGGTGCCGCCACCAGGGGCTAAGGCACAATTTTTCAGCCCCTGTTTTACAGGGGCGTGTCATTACAATTTTTGAAGCAATACTTTGCAACAGGGCTCATTGCTGTGCTCCAAGTACAGTATCTGTGAGGGGTTGTAGTGTTGTGCCACCAGTGCCTAAGGCCCAATTTTTCAGCCCCTGTTCAACAGGGGCATGCAATTACAATTCTTGATCTAATAATTCACAGCAGGGTCCATTGCTGCACCCACCAAGAGTAACTCTGAGGGCTTACAGTCTTGTGGCAACGCCACCACCACCACCACCACGAAAGGCCCAATTTTTCAGCCCCTGTTCAAAAGGGGCATGTAATTACAATTCTTGATCTAATAATTCACAGCAGGGCCCATTGCTGCACCCACCAAGAGTAACTGTCAGGGCTTACAGTGTTGTGGCACCAGCACCACCATCAAAGCCCCAATTTTTACTACCACTGTTCAACAATTATATGTAATTAAAATTCCTGATATAATAGTTGACAGCAGGGCGTTCCAGCACCAACCAAGAGTAACTGAGTGCTTACAGTGTTGTGCCAACACCAACAACTAAGGGGCCTATTTCTGCAGAGTATATACGGCAGGTCCCTACTTTCAAACATCCAACTTACAAACGACTCCTACTTGCAAACGAAAGAAGACAACAGGAAGTGAGAGGAAATCTACCCCTAGAAAGGAAAATTCTCTCCTGTAAGAATAAATATGGGAGAAAGGGGTCTCATCTGTACTGATGCTTTATCAGCAATCCTTGTTTCAAGAAAAACACCACATTTCAAAAACAGTTGTCATTGGGACGGAAAGTGAGGTGAAATGTTCTGAACAGGGGCACAGACAGCAAAACAAATGTTACAGGGGTGATAACCCTTACCTATGTTTCCCAAAAAGTTTAAAAATAGATTTTTGGGCTGGAGCTACACTTCAACAATGTACCTGTTCAAAATTACAAACAGATTCTACATAAGAACAAACCTACAGTCCCTGTCTTGTATGCACCGCCTGTATACGGCTGTTCAGAGTATATAGGGCCTTTTTTCTTTTATGTGCGGGGTTCCCCTTAATATCCATACAAGACCCAAAGGGGCTGGTAATGGGCTGGGGTAGGGGGGGGGGTCATGGGGTAGCTATGCCATTTTTCTTAAAGAATTTCATCCATATTACCGGGACCAGACATTACATTAAAGCCGCAAGCAGTTTTAAATGGCTTTTTTTCTTTTAGAAGTGTCATTTTGTGCAGGGACAGTTCTAAACACGGGAAACACGTGGCACTTCACAGGCATACTTTAGACACCCCCCAGGTACGATATTTAAAGGAATATTTGACTTTTTTTTTTTCACTTTATGCATCATTAAAATGACTGCTCCCGAAAAACGACCGTTTTTAAAACTTCTTTTTGCATTGATACATGTCCCCTGGTGCAGAACCCGGGTTCCCAAACCCTATTTATGACAATAACATGCATAATAGTTGTTATAATTAGCACTTTAGAATTCGAACGTTCGCATCCATTGTATTTAATAGGGTTCTAATGTTCGTTCGAACTTTCGGTCCGTTCGCGGGTTCTGGTGCGAACCGAACCCGGGGGTGTTCGGCTCATCACTACCTTCCACATGCCGGTAGAGAGCCGGAATAGCCTTCCGTGAGAAAAAGTGGCGTTTGGGAACCTGCCACTGAGGAACCGCACATTGCACAAACTCACGGAAGGGGGCCGAGTCTACCAACTGAAAAGGCAGCAGTTGAAGCGCTAGCAATTTAGCCAAGCTAGCATTCAACCGCTGGGCATGTGGATGGCTGGGAGTGAACTTCTTTCGACGGTCCAGCAGCTGGGGCAGGGAAATTTGCCTGCTAGAATCGGACGTCGGTGTACTGCTAGCAGAGTGGCCGCAAGTACTTGGCTGTGACACACCTAATTCTACACCTTCATTCCTCTCAGTGCATGTTTCAGAGAGGACTGAAGTTATAGTGGGGTTGGAGATCCCAGCTGATGCGGTGCAAGGAGAGGTCCGCTTTGTTCTTTGGTGTGGGTCTTTGAGGTAGGCTTGCCAACGAGCTGCATGGCAGGTCAACATATGTCTGGTCAGGCATGTGGTACCCAAGCGGCTGATGTTTTGGCCACGCGATATACGCTTGAGACATATGTTGCAAACAGCAGCTGTGCGATCTGATGCACTAGCCTCAAAAAGGCCCACACCAAGGAACTTTTTGAATGACGGGCAGAGGCAGCGCCCTGCACAGGCGGAGCTCTGCGGTGTGATTCCGTCAGTGTACTGCCCTTACGCTGGCCACCAAAGGGCATCCTGCCTCGTTGGAGATGTGCCTCCTCCTCATCCTCCTCCTCCTCCTCTCTCCTATTAGGCACCCACGTGGAGTCAGTGACCTCATCATCCCCTCCCTCCTCATCACTGGAGCCAATCTGGCAGTATGCTGCAGCTGCTGGAACATGACTGCCAGATTGGTGTCCTTCTTGAGCATCCCCTCTGTCTGCTCTCACGCTACTGCCTTCCTCTAGCTGGGTTTCGTCATCAGACCCTTCGAAACGCTGGGCATCCTCCTGGAGCATGTACCCAACACTGTGCTCAAACAGTTCGGGGGACTCCTCAGGAGGAGGACATGGTGGGTCTAGGGAAGGAGTGACTGATGATGAGTCTGACATTGATACCAGGGAAGAGGACGCTTTGGCAGCTGCTTTGCCAGTACCCTGAGCCTGGGTGAGAGAGGATGAGGAGGAGGAGGAGGGCTTGGTCATCCACTCTACCAAGTCTTCGGCATGATGTGGCTCAACATGTCCAGCTGCCGAAAAGAAGGACAAGCGTGTCCCATGGCCATGTGCTGATGACAATGCACCGCGTCCACGACCAGCACTGTTGCCCCCAGACACAGAGCCTGCTTGCCCTCTTTTATTGCCTCCTGACTGTCTGCCTCTCCTTGTTTGCCTTCCAGACATTCTAATAGATGGCCTGCAGGGAGATGGGAAAAAAGCAATAAGGGCTACCTTCAGGTGTCCTTCTCTGTCCCTTTACTTAAGGATTTCTAAATATGGTTGAGGATGATTGCTTTTGCACAGAATAGCACAACGACAATTTCCCTGACTGTCCAAAAAACAAGGATTTCAAAGATGGTTGATGAGGAATGCTTTAGCACACTATAGCACAAGGAGAATTCCCCTCACTTTCCTTCTTTGTCCCTAGAAACAAGGACTCGCACAGTGAAAGAAACTGACACTCTCCCTACCTAGAGTTTTCTGTCCCTAGAAAAAATGTTTTTTTAAAGCACACTATAGCACAAGGAGAATTCCCCTCACTTTCCTTCTTTGTCCCTAGAAACAAGGACTCGCACAGTGAAAGAAACTGACACTCTCCCTACCTAGAGTTTTCTGTCCCTAGAAATTTTTTTTTTTTAAAGCACACTATAGCACAAGGAGAATTCCCCTCACTTTCCTTCTTTTTTCCTAGAAACAAGGACTCGCACAGTGAAAGAAACTGACACTCTCCCTACCTAGAGTTTTCTGTCCCTAGAAAATTTTTTTTTTTAAAGCACACTATAGCACAAGGAGAATTCCCCTCACTTTCCTTCTTTTTTCCTAGAAACAAGGACTCGCACAGTGAAAGAAACTGACACTCTCCCTACCTAGAGTTTTCTGTCCCTAGAAATTTTTTTTTTTAAAGCACACTATAGCACAAGGAGAATTCCCCTCACTTTCCTTCTTTTTTCCTAGAAACAAGGACTCGCACAGTGAAAGAAACTGACACTCTCCCTACCTAGAGTTTTCTGTCCCTAGAAATTTTTTTTTTTTAAAGCACACTATAGCACAAGGAGAATTCCCCTCACTTTCCTTCTTTTTTCCTAGAAACAAGGACTCGCACAGTGAAAGAAACTGACACTCTCCCTACCTAGAGTTTTCTGTCCCTAGAAAAAATGTTTTTTTAAAGCACACTATAGCACAAGGAGAATTCCCCTCACTTTCCTTCTTTGTCCCTAGAAACAAGGACTCGCACAGTGAAAGAAACTGACACTCTCCCTACCTAGAGTTTTCTGTCCCTAGAAATTTTTTTTTTTTAAAGCACACTATAGCACAAGGAGAATTCCCCTCACTTTCCTTCTTTTTTCCTAGAAACAAGGACTCGCACAGTGAAAGAAACTGACACTCTCCCTACCTAGAGTTTTCTGTCCCTAGAAATTTTTTTTTTTTAAAGCACACTATAGCACAAGGAGAATTCCCCTCACTTTCCTTCTTTTTTCCTAGAAACAAGGACTCGCACAGTGAAAGAAACTGACACTCTCCCTACCTAGAGTTTTCTGTCCCTAGAATTTTTTTTTTTTAAAGCACACTATAGCACAAGGAGAATTCCCCTCACTTTCCTTCTTTTTTCCTAGAAACAAGGACTCGCACAGTGAAAGAAACTGACACTCTCCCTACCTAGAGTTTTCTGTCCCTAGAATTTTTTTTTTTTTAAAGCACACTATAGCACAAGGAGAATTCCCCTCACTTTCCTTCTTTTTTCCTAGAAACAAGGACTCGCACAGTGAAAGAAACTGACACTCTCCCTACCTAGAGTTTTCTGTCCCTAGAAATTTTTTTTTTTTAAAGCACACTATAGCACAAGGAGAATTCCCCTCACTTTCCTTCTTTTTTCCTAGAAACAAGGACTCGCACAGTGAAAGAAACTGACACTCTCCCTACCTAGAGTTTTCTGTCCCTAAAAAAAATGTTTTTTTAAAGCACACTATAGCACAAGGAGAATTCCCCTCACTTTCCTTCTTTGTCCCTAGAAACAAGGACTCGCACAGTGAAAGAAACTGACACTCTCCCTACCTAGAGTTTTCTGTCCCTAGAAAAAATGTTTTTTTAAAGCACACTATAGCACAAGGAGAATTCCCCTCACTTTCCTTCTTTTTTCCTAGAAACAAGGACTCGCACAGTGAAAGAAACTGACACTCTCCCTACCTAGAGTTTTCTGTCCCTAGAAAAAATGTTTTTTTAAAGCACACTATAGCACAAGGAGAATTCCCCTCACTTTCCTTCTTTGTCCCTAGAAACAAGGACTCGCACAGTAAAACACACTGACACTCTCCCTACCTATCCTTCTCTTTCCCTAAACTAAAGGAATCCAGGTTAAGCAAGAAAGAAATAAATGTCACTGTCCCTGCCTATGCTTGTCTTTCCCTGCTCCGGAACACACTACACTAGGCCGCCGTGCTGGCGGCCTTTTATAGTGTGGGGCGTGTACTAAACACCCTCAGCAATAATTGGCCACAGGCATCCTGCCTGTGGCCAATCATTGCTCTCCTCGCTGCCGGCGCTGTGATTGGCCAAGCATGCGGGGTCACAGTGCATGCTTGGCCAATCACAGCGCCTGGATGACACTGCGATGGCGTAGTGCATTGTGGGCCGTTCGCGTCACTCGAATTTGGCGCGAACGGCCCAAATCGTTCGATCTTCGTCGAACGATCGAACAGCCGATGTTCGAGTCGAACGTATGTTCGACTCGAACACGAAGCTCATCCCTAGTCTGGACTTGGATAGCAATTCTCCAATTCAAAAGGCACCAAAAAATACCTAGGAGAAAGCGACTTGGAGTAATAGGGTCTCGAAATCAGAAAAACACCCTGACGGTAAAAGTGAAAGCATATCGACAAGGATAGGGAGAGAAAGTAGGCAACGGGAATCCTTGCAAAATGCGCTGCACTAGAAATTCCTTGATAACTTCTGCCCACTCAAGAAGTCTGAACCAAAAGGACAAAGCAGACAACGCGGAACTCACTGTGGAGCCAGATAAACCTATGTGAAGTAAATGCAAGAGGTAAGAAAAAAGCGCAAGACAACAGTCAGTATAGGATGAAAAAGAGAACTCACCACGAGATTCCAGACCCGATGGTAAGTAACACCCATGTGTTCGGAGAAAGCGAAGCCTGGAGAAGATCTAGCAGCCATCGAAAATGAGGTTCCACAAATAGGTCGGACAAGGAAGGTCCTCTAGGGATGCCGAAGGAGCCAGAGAGCGAAAGCGGTGGAGCTGAGAACAAGGGCGCATCGGCAATGTCATTGAAAATTACAGGTACATTTTTAGCGGCTAAACCAAACGTTCAACTGCAAACATCTAAGAACAAAAAAAAAACACAACAATAAAACAACCAGAGGGGATTTAGCGAAAAGTTGGTTGAGCACCTTAACCACGCTCAAATTATCAGAACAGAAAATAACTTGTCTGTTGCGTAATCTCTCACCCCACAGCTCAATGGCCACAATGATTGGAAAAAGTTCCAATAATGTAAGATTATGCAACAGATCCAATGTTTAGCAGACCACAAGCACCAAACCACAGGAGCCAGCAGCATCAGCATAAAGCTCCAGCTGTGAGTTCGGCACCTCCTCCATTTGCCAATATTAATGCCCATTGTAAGACTGGAGAAAGGATAACCAAAGCTCCAAGTCATTCCACATCGGTCTGGTTATCATAATGATGAGGGGCAACTATGGTCTTTATAGCCCAAGATAGTCTTCTACAGAAGGACCTCCCCATAGGAATGATTCTGCAGGCAAAAAACAGATAACCCAAGAGGGACTGGATCTGCTTTAACTGCAGCTTTTTGGCCCCTGTGGCCAAACGAACTAGAAAGAGGAGCCTAGCCAATTTATCCCATGGCAAGCGAAATGTCATGTTTTCTGTGTTAATTTCAATAGCCAGGAAGGGCAAAACCATTGTTGGGCCCTCCATTTTGTCAGCTGATAGTGGAATACCAAACTGTCCACAGATGTCCTAAAAGGCAGAAAGGAGCCCTTGACAGTGACCACTGTCAGCTGGACCCACAAACAAGAAGTTATCCAGGTAATGCAAAGGGGATTGCATACTGAATGATTGGCAAACCACCCATTCAAGAAAGCTACTGAAAAGCTCAAAATAGCAAGAGACCGCATAGCCCATTAGGAGGCACATATCAAAAAAAATTGCTTCCTTGAAAGTGGCAGCCCACTAGGTGAAAGCAGTCGGGGTGAACAGGAAGCAGGTGGAAGGCCGACTCGATGTCTGCCTTTGCCAGCAATGCAGAATGACCTGCAGAACAGAATTAAGTGTAAGGCGTTGTCAAAAGAGGAGTATTGGACCCTGGATTCTTCTTTGTCGATGCCATTGTTAACCAAAGAGCCAGCAGGATAGGAAAGGTGGTGTATGAGGCAAAACTCCAAAGCACCCTCCCCATGTTGAGGGCATGTGGCCTGGTATGGTTCAGGAGGGGGGCGCTCTCTCATCCCCCCTCCTTTCCTGCGGCCTGCCAGGTTGCGTGCTCGGATAAGGGTCTGGTATGGATTTTGAGGGGGGCCCCTACGCCATTTTTTTATTTTTTTGGGACAGGGTGTTACTTAAAATCCATACATTTGGTGAAGGGTTCCCCTTAATATCCATACCAGATCCAAAGTGCCTGGTATGGATTTTGGGGGGACCCCCACGCAAAAAAAATAAATGGGTTTGGGGTTCCCCCTAATATACATACCAGACCCAAAGGGCATGGTAATGGACTGGGGGGGGACCCATGCCATTTTTTTCAATGAGTTTTATTTATATTTTGCAGTGGTACTGTTCTAAACACGGGAAAATGTGCCACTTTACAGGCATACTATATACACCCCCCAGGCACAATATTTAAAGGAATATTTCATTTTTTATTGTTTCACTGCTCCTGAAAAAAAACTTCAGTTTTTAAAACTTTTTTTGCATTGATACATGTCCCCAAACACTTTTTATGACAATAACTTGCATATAAGCCTTTAAAATGAGCACTTTTGGTTTTTCATGTTAGTGTCCCATAGACTTTAACGGTGTTCCTCGGCTTTCAAATTTGCCGTGAACACCGCATATTGTTCATTGTTCGCTGAACGTCCGAACAACCAAAGTTCGGCCTGAACTTATGCTCGGGCCGAACCGTACGCCCATCCCTAGTTGTTATACAAGACATTTGGCTACCACCAAATGGGCAAATGTTCATGTGTTTGTCCAAATGCCCGAACAGCAAAGGCTCAGTCCAAACTAGTTCATGGACAAAACCTTAAGCTCATCCCTAAAAGACAGTGCTAAACGTTTTAGTATGAAATCAAGATTTAAAAAAACTATAGGTTGTAACATGTGAGTTCCTAAATTTTAGCAGAGTTTTCCTCTATTGTGTTTTTACTACTTATCATTTTTGCACCTAAATAAGTGTAAAAATTACTTCCAATATTAAGTTAAATATTGCCAATGTTCATCTAAACAAGAAGTCATTATTTTAAGACTGTTATTAATAAGCCCCTAAGTATAAGTGTTATAATGGAAAGACGCTTACAATAATTACTGTTACACAAGAGGTTAGAACTTTTATTGTATATTACGCTAATGCAATTAAGTGATTTATAAACATAAATCAATGATCCAAGTTAATACTTTAAGCCTTTAAACTGCTCTCAAATTTTCTAATTGTAAAATGAATTTACAATAACTACATACGCGATAAACTTATTGCCCATTATCACAACAGGGCTGTTAAATTAATCATAGTCTTTGAATGGAGGGCAAAACCAAAATAATACATCCCAAGACTATTCAAAAGCAACATGTGATAATAAGGAAGTATACTCTATTCAGTTGTTCAAAGGGATTCTGTACATTTACGTATTTTCTAAAGACTTGCTTTTAGGGTATATAGTAAGGAAATAAAAGACTGTAATCTCAAGCAATATAATTTTGTATTTAGCAGAATAGCAGAACTTTTAACATTCAGCTTCATAATGGGCATGTTGTATGTTTATTTTACTATTATTTGCTAAGATGATATATAATTCATGTTAAATTACATGATTGTATAGTAGTTCCCTGATATCGCAATAACACACATTAATACTCAAGTGGTAGCGGAGATTACTTTTGATTTCCCTGCTGGATATTATGTATGTTTCCCAGCCAGCTACAAATTCCAACAATTCCTAATTTTTATCCAAAGAAAGCAAGCTGAAAGAGCTAAAGCATTCAAAAAATGCATGCCTTCGGTACAGCGATATTGTGTGGTGTGATCATTATGTCCAAACCCATACCTCAATTACTTCTTAAAGTGAATTTTGTAGATGTAGTGATGTGTCATGGCACCATGTCCTCCCTCTAGTCCACAGCATGGTGATATGTGATATAATCATGACTTGCATCCAGAAAAGAGCAAAATTATATGAGGTATAATTATACACAGGCGCAATGCCAAGTTGTCCAAATTAGAAGAAGAAATCTCACATCTGAGGGAGAAGATGGCACCATTCAGTGAAACTAGGGAGTAAAAGGAGAAATCTAAGGATCTGCTGTACAAGAGTTTCTTAAAAAAGCAAACTAATGCGGCGTACACACGATCGTTTTTCATGCCATTATTTTTCCTGACGTTTTTCACGTAGTTTTTTTCATGTTTCCTCTCAAGCCTGTCTTGCGTACACACGATCATTTTAAAAAACGTTCAAAGCAAAGCGCAGTGACGTACACCACGTACGACGGCACTATAAAGGGGAAGTTCCGTTCTAATGACGCCACCCTTTGGGACGCTTTTGCTAATTCCGTGTTACCGCGTGTTAGTAAAAGTTTGGTGAGAGACGATTCGCGCTTTTCAGTCTTCGTGCTTTGAAGATCGTTTTGTGGAGTTCAGTTTGTGCTTGTGGGTTCGTATCTGCTTTGCAGTCCTTGTAGTCAGTTCGTATCTGTTTATTCAGTGCGTTCTTGTCTGCTTGTTACTGTTTTTCAGCTTGTTCTTCATAGGCCTTGCTGTTCTTCCGTTCGTTCTACTAGTTCCTTCTGAGCTGCCGACCGTTATCTAGCCATGTTGCGGCTACGTACTCGTCGTAGAGTTCGTGCTGTAGTTGGTGCAGGGGTTCATGCTGTATCCCGACTCCATGCCATGAGCAGGTTCAGGAGTAGGGATGAGCTTCGTGTTCAAGTCGAACATACGTTCGACTCGAACATCGGCTGTTCGATCGTTCGACGAAGATCGAACGATTTGGGCCGTTTGCGCTAAATTCGAGTGACGCGAACGGCCCACAATGCACTACGCCATCGCAGTGTCATCCAGGCGCTGTGATTGGCCAAGCATGCACTGTGACCCCGCATGCTTGGCCAATCACAGCGCCGGCAGCGAGGAGAGCAATGATTGGCCACAGGCAGGATGCCTGTGGCTAATTATTGCTGAGGGGGTTTAGTACACGCCCCACACTATAAAAGGCCGCCAGCACGGCGGCCTTGTGTAGTGTGTTCCGGAGCAGGGAAAGAGAAGCATAGGCAGGGACAGTGTCATTTTTTTCCTTTACTAATCCTGGATTCCTTGTGTTTAGGGACAGAGAAGGATAGGTAGGGAGAGTGTCAGTGTGTCATTCTGTGCTAAACCTTGTTTGTATGGACAGAGAAGGACAGTGAGGGAAAGTGTCAGTGTGCTATTCTGTGCTAATCCTTGTTTGTAGGGACTGGGAAGGACAGTGAGGGAAACTGTCAGTGTGCTATTCTGTTCTAAACCAATCTTGCTGAACCGTATTTGAAATCCTTGAGTTTAGGGACAGAGAAGGACACTCGTGGAAACTATCCGTGTGCTATTCTGTGCTAAATCTTGTTTGTAGGGACAGAGAAGGACAGTGAGGGAAACTATCAGTGTGCTATTCTGTGCTAAATCTTGTTTGTAGGGACAGAGAAGGACAGTGAGGGAAAGTGTCAGTGTGCTATTCTGTCCTAAACCAATCTTGCTGAACCATATTTGAAATCCTTGAGTTTAGGGACAGAGAAGGACACTCGGGGAAACTATCAGTGTGCTATTCTGTGCTAAATCTTGTTTGTAGGGATAGAGAAGGACAGTGAGGGAAAGTGTCAGTGTGCTATTCTGTCCTAAACCAATCTTGCTGAACCATATTTGAAATCCTTGAGTTTAGGGACAGAGAAGGACACTCGGGGAAACTATCAGTGTGCTATTCTGTGCTAAATCTTGTTTGTAGGGACAGAGAAGCACAGTGAGGGAAAGTGTCAGTGTGCTATTCTGTCCTAAACCAATCTTGCTGAACCATATTTGAAATCCTTGAGTTTAGGGACAGAGAAGGACACTCTGGGAAACTATCAGTGTGCTATTCTGTGCTAAATCTTGTTTGTAGGGACAGAGAAGGACAGTGAGGGAAAGTGTCAGTGTGCTATTCTGTCCTAAACCAATCTTGCTGAACCATATTTGAAATCCTTGAGTTTAGGGACAGAGAAGGACACTCGGGGAAACTATCAGTGTGCTATTCTGTGCTAAATCTTGTTTGTAGGGACAGAGAAGGACAGTGAGGGAAACTGTCAGTGTGCTATTCTATTCTAAACCAATCTTGCTGAACCATATTTGAAATCCTTGAGTTTAGGGACAGAGAAGAACACTCAGGGAAACTATCAGTGTGCTATTCTGTGCTAAATCTTGTTTGTAGGGACAGAGAAGGACAGTGAGGGAAAGTGTCAGTGTGCTATTCTGTCCTAAACCAATCTTGCTGAACCATATTTAAAATCCTTGAGTTTAGGGACAGAGAAGGACACTCGGGGAAACTATCAGTGTGCTATTCTGTGCTAAATCTTGTTTGTAGGGACAGAGAAGGACAGTGAGGGAAAGTGTCAGTGTGCTATTCTGTCCTAAACCAATCTTGCTGAACCATATTTAAAATCCTTGAGTTTAGGGACAGAGAAGGACACTCGCGGAAACTATCAGTGTGCTATTCTGTGCTAAATCTTGTTTGTAGGGACAGAGAAGGACAGTGAGGGAAAGTGTCAGTGTGCTATTCTGTCCTAAACCAATCTTGCTGAACCATATTTAAAATCCTTGAGTTTAGGGACAGAGAAGGACACTCGGGGAAACTATCAGTGTGCTATTCTGTGCTAAATCTTGTTTGTAGGGACAGAGAAGGACAGTGAGGGAAAGTGTCAGTGTGCTATTCTGTCCTAAACCAATCTTGCTGAACCATATTTGAAATCCTTGAGTTTAGGGACAGAGAAGGACACTCGGGGAAACTATCAGTGTGCTATTCTGTGCTAAATCTTGTTTGTAGGGACAAAGAAGGACAGTGAGGGAAAGTGTCAGTGTGCTATTCTGTCCTAAACCAATCTTGCTGAACCATATTTGAAATCCTTGAGTTTAGGGACAGAGAAGGACACTCTGGGAAACTATCAGTGTGCTATTCTGTGCTAAATCTTGTTTGTAGGGACAGAGAAGGACAGTGAGGGAAAGTGTCAGTGTGCTATTCTGTCCTAAACCAATCTTGCTGAACCATATTTGAAATCCTTGAGTTTAGGGACAGAGAAGCACACTCGGGGAAACTGTCAGTGTGCTATTCTGTTCTAAACCAATCTTGCTGAACCATATTTGAAATCCTTGAGTTTAGGGACAGAGAAGGACACTCGGGGAAACTATCAGTGTGCTATTCTGTGCTAAATCTTGTTTGTAGGGACAGAGAAGGACAGTGAGGGAAACTGTCAGTGTGCTATTCTGTTCTAAACCAATCTTGCTGAACCATATTTGAAATCCTTGAGTTTAGGGACAGAGAAGGACACTCTGGGAAACTATCAGTGTGCTATTCTGTGCTAAATCTTGTTTGTAGGGACAGAGAAGGACAGTGAGGGAAAGTGTCAGTGTGCTATTCTGTCCTAAACCAATCTTGCTGAACCATATTTGAAATCCTTGAGTTTAGGGACAGAGAAGGACACTCGGGGAAACTATCAGTGTGCTATTCTGTGCTAAATCTTGTTTGTAGGGACAGAGAAGGACAGTGAGGGAAACTGTCAGTGTGCTATTCTATTCTAAACCAATCTTGCTGAACCATATTTGAAATCCTTGAGTTTAGGGACAGAGAAGAACACTCGGGGAAACTATCAGTGTGCTATTCTGTGCTAAATCTTGTTTGTAGGGACAGAGAAGGACAGTGAGGGAAAGTGTCAGTGTGCTATTCTGTCCTAAACCAATCTTGCTGAACCATATTTAAAATCCTTGAGTTTAGGGACAGAGAAGGACACTCGCGGAAACTATCAGTGTGCTATTCTGTGCTAAATCTTGTTTGTAGGGACAGAGAAGGACAGTGAGGGAAAGTGTCAGTGTGCTATTCTGTCCTAAACCAATCTTGCTGAACCATATTTGAAATCCTTGAGTTTAGGGACAGAGAAGGACACTCGGGGAAACTATCAGTGTGCTATTCTGTGCTAAATCTTGTTTGTAGGGACAGAGAAGGACAGTGAGGGAAAGTGTCAGTGTGCTATTCTGTCCTAAACCAATCTTGCTGAACCATATTTGAAATCCTTGAGTTTAGGGACAGAGAAGCACACTCGGGGAAACTGTAAGTGTGCTATTCTGTTCTAAACCAATCTTGCTGAACCATATTTGAAATCCTTGAGTTTAGGGACAGAGAAGGACACTCGGGGAAACTATCAGTGTGCTATTCTGTGCTAAATCTTGTTTGTAGGGACAGAGAAGGACAGTGAGGGAAACTGTCAGTGTGCTATTCTGTTCTAAACCAATCTTGCTGAACCATATTTGAAATCCTTGAGTTTAGGGACAGAGAAGGACACTCGGGGAAACTATCAGTGTGCTATTCTGTGCTAAACAAATCTTGCTGAAGCATATTGCAAATCCTTGTGTTTAGGGACAGAGAAGGATAGGCAGGGGACAGTGTCAGTGTCTTTGTTGCTAAGCCTCCTGCACAGTATACACCTGAAGGTAGCCCTTATTGCTGTTTTTCCCATCTCCCTGCAGGCCATCCATTAAAATGTCTGCAAGGCAAACAAGGAGAGGCAGACAGTCAGGAGGCAAAAAAAGAGGGCAAGCAGGCTCTGTGTCTGGGGGCAACAGTGCTGGTCGTGGACGCGGTGCATTGTCATCAGCACGTGGCCATGGGACACGCTTGTCCTTCTTTTCAGCAGCTGGACATGTTGAGCCACATCATGCCGAAGACTTGGTAGAGTGGATGACCAAGCCCACCTCATCCTCCTCATCCTCTCTCACCCAGGCTCAGGGTACTGGCAAAGCAGCTGCCAAAGCGTCCTCTTCTCTGGTATCAATGTCATCATTAGTCATTCCTTCCCTAGACCCACCATGTTCTCCTCCTGAGGAGTCCCCCGAACTGTTTGAGCACAGTGTTGGGTACATGCTCCAGGAGGATGCCCAGCGTTTCGAAGGATCTGATGATGATACCCAGCTAGAGGAAGGCAGTAGCGTGAGAGCAGAGAGAGGGGATGCTCAAGAAGGACACCAATCTGGCAGTCATGCTCCAGCAGCTGCAGCATACTGCCAGATTGGCTCCAGTGATGAGGAGGGAGGGGATGATGAGGTCACTGACTCCACGTGGGTGCCTAATAGGAGAGAGGAGGAGGAGGAGGATGAGGAGGAGGCACATCTCCAACGAGGCAGGATGCCCTTGGGTGGCCAGCATATGGGCAGCACACCGACGGAATCACACCGCAGAGCTCCGCCTGTGCAGGGCGCTGCCTCTGCCCGTCATTCAAAAAGTTCTTTGGTGTGGGCCTTTTTTGAGGCGAGTGCATCAGATCGCACAGCTGCTGTTTGCAACATATGTCTCAAGCGTATATCGCGTGGCCAAAACATCAGCCACTTGGGCACCACATGCTTGATCAGACATATGTTGACCTGCCATGCAGCTCGTTGGCAAGCCTACCTTAAAGACCCACACCAAAGAACAAAGCGGACCTCTCCTTGCACCGCATCAGCTGGGATCTCCAACCCCACTATACCATCAGTCCTCTCTGAAACCTGCACTGAGAGGAATGAAGGTGTAGAATTAGGTGTGTCACAGCCAAGTACTTGTGGCCACTCTGCTAGCAGTACACCGACGTCCGATTCTAGCAGGCAAATTTCCCTGCCCCAGCTGCTGGACCGTTGAAAGAAGTTCACTCCCAGCCATCCACATGCCCAGCGGTTGAATGCTAGCTTGGCTAAATTGCTAGCGCTTCAACTGCTGCCTTTTCAGTTGGTAGACTCGGCCCCCTTCCGTGAGTTTGTGCAATGTGCGGTTCCTCAGTGGCAGGTTCCCAAACGCCACTTTTTCTCACGGAAGGTGATTCCGGCTCTCTACAGGCATGTGGAAGGCAATGTCTTGGCCTCGCTGGACAGGGCGGTCAGCGGTAAGGTGCATATTACCGCTGACTCATGGTCCAGCAGGCATGGACAGGGACGTTACCTTTCTTTCACGGCCCATTGGGTCATTCTTTTGGCAGCTGGGAAGAATGCAGGACAAGGTGCAGTAGTGTTGGAGGTTGTTCCACCGCCACGCCTCCAAAATGCTACTACTGGTTGTGACACACCTCTCTCCTCCACTCCCTCCTCTTCTTCTTCCTCCATGGCCTCTTCCTCAGGTTTGTCCTCGGAACCAGCGGTGCTCCGTAGGCGTTCAAGGGGCTACGCAAGTACGCAGGCAAAAAGATGCCATGCCGTGCTTGCGCTGGTGTGTTTGGGGGACAGGAGCCACACTGGGGCAGAGGTCCTGTCTGCTCTGCAGGGGCAGGCCGAGAGGTGGTTGATGCCACGCCAGCTTAAGCCAGGAATGGTGGTTTGCGACAATGGCACCAACCTCCTCTCCGCCCTCCGACAGGGACAACTGACCGATATGCCCTGTATGGCTCACGTCCTTAACCTGGTGGTGCAGCGGTTCTTGGGCAGGTACCCGGGCTTACAGGATGTCCTGAGGCAGGCCAGGAAAGTCTGTGTGCATTTCCGCAGATCTTATAATGCCAGTGCTCGCCTGGCTGAGCTGCAAAAGGAGTTGAACCTGCCCAAGAACCGCCTTATATGTGACATGCCCACCAGGTGGAACTCAACGTTGGCCATGCTGCAGCGGCTGCACACGCAGCAGAGGGCCATCAATGAGTACCTGTGCGACTACGGCACCAGGACAGGGTCAGGGGAGCTCGGGTTTTTTTCACCACGCCAGTGGGGCATGATCAGGGATGCATGCACTGTCCTGGCACCATTTGAGGAGGCCACGAGGATGGTGAGCAGTGACAGTGCATGCATCAGTGACACTGTACCTCTTGTCCACCTGTTGGAGCACACGCTGCATGGAATAATGGACAGGGCACTTGAGGCAGAACAGAGGCAGGAAGAGGAGGACTTCCTTGCCTCTCAAGGCCCCCTTTACCCAGACAGTGTTCCTTCTGTCCCACCCATCGCACAGGAAGAGGAGGAGGAGGAGGAGGAGGAGGAGGAGGATTGTGTCAGCATGGAGGTGGAGGCTGGCACTCAGCATCATCAGCAGCATTCTTTTAGGGATGATTTACAGTCCCAAGAAACCAGTGGACTTGTACGTGGCTGGGAGGAGGTGGCTGCGGATCATGTCGTCCTTAGTGACCCAGAGGACTCCGGACTGAATGCCTCAGCTAACCTACGCTGCATGGCCTCCCTGATCCTGCAAAGTCTGCGGAAGGATCCTCGTATTCTTCGGATCAAGGAGAGGGACCATTACTGGCTGGCCACTCTCCTTGATCCACGGTACAAGGGTAAGGTTGCGGACCTTATGTTACCGTCGCAGAGGGAGCAGAGGATGAGACAACTCCGGGAGGCCTTGCAGAAAGGTCTGTGCAACGCGTTCCCAGAGACTGGGAGGTTACAAACTCCTGGTCCTGGACAACGAGTTGCTGAGGCTTCGGGCAGTCAAAGAAGGAGCGGTGGGGAAGGTGGCCGTCTGACCGATGCGTTCAGACAATTCTTTAGTCCGCAGCCCCAAAGTATGATCGGTTCCAGCAACCATCGCCAGCGTCTGATATACATGGTGCAGGAATACCTAGGGGCAAGGTCAGACTTGGACACCTTCCCCACCGAAAATCCTCTGGCTTACTGGGTCTTGAGGATGGATCACTGGCCAGAGCTTGCACAGTATGCAATTGAGCTACTGGCCTGTCCTGCATCCAGCGTTCTTTCAGAACGCACATTCAGTGCTGCTGGAGGATTTGTCACGGATCACAGGGTGCGCCTGTCCACCGACTAGGTTGATCGACTGACTTTCATCAAGATGAACCAGTCTTGGATCACCACCAGCTACCACACACCTGATGCTGATATAACAGACTAATTGATTTTAAAATGTCACATCCCTTCAAGACTGATGCTGATGCTGAGTGCCTGTGCTGTTATGTTGACTGGCTATCCTCCTCCTCCTGCTCAATGATCCGATTAATGATGATAGCTTGGAAGATCATTTTGGTTTATGGGTGCCGCCACCAGTGGCTAAGGCCCAATTTTTCAGCCCCTGTTTAACAGGGCGTGTAATTACAATTTTTGATGCAATACTTTGCAACAGGGCTCATTGCTGTGCTCCAAGTACAGTATCTGTGAGGGGTTGCAGTGTTGTGCCACCAGTGGCTAAGGCCCAATTTTTCAGCCCCTGTTTAACAGGGGCGTGTAATTACAATTTTTGATGCAATACTTTGCAACAGGGCTCATTGCTGTGCTCCAAGTACAGTATCTGTGAGGGGTTGCAGTGTTGTGCCACCAGTGGCTAAGGCCCAATTTTTCAGCCCCTGTTTAACAGGGGCGTGTAATTACAATTTTTGATGCAATACTTTGCAACAGGGCTCATTGCTGTGCTCCAAGTACAGTATCTGTGAGGGGTTGCAGTGTTGTGACACCAGTGGCTAAGGACCAATTTTTCAGCCCCTGTTCAACAGGGGAATGCAATTATAATTATTGATCTAATAATTCACAGCAGGGCCCATTGCTGCGCCCACCAAGAGTAACTGTCAGGCCTTACAGTGTTGTGTCAACACCACCACCACCACCACCACCACCAAAGGCCCAATTTTTCAGCCCCTGTTCAACAGGGGCATGCAATTATAATTATTGATCTAATAATTCACAGCAGGGCCCATTGCTGCGCCCACCAAGAGTAACTGTCAGGCCTTACAGTGTTGTGGCACCAGCACCACCATCAAAGGCCCAATTTTTACTACCACTGTTCAACAATTATATGTTATTACAATTCCTGATATAATAGTTGACAGCAGGGCGTTCCAGCACCCACCAAGAGTAACTGTGAGTGCTTACAGTGTTGTGCCAACACCAACACCTAAGGGGCCAATTTCTGCA
Organism: Rana muscosa; assembly: GCA_029206835.1. Classification (NCBI taxonomy): domain Eukaryota; kingdom Metazoa; phylum Chordata; class Amphibia; order Anura; family Ranidae; genus Rana; species Rana muscosa. The sequence continues at coordinate 815,345,779 of CM055118.1, forward strand.
GAGTATATACGGCAGGTCCCTACTTTCAAACATCCAACTTACAAACGACTACTACTTGCAAACGGAAGAAGACAACAGGAAGTGAGAGGAAATCTACCCCTTGGAAGGAAAATTCTCTCCTGTAAGAATTAATATGGGAGAAAGGTGTCTCCTCTCTACTGATGCTTTATCACCAATCCTTGTTTCAATAAAAACACCACATTTCAAAAACAGTTGTCATTGGGACGCAAAGTGAGGTGAAATGTTCTGAACAGGGGCACAGACAGCAAAACAAATGTTACAGGGGGTGATAACCCTTCCCTATGTTTTCCAAAAAGCTTAAAAATAGGTATTTGGGCTGGAGCTACACTTAAACAATGTAGCTGTTCAAAATGACAAACAGATTCTACATAAGAACAAACCTACAGTCCCTGTCTTGTATGCACCGCCTGTATACGGCTGTTCAGAGTATATAGGTCCTTTTTTATTTTGTGTGCGGGGTTCCCCTTAATATCCATACAAGTCCCAAAGGGGCTGGTAATGGGCTGGGGTAGGGGGGGGGTGTGTGATGGGGTAGCTGTGCCATTTTTCTTAAAGATTTTCATCCTTATTACCGGGACCAGACATTACATTAAAGCCGCAAGCAGTTTTAAATGGCTTTTTTTTCTTTTGGAAATGTAATTTTGTGCAGGGACAGTTCTAAACACGGGAAACACGTGGCACTTCACAGGCATACTTTAGACACCCCCCAGGTACAATATTTAAAGGAATATTTGACTTTTTTTTTTTCACTTTATGCATCATTAAAATGACTGCTCCCGGAAAACGTCCGTTTTTAAAACTTCTTTTTGCATTGATACATGTCCCCTGGTGCAGAACCCGGGTTCCCAAACTCTGTTTAGGACAATAACATGGATAATAGTCGTTATAATTAGCACTTTAGAATCCGAACGTTCGCATCCATTGTATTTAATAGGGTTCTAATGTTCGTGCAAACTTTCGGTCCGTTCGCGGGTTCTGGTGCGAACCGAACCCGGGGGTGTTCGGCTCATCACTATTCAGGAGGAGTTCATGGACCAAGAATTGGTTGCTCCAGCGGCACCAGTTCTGTCATATGCCTTTGTTGCGGGAGATCAGGGAGAATAATCCTGATGACTACAGGAATTTTCTCCGGATGTCTGACCCCGTATTTCAGCATCTGTTGGCTTTGGTGTCCCCCTACATTACCAGGCAGGACACCATTATGCGTGAAGCCATCAGTGCTGAGCAGAGGCTCATTGCCACGTTGCGATACCTGGCGACTGGGAGAAGCCTGCAGGACTTAAAGTTCTCCACAAGCATATCCCCCCAGGCTCTGGGTATCATTATACCAGAGACGTGTTCTGCTATCCTCCAAGTTTTGCAGGAGGACTATATTAAGGTAAGTGTTCTTATTTCAAACATCACATTGTATGTATTTATTTGTCTTAATTTTTTGGGGGGGTTTATTAGCAGTCCCTAATTCCCATGATTCTTAGCTGCAGGGAATGTCCCCTTTCTCCACATGCAATTTTTTTTGGGGGAAATTTTTCATTAGGCCTACATTAAAATTTGCCTTACCTAACATCTCCAGCATGCTATCCTGGGGCCATACCCACCTAGTCATTTCCATGTATTTTAATCTATGCTCCATCGTAGTGCTTTACCCTAAACGCCCCCTAAAGATTGCCTGGGAATGTTACATTTTTCACTAATTCATACAGAGTGCTACAGCCTTCATTTGTGATCTCCCCAACTCATCTTCAACCCCCCCCCCCATTTTATTTTGTGTTTTTTTTTTTGGTTTGTTGTTGCTTACTAATAACGTTTTAATTTTTTGGTTTCTCACAATGTTGGCCATGAATGCTTTTCTGAAATCTGCTTTCAATGTTTCTGTCTCAAAGTATTAATTTATTTTCGATTTCATTCCACAGTTCCCTTCTACGCCACATGAATGGCAGAATGTGGCATCAGAGTTTGCCCAACGATGGAACTTTCCAAACTGTGGAGGGGCCATCGACGGCAAACATGTTCGGGGCGTCCCACCACCCCATTCGGGATCCTTTTATTACAATTATAAGGGGTTCCACAGCATCGTGATGATGGCAGTGGTGTCGGCCACCTACGAATTCCTCTATGTGGACGTTGGCAAGAATGGCAGGATGTCTGATGGAGGAGTTTTTGCACAGACGGAGTTTGGGGAATGGCTCCTTTTGGATTAGCTGGCCTTGCCACCAGCGGAGCAGAATGTGGAGGGACTCCCATTTGTGTTTGTGGCGGATGAGGCGTTTGGCCTGGGTCCCCATTTGATGAGGCCATTCCTGCAACGCACCCTCACCCCTGAGAGGAGGGTGTACAACTATCGGCTGGCCAGAGCAAGAAGGGTGGTGGAAAATGCCTTTGGCATCATGGCCAGCCGCTTCCGCCTATTCCTCACCTCCATCCACCTTGCCCCTTACAAATGGAACCATGTTGTAATGGCTTGCTGTGTGCTACATAATTATCTCCGGGTGCATTCCACAAATTATCTGACTTTGACTGGGCCTGAGGCCTCATTAATGGAAGCAGACCATCTTGTGGCCCTGGAAGCTGGCCGTCTAGGCTTGGCCCCCCAAACCGGATGTGAGGTCCGTGACAAATATGTGGATTATTTTGTGGGTAGGGGGGCCATTGAAATGCCTGATGACTTTTAACCTTTTAATTTAGAAAAATAAAACTTTATTTTTCTCAAAGATAGGTTTGGTGTTTTAATTTAATAATGGTTTATGTTTCTCGTAGGTTTACCTAGTGCACCTATTGCCATGTGTATTGTGCATTCTTAATTAGCCTTCATTGTCAGTGTAAACACAAAACATTGATTAGTTCACTTTGCACAACATTTACATAATGAAGCCACAACTTCTTGATAACAAAATACAATTTTTTATTTATTTTTTGGACAATTCCTTTTAAATGTAGATGTCCCAAACATTTTTGGCTTGTTAAAACGCATGAACAGCCATGCATACAAAAAAGATCTTTAAAAATATAGTGAAAAAATAAACATGTACTAGTCCTAAAAGGTTCAATGAAAAACATACCTGCCAAAACACAGCAAGTTCAACGTTATTTTTTTTAAAAACATTAGACACGCCCAAGCACAGCCATGATCTTTTGTAGCCTTTCCTCCACCCGCTTGGTATTTTCCCTGATCTCTATCAAGTCTCCCTTTAATTTTTTAAGGTCACGACAGCAGACCATCAGGTATTGGATCAGGATCTGGGCACTGTGATGTGTAAAATTTTTGGGGTCTTCGGCCAGAACTGCACCTACATTAAAAAAAAAAACATGTAGTATAGAATATGTAGGCCTACATCTATTAACCTGCATCTGTCTGGTTTGACACTGACCTGTTGAGGTGCCACTTTCCACTTCCACAACTTCACGTTCCTCTCCATCATGTGGGTCTGGGGGTATTGTTGAAGGTGTTGGATTTAGAGGCTCATCTGACGTAGCTTTTTGAAGCCCTATGGAGATTGCAAGAAAAGGTATAGTTTCATTAGTAACGAAGAGTTTTTGGAGAAAACTAAACAATGAACAAATAATTTGGAAACATTATTTTGAAGTGTGGTCCATTTTTCAATGTACCCCCAGTGACTACTGGAACACATGATTGGATACATAGCCAAAAACATAGCATATACTTTTTTAACCAAAGTTTGACACATTGTAACACCCCAAAGTATATACACAGGATCACCTGTGTGTGACACCCTCAAACTTTGGGGCTTTTGGGCCACACTTGTACTACTGCGTTCAGATGTTTCATCAGCTGCTGAGCATTCTCTCCCTTAACATTACCATGCATATCCTTTATTTTAATAAAAATTGTCCTTTGGATTTGATCCCCAAAAATAATTGTTTACCAAATTTGCTACCCCAAATAAAAATAAATAAATGGGTGTTCACACTGGATGATCCTAAAACATCGTTTGATGAACTGTACGCAGAAAGAGGTTTAATACGTCCGTTTACTTGTACTATATCAAAGACAAAAATACACAACATAATACAAGTAATAATCTCGAGCAGGGAAAATAGCAGAAAAATACTTACTTTTTCGTATAACTTTCTTGATTCATTTGTATTGGTTGGGCTCCCGCAACTTCAGATCAGACCATCGTCTTCTGAACTGTTCCTTCGTTCTGCACACCCCGAATTTTTGGTGAAGACTTTTGACCACTTTGGCCATAATTTTTGACTTGACCAGATTAGGCCTTTTATACGGCCCATGCTTGGCATCATAATCCTCCCTCTTCAAAATGGCGACCATCTCCACCATTTCCTCGAATGACATGTTGAATGCCTTATATCTCCTGGATCGGGATTTGGGCTCCTCAGGAATTTCATCCTCTGTAGAGGTAATCTCAGCCACCTGTGTCTCCGCCATGTTGCTAAGCACTACGACGAGCGAGAAGGGGCGGGGAAAGTACAATATCGAACGTCAGGGGCGGGGAAAGCGTGTGGAGTTTCACGCATGCGCATTGTATATCAAGTGCAGATCCATGTGTCGAAAATACGTTCATTTGGCGGGAGAGGGAGTTTACAACGAACGTGTTGACCAAGGTACATAACATTTTAAAGATTTGGGTTTCCGCAGAGGAGGAGATTTGGGGCTTTTAAATCTGTCCAAAATGCTGATTTGATGAATGTTGCCTGAAAAATATGTCTTTTCTGTGTTCTTGATTTTACAGAGAGAATGAATAGTTTCAAAAACCCGGAATTCATGGGGGAGTTCATTGACAAATGGAAAGAACTCCCTATCCTGTGGCAGACCAAAAGTGGGTCCAATAAAAACAAAACGGCCAGGACAGCAGCACTGGAGAGCCTGCTTGCATTTGTCCAAACCCAGATACCCACAACAACTCTCCAAGATGTGAAAACCAAAATTGCTACCATCAGGGGGACATACAGGACCCAGAGAAATATGGTCCTGAAGTCCCAGAGGTCAGGTGCTGCAGCAGATAAGGTTTATAAACCCACTCTGTGCCACTACAGCAAGCTATCTTTTCTGGATGACCAGCTGGAAGTGCGGGAATCTCTCTCCACCCTTCCCCCCAGAGGTCAATCCAGCCTTCCTTGTAGCCAAACCTCCAGCCTTCCTTGCAGCCAGCCCTCCAGCCTTCCTGGCAACCCTGCTCTGGCTTCCTCTGAGGATCAAGATCAGGCCCTTGAGGAGGCAGATTTGGATATATGGAGCCAGGTAAAGTATTGATATCTCCATTTATATGTTACAAAAGTGATGAATTTAAAATGATGTTAGTATTGTTAGGTATTTCGTGTTAGAAAAATAAAGGATTTAAAGACCAAGATACAGTAGGGGTCAATTTTGATGTGGACAAGGCAACAATATCAGGAGGCGGAATCTGTGAGACTTTTCGAAATTTTCAGATTCAATTCCTAAATGTCTGGAGGTGAACAATGTGTGTGATTCATGGTGGCAAAAAAATAATAAAGTCCCTTTCTTTTTTTACAGCCAGAGCAGAGCCAGGAAGAGGGTGATGTTGGGGACCAGGAGGAGGCAGGGCCAAGTGGCACCCAGGAGGAGGCTGGGCCCAACACAAGAGCCCAGATGTCTCCCCTGATAATGAAACCACGAGGGCCAAGGAGAGGTAGGCAGGTGGAGGAGGAAACAAGAGCCTTCCTAAAAGAGGCTACTGCGGCCCTCCGAGAGGCACCCTCTGCTGAGGAGGGCTTTGCCGCAGTCCTGGCCCAAAAGCTAGGCCAAATGGACCTGCGACAAAAGCTGTATAGTGAGACCCTTCTCCTGAAGGTTATTAACAAGGGATTGCTTGGTAAACTCACCAAGTTCACCGACATCACGGAGGTTGTCCCTACTCCTTCTACTACTCCTCCTGCCACAACCTCTCCTCCTGATCCCCAGCCTCCGAGGAAGAAACCAACCAAGGCTGCAGAGAAGGCTTCAGAGAAGGCTGGAGAGAAGGCTACAAGGAAGAGGAAAAAATAATGCCTGCTGTAGTACCACAGACTGGGGACATATATGACTTATCTGCTGCGGTTCCTGACCTGTTGGAGTTCAAGCCAAGATTGGGCTCCTTTTTGATTTCTTTCCATCACTAGTTTGGTTTTCACATCTTGGATGGTTGTTGTGGGGTCCAAGGGATGCACAAATGCAAGCAGGCTCTCCAGTGCTGCCATCCCCTTTAATTTGTTATGTTCCTAAATAAAGGATACTTTTTTTTGCCTTAAAATACTTGGCTATGTGATTTGTAGTTCAAAAGATAGTTTGTGAGGGAGTAGGCAGGGACATTTCAAATAATATTATTGTTATTAACAAGGGACACAAACCTCCTTGAGGCAAAATGAGACAAAATTTGAAGGTTGGTGTGGGAACTTTACACAAAAATTATTTAAGGACAAAAAATAAAAGGCCCAAAAAAATGAAGAAGCTAACTTAATTACTAAAATAAACTGCAAAAAGAACAAAAACCCTAAAAAATGATCTTTACATTTATTTATGAATTTATGAGGGAGATGTGGCTTGAAAAGAATATTTTACTATCATTAAAACAATTAGGAATTACTTTAGAAACAAGTTTGGCATAACTCTCAATGTCATTATCAAAAGAAGGTAATTGTTGAAGCATTCTCAAAAGAAGAACGGAATGCGCAGCATTAAAACGATGCTATTAATTCAACAGTGACGAATGTGCCATATCTATTTCCAACGCTAGTGTAGCGGCCTCACCCTCTCTCCAACTTCTTCATCTGTTACACACCAACTCATGTCTAGGGGTTTCTGAGTTGTGAGAGTGAGATGCGCCACGGCCCATGTCCTCCCCATTACAATAGGGAGGTGAAGGCCACTTCCTGATGTTTCCTCGGGCCAATGTGTTCTGCGAATGCACTGAGTCTGTAATTTGCAAGCTCACCAGCCTCCCCTCTGCTTCCAGTAACTGGAGTTCACACACCGGAGAAAGGTCCAACACTTGTTTATTTGGCACTCCAATAGCAAAGCACGATAAACAGTTCTTTTAACAGCAGACTGGTTGGGACCTATAACCTTGCCAACGGTGGGATGAGCAGATCAAGGCACTTCCTAACGTTTCAGTTCTATGCCACTATACTATGACCAGCGGCGCCTAAGCCAATCCGGCTGTTACAGAACAGGAAGGATGGGGTCTCTTCCAGCAACCCCTATGAACAGCAATGGAGCCCTCTTCGATGCGCTGTGGCCCCTATCAGGGGGATGTGTCCTCCCAAGAGAGTTCCCAGAGGCCCACTGTCACCGGGTTGGTGCTGCTCCGGGTCTCCAGTGGGTAACCTCCCCGGCCTCCTCACCTCAGGTACGAGTCCCTCCGCTCAGGGACCCTCGGACAGTCCACCCTAGCGGGACCCAGTCGAAGGTACTGGGCCCCAGGCCTCCTCGATAGTACCTCACCCCAGGCTAAAGGTGCCTGGGATGGACGCCAACATGACTCCGGACCAGGCCATGGGCACCTGGACCAGACTCCTGGATCTCCCGCACCCAGGCCTAAGGGCCCTGGGTGCAGACCGCAACCCTCCTCCTCCGAGGACCTCCTTCTCCGCAAGAACACGACCTCGTGGTCAGGGCGTCTCCCCCTTTTATCTCCTCCCTTCAACGGCCCGGCGGGTTCCCCGCCCCCGCCATACCATCTCCGGGAAGAGACCAAACAGGGAGCACTGCAGGGGATGATTCTACCTGAAGCCTGTGGGTACTACGCCACCCACAGGCAAAGGAGAATATTACATCCTCCAATCCTCCACGAAACAAAAAGGGGTCTGAATCCTAACACAATTATACACCTGGGTTACACTATTGCCCAGGTGTATCCCATCAATTTGAGGACCCCGCTACACACTCCCCCCTGTAATTTGACGCTGGTCCCCAGCGTCAGGTGCACACCCATACCTCCCATAAAGTGGTGGCATGGAGTGAAACCCCTGAAGCAATTCCTCTAAATTTTTTTCCCAAGTGCCAAGACCTGCTCAGGGAATGGGGAACATATAAAACAACTTATGTCATAAAACATTTTTAACATCTGCATAATCACAACCCCTCTCCCACACTGTCTAAGAGCCACCCACTCTCAATGGTCTTGATTGACGATTCTCCTGCAGGGGAAAGAAAAAAACAACATCCTAACATAATTTTGTGTCATTTGGGATGAGTGGGCCCGTCAGCCGAGAGACCCACTCACTCCAACAAGCAAGGTGATGTGTGGGTGAAATATTTTCAAACATTTGTTGCGCAACACTGCCACCTGGTGACAACGCCGCGGTCATGTCGCTCAACGAATCTTCGTTCTTCCAGCTTTCCCTACTCTGCCACTATTCCCAAATGTCCTTGTCTTTGGCACATGAAGAAAAGGGGAAACACGAAAACACAACAGTCCCCAAGTCTCCAACGAGAAAAAGAAAAGCCCAAACAAAAACAAAAGCAGGGCACAGTCCTGCGTGTCTGGGAATGGCTCTTCCAGAAAGTTCAAGTGCACAAAAGAAATAAACAGGAGTTCTTTTCTCCTATAAGTAAAACTTTGGATCCGGCAGGTACAGGGGTTTCAGGTGTTTGTCAAATGCCTCTATCGAATACTTGACATCTTCTCCGCAGTCAGACAGCGACTCTAGGTCGGAGGTGTCATACATCTCCGCAGGCAGATATCTACCCGTGGACACAGAATCATCTTCCCTGGGGGGTTCCACCTCCAATGGGCCCCCGACACCTCCAACCACCACCACAGTCCCAGCCCCTGGCTCACCTGACCCTTGTAGAAGACTGGGATGTCCGGGACTTCCATCTCGACCGGCGCCATCCAGGCCAGGCAAGCAGCGGGGTGAAGCTCGACCACGTCCATAGGATGCCTGTACTAGGCCAACTTTCCTCTTCGGTGGTGGAAGCAAAGAACTTGTGGCGACCGAGGCAGCATCCTCGGATTTTTCTCTGTTGGGCAGTCCATCGCCCTGGTCAGCGCGCACAGGAACCTCGACAAAGGCCTTGATCTCCCCTTCCGGAGTAGCGGTACCCGTGAGGTGATTGAGGCGAAGGGCCCGGGGCCTTGCTGTGGACGACTCGACCTCAAAAAGGAATTCTCTGCACTCCTCACATCGCCCGAATGGCTTCAGGGTGACCACCAGTCCCGAGCAGCCGGGACAGATCACACCGAGGGCCTCCGTGTCTCTGCAGGTGTACAGAGCCAACCGCCCTCGGGGCCTAAGTCTTATCCCCGTGTCTGTGATGGGGGCAGCAAAGGAAGTCATTCTCGTGGGGTGAGGAACCATAATCCACGGGGCACTTGAGGTCATCCCGACTATCTGCTGCTCCATCATGCACTGACCCCGCGCCGGAGTCTCCACGTGTATCCCCACACTTGGCCAGACTCCTCCCATGAGCTGTACATTTTCGCGGGCTTCCTCTTGACTCCGCCCACGAACGATGTCGCCATGGGGTGCCTCGTGGCGCAGTGCGTTAACAGTCCCCACGTGCAGTACGTCACACGGCTGGACCTCTCCCTTTTTCCGCTCCTCCTCATGGGCCTTTCCCGTGTTAGGGTCATTTCCACAACTCCGAGCAGGGACGCACTTTGGCCAGTAATATGGCCGATCTGCTCGGAACTCCTCTGGGCAGCAAAGTTCAAATGTAGACATTCTCAAGTCCATCTTTAGAACACACTCTATCCCGGACTCACGAGCCCCCACGTGTAGCGGCCTCACCCTCTCTCCAACTTCTTCATCTGTTACACACCAACTCATGTCTAGGGGTTTCTGAGTTGTGAGAGTGAGATGCGCCACGGCCCATGTCCTCCCCATTACAATAGGGAGGTGAAGGCCACTTCCTGATGTTTCCTCGGGCCAATGTGTTCTGCGAATGCACTGAGTCTGTAATTTGCAAGCTCACCAGCCTCCCCTCTGCTTCCAGTAACTGGAGTTCACACACCGGAGAAAGGTCCAACACTTGTTTATTTGGCACTCCAATAGCAAAGCACGATAAACAGTTCTTTTAACAGCAGACTGGTTGGGACCTATAACCTTGCCAACGGTGGGATGAGCAGATCAAGGCACTTCCTAACGTTTCAGTTCTATGCCACTATACTATGACCAGCGGCGCCTAAGCCAATCCGGCTGTTACAGAACAGGAAGGATGGGGTCTCTTCCAGCAACCCCTATAAACAGCAATGGAGCCCTCTTCGATGCGCTGTGGCCCCTATCAGGGGGATGTGTCCTCCCAAGAGAGTTCCCAGAGGCCCACTGTCACCGGGTTGGTGCTGCTCCGGGTCTCCAGTGGGTAACCTCCCCGGCCTCCTCACCTCAGGTACGAGTCCCTCCGCTCAGGGACCCTCGGACAGTCCACCCTAGCGGGACCCAGTCGAAGGTACTGGGCCCCAGGCCTCCTCGATAGTACCTCACCCCAGGCTAAAGGTGCCTGGGATGGACGCCAACATGACTCCGGACCAGGCCATGGGCACCTGGACCAGACTCCTGGATCTCCCGCACCCAGGCCTAAGGGCCCTGGGTGCAGACCGCAACCCTCCTCCTCCGAGGACCTCCTTCTCCGCAAGAACACGACCTCGTGGTCAGGGCGTCTCCCCCTTTTATCTCCTCCCTTCAACGGCCCGGCGGGTTCCCCGCCCCCGCCATACCATCTCCGGGAAGAGACCAAACAGGGAGCACTGCAGGGGATGATTCTACCTGAAGCCTGTGGGTACTACGCCACCCACAGGCAAAGGAGAATATTACATCCTCCAATCCTCCACGAAACAAAAAGGGGTCTGAATCCTAACACAATTATACACCTGGGTTACACTATTGCCCAGGTGTATCCCATCAATTTGAGGACCCCGCTACACTAGCTTTACCAAAACGAGCGCTCCCATCTCATACTTGATTCTGAGCATGCGCGTTTTTTTCACGTCGTTAAAGCATACACACTATCGTTTTTCACGTCGTTAAAAAAAACAACATGAAAAACTACGTGAAAAAAGAGAGCATGTTCAAAATTTTTAATGGCCGTTTTTCACGTCGTTAAAAATGCTCTGGAGCATACACACGATCATTTTTAATGGCCATTTTTGAAAATGGCATTTTTAACGGCATGAAAAACGATCGTGTGTATGGGGCATTAGACAGTGGATAGAACAGGTCAATAACATGATCATAAGAGAAAAATGTACCTATCTACATAGAAAGGCCCCCAAAAATTTTTTTTCCATCTGGCACCCATGGCTAGATGTTCCAGGCCTGGCACCGCAACAATTAATACTAAACAGATTGTTGGAGGGCTGAGAAATATAGAACGAAACATTGTATATGGATGAGGTTTGGTTGGCACAGGAAAATAAATACCCATGTGTTAAAAAGTTTCTCCCCCCCCCCCCCTTTTTCCTTTTTTTTTATTCTTTTTTGTTTTATAGAAATAAAGGTTTAATCTTTTACATATAGAAGCTCTATAATGTTACCAAATATACCCACATAGATATATAAAAATAGGTACCGAGACAGACCTGTACGTTTCTACTTGTCATATTAATAAGCTGTAATTTAATGTTTTGGCAACATTTTACTGCTGGGTAATGGGTTCTGATGACAGGCAATATGCTTATTGCAATGTATAGTATTGAAGTGTTACTGTATGTCATAATAATGTTATGCTTTTACTCAATAAAAAACTATTTTCGAATAGAAAAAAAAGCAGACTAATACACAAAATATTCACAGGGACACCAAAGATTATAAAGGCAAGAAAGTTTACACGTGGCAGGAAGATACAGTAGGAACTGCCTCTATGGAAAGGCCAACTATGTCCCAAAGGGGGAACCAAGGGTGGGATAATATAGGAAGCAAAGGGCAGTGAGTGGGGCATAATTAAACGGGGGGGGGGATATTATCCATCCACCACCACAAAACCCAGCACACCCTACATATAGAAACATAGGGAATACACCAGGATATACAGTACCGGTTCATAACAGGTTTGCACCCCTGAGAGACCACCTGGGGGAAGAGTACAGAGGTTATGAATATGGGCCACAGGGCAGACTCTTCACTAACAAACCTCCATGAGGTAGATCTAGAGGAGAACATAGGGGGTTTAGACCATGACAACACAACAGACCACCCCAGCAGGGGGGGGGGGTGGAGAGAATGAAGGGAACCCTTCAGAAAATACCAGTATCAGCAGGGGGAGAATGAAGGCAGGGGGGAACCCCACACACCTTACCAGAACGCCAGGCATGCCCAAAAGGAACAGCACCCATACACCAAAAACCAAGGAGGAGAGGATGCAGAGGGAGGACAGAAAAAGGAACAGAGAGGTATAGGGGGAAGGCAACTTTAATATATGTAATGTAGAGTTAACCAAGGAGAGAATTATAAGTCCTAGAACTAGGATTAAAATATGCCCCCGACAAGATGATAGACAAAATTTGAAACATATTTTGATTTCCACAAATTTGCCCGCAAGGTCGATGTCAAACAACATTTTGCTATTGGGAAAAAAAGAGTAACCAAAAAGTAACCAAAAAAGGAATCCTAGATGATGAACCAAATGTTCATCAGCATAGTGTTTTAAAAAACAAGTCCACATTCAACCCCAAACCCACAGGACATCACTATGTGGAAGTATTCAAAAGCATGGTTGAGAATGATATTAAGCACATACAGGACAGTAAGGGCATACCCCTATTGGAAAAAAGAAAGGACATTGTTATCTGCTCCGCGGATATCATGAACAAAAGATTATGATGCCGAGATGAAAAGAGATTTGGGTGATTTAAATACATAAAAAAAATAGGTGGAGATCCTACTAAAAAAATTTAAAGGCGTTGCAATTGGGGCAAAGTATGCCCACAGTGTGGCCAATATTTTCTTAAATAAATGGGAATCGGAACAAGTATATAGGAAAAACTGGCCACAATTAAAAACATATAAGAGGTACATTGATGAGGGAGGGCATACTCGAAAGCCTGGACCAATTCATGGCACACATAAATAGAAATGTATATGGGATCAAGTTTACTGAAAATAGACATTATGAAAGAGTCACCTTTTTGTACTTTTTAAATCAGAAGGACGATTGTATACCAGGACACACTTCAAGAACACTGCAGAAATGGGTATATCCCGACAAACAGATGCCACCACCCTAAATGGGTTACTACTATACCAAAGGGGCAACTCACCAGAATTAGATGCAATTGTACCACCAAGGAAGATTATGAGGATTAAGCAAAAGTAATAACTAGCAGGTTCTTAGCAAAGGGATACATAAAAAGACAGTTGAGTGAGGTGGAAAGCAAAATAGGGGCTGTTAATAGGAACATCCTACTAGGAAGTAACACAAGGGATGTGGCCAATGCGGCGTCAAATTTTAGAAGCCATTATCAAAAAGCACTGGCCCATCTTGATAAGGGATCCCACATTTAGACAAATATTGCCCAACACACCCAAATTCATATACAGGAAAGCACCGGCCTTAAAGTGGTTGTAAACCCTTTATAACCACTGTTGCCTACAGGTAAGCCTATAATAAGACTTACAGTACCTTACCGTGAATTGCTCCTAAACTTGCTCAGTTTAGGAGATATTTACTGTATCCACATGTACCGACATCATCGGCACATGCAAATACAAAAAATTTCGCGCTGCCTAGTTGTATAGCAGCTCACATAACCGGTTGAAAGTGGTAAAGAACAAACAAAACAAAAATGTGTAGCGCTAAATTGAATGAGAACTGCACTCTGAACGAGTGCAGTATGTGACAGTGATGTATGATTGAACAGTCAACAAAACATCTAATAACAGATATATGAAAACGTTCAAGTGATCCACCGTGATGAAAATTATTCCGTGATAAAAAAATTGTTCAAATAATCCACAGTGATGTGAACTATGTAACATAAAAAGTCACCAGAAAAAATTAAGTTCATTAATAAAAATAAAATAAATTGAATTAAATGCTTGATGAAAAAAATGTGAATGATAGTCAAAGTGATAGTGCTCCCAACAAAACTTGACGTGAAGTGACCACCACCAATCGGTTGTAGAAAAGGCTTACCAGAAAGAGTGGACCCCAAAAACATACGTTCAGAGGGTCAACCAGGCATAGGTAAGCCGCTGTGGACAGCGAATCATCAGCAGCAATTCAAACGGGAACCTCAAGCTTCAATCCAAGGTGGAAGAAAGGTTGTCGCTCCTATCCGGATATGCGATAAGGCTTACGGACAGTGCCCGATTAGGGCCAGGCGGTGTTACCAGATGAATTGCGAAAAAGTAAAGGAAAGAGAAGGCACATAGTGTAATACTGTATGTAAAGGTATTTTAATGTAGGTAGGAACACTTACATTTAGAAGAGTGTAACAGCGCTTATCAAATGATCAAAATGGCAACAGTAGGATCTCCCGATGCGTTTCGCATCCAAATGCATCATCCCCACCTTTCTGGATCATATTGGGTTCTTTAGATGTAGGAGATGTAGACTTATATTCTGGGTCTACAGGGCAGAAATTCTAAATTCACAATTTCATTTCATGTCAGACAACAGGGGTCTCCTACATTATGGAATGCCCATGTGAACTCCAGTACGTGGGAAGGACCCCCAAACACTATCAGTCAGGGTGCAGGAACACATGCAAAAAATCCATAAGGGGTACCCCAAGTATAGTGTTTTAGACACTTCTCACAATTCCACAACAAGGATCCATCCCTGCTCACCATTTTTGGCATAGCCAGGATTCATAAACACTGGAGAGGCACCAATATAAAAAGCGAGGTCTCAAAAAACAAAACATGATGGATTTTCCAGCTCGATACACTGACCCCCAAGGTATAAATATTGAACTGTTTTGTGGTGGACTATTAATAGGGGAATACAAATAAGTATGTTGGTGTCGGGGGTGCATATAGCATCATTATCTAATTTTTATTTTATTTTTATTCCTATAATTCTTTTCATTTGTTACTTTATTTTCATTTTTATTTTCATGTTTATTTATTTATTTTTTTAATTTATTTTAGACCCGTTCACACCAGGGCGGCGCAACGCGGCACGACTTGTGGGGGCGACCTCGGCGGCGCGATCTCAAGACGACTTGAAATGCCTGCCAAGGCGAACTGCATAAGACTTCTGTATAGAAGTCAATGCAGGTCGCCTTGGGTCGCCCCCAAAAGTAGTACAGGAACCTTTTTCTAAGTCGGAGCGACCTGAACGGTTCCATTGAAAAGCGTGGGGCGCAACTTGTCAGGCGACTGAGTCGCCTGACGAGTCGCCCTGGTGTGAACCGGCTCTTATTATTTTTTGTTATGTTTTAGTGTTTGTTTTTCGTTTTAATTCTATTTCATTTACACAGAAGATATTCTCAGCTAATATTCTCAGCTAAAACACACTGGTGGCTGAACCCAATAACATTCCCCATTTTTTTTTACAAAATTCTGCATTAGAAGTAATGCTGCGTACACACGATCATTATTCACGGCAGTTAAAAAACCACCGTGAATAATGTAATTTAAAACGGGGGAACAGCTTGTTCCCCACACACGGTCGTTTTTCACATCATTTTTTCTCTTGACGAGAAAAACGACCGTCTGTGGGATCCGCGGCAGTGTTTCCCTATGGGAAACACTGCCGCGGAAAACATGTCGAAAAAAACGACGAGAAAAATTAGAACATGTTCTAATTTTTCTCGTCGTTTTTCTCGTCGAAAAAAACGTCAGAAAGCCCACAGACTATCGTTTTTCTCGTTGAATGGGAAAAATGTTGTTTTTTTCGACGAGAAAAAAGGCCGTGTGTACGCGGCATCACAATGGCCTATGACTCAACAGCAAAAAAAAAAAAAATGCAACAACTTCATGCCATTAGCCTTTTAGACACAAGATGGAGCTGTCCCAATGGATTGGCACACAATTTTAATACTGTTTACTGTCAGTTTTTAAATAATAGTATATTTTAAATAATAGTTTGTTTGTAAGCTGATTTGATTATGCTTATTGTAAGAACCATCTGCAAGCTGAAATTGTATTGATACTATAGCCCACAACTATAAGAGATGGCACTAATGGCAAGTTAGGATGGGGTATCTAACGGCATGGTTGATGGACATGACCACACACCCTGATGATGTCTAGATAACGAAATGCTGGCTTACTGGTCATGTTTGGTTCTTACTTCTGCCGGTTGGAACGCAAGCTGGCTCCAGGGCCCACGGAGCAGCGGCGTACACAGACTGTACAGCTGGCGGATCATTCATAGTACAGGGACATGGCACTATAATATGTGAGTGACATTCCACATGTTTTTAAAGATTTATTTTAATAAACGGTATCACGCTATGTCCAATTTGTGATTGCTTCTCTTCTATAATCTGGAGCACATGAGAGGATCCTCATATCATCAGGTGGATACATATTCATTTAATCCTTGTTGACCCACCTCGGCAAAAGCTCAAGGGTTCCGTACTTGCGAGTGAGTCCGCACTCTGGTGGGATCCTGCACATTTTGTCTTGCAGAGACTTTACACAAGCACGGAACACTTTCCAGTTTAATATTTGATTAACTTTACAGACACTTATTCTGATGAACTTTTATGCACTTTTCACTGGCAACATGCTTACTTTTGAATTTATGAACTGCATGTAGTTGTTTATCTTTATTTCATGTTTTTATATTGATGAGTTTTGCATGAGGTATATGAATTGATGCAAGAAAAAGTAGATCATGTGCGCTCGATCAGCTGAATAAAGAGAGAGCGGGTAATTAGAACTCTTTCACATCGAGTTCATGTAGAGGGGTACATTTGTGGCACAAGGACATTTGAAGTGTTCTTAGATATGCTGACTGTGGATGGCTGCCAGCTCGTGACAGTAGCTCCGCCCTGCTCTATCTCCAACCGGAAGTGACGTACACCGCTGTCGGTGAGCCGTCCTGAGTGTCTGGAAGCACTGGGAACCACCGGCGTCCCTGGACCTATCAGCTGCCTCTTCACCAGTGAGAAGATTGTCTTTCCCATATGCAGATGAACCATATTATTAATCCCACATGCGCCGACATCTCATACATCTTGTGAGTTACCAGTTGTCTTTTATGCAATAAAATGTCTTAATAATGCTGCACTTAGATGGCGCTGCTCTCCATCTGTCTTTATATATATGAATTGATGCACATGTTGATTGATGCATAATTAAGTGCTATGGCACATTAGCACTTTATCTAATAGAATTCACTAGGAAGCTCAGCAAAACACCAGTAAAGTATGGATTCACTTACTTGTAAACAAAAACACAAAAAGACAAACAATACCCAAGCTCAACTTACCAACCAATCAGCAACCAACCGAATTTACCTGTTTAACAGTGCGTTTAAAAACAGGGGTTTAGTTGCACGCATTTTCAAATACATGCGTAAGCTGCAGGCCTCGTCAAGGCTCCCTGTGTACTGCAGTCGTAACTCTGAAATTTAAAGTCTTCTCAGTGGAAGCACATGTATGCTGTTGGATAGATAAAGGGCAGATAACTGGAAGGGGCCCACCCTCCTTAAAGGAGCAGGAGCACACTAGGCACCCAGCACATGGAAGCAAAGGTGCTAGTGTGTTGCCTGACCACAATGACAACAATACAAAAACAAATGTCACTGCCCCTATCTATGACTGGTCTTCACTGTGGTCAGGCAACGCACTAGCACCTTTGCTTCTATGTGATAGGTGCCTAGTGTGCTCCTGCTCCTTTAAGGAGGGTGGGCCCCCTCCAGTTATCTGCCCTTTATCTATCCATCAGCATGCATGTGCTTTCACTCAGAAGACTTTAACCACTTCCCTACCGGGCACGAAAACCCCCTTCCTGCAGAAGCAATTTTTCAGCTTTCAGCACTGTCACACTTCGAATGACAATTGCGTGGTCGTGTGACGTGGCTCCCAAACGAAATTTGCGTCCTTTTTTTCCCACAAATAGAGCTTTCTTTTGGTGGTATTTGATCACCTCTGCGGTTTTTATTTTTTGCGCTATAAACAAAAGAAGAGCGTCCAGTTTGAAAAAAAAACACAATATTTTTTACTTTTTGCTATAATAAATATCCATTTTTTTTTTTTTATTAAAATTTTCCTCAGTTTAGGCCGATACGTATTCTTCTACATATTTTTGGGAAAAAAAAAATCGCAATAAGCGTATATTGATTGGTTTGCGCAAAAGTTATAGCGTCTACAAAATAGGGGATAGATTTACAGCATTTTTTTTTTTATTATTTTTTTTAATAGTAATGGCGGCGATCTGCGATTTTTATTGTGACTGTGATATTGCGGCAGACAGATCGGACACTTTTGACACATTTTTGGGACCATTCACATTTATACAGCGATCCCTGCTATAAAAATGCATTGATTACTGTATAAATGTGACTGGCAGGGAAGGGGTTAACACTAGGGGGCGAGGAAGGGGTTAAATGTGTTTCCTAGATGTGTTCTAACTGTGGGGGGGAGGGGACTGACTGGGGGAGGTGACCGAGGGATGTACAAGGGACACACCATTGGTCCCCTCTCCCTGACAGGACGTGGATCTGTGTGTTTACACACACAGATCCACTTTCCTGCTCGGTTACTGGGCAATCGCGGGTGCCCGGCGGCCATCGTGGCCGCCGGGCACGCGCATCGGGTCCCCAGCAACGCGGCGGGTGCGCGCGTGCGCCCCCTAGCTCCATTTAAAGGCAGGACGCCATATGACGTCCTGTCAGAACGAGAGAGTCTTCCGCCCGCCGTCATTTGACGGTGGGCGGTGGACAAGAGGTTACATTTCAGAGGTAGGACTGCAGTACACAGGGAGCCTTGACGAGGCCTGCAGCTTACGCATGTATTTGCAAATGCGTGCAACTAAACCCCTGTTTTTAAACGCACTGTTAGACAGGTGAATTCGGTTGGTTGCTGATTGGTTGGTAAGTTGAGCTTGGGTATTGTTTGTCTTTTTGTGTTTTTGTTTACATGCGATTTGTCCATCCAATGATCCTTGCTGTGAAGACCAGTCATAGATAGGGGCAGTGACATTTGTTTTTGGATTCACTTACTTACTGACTGGCTCAGTTGTTTGGAGCATCTATATGAACACGTGTTTTCCATTCAGAGGAACACTATATGATCACCTGCACTATTATAATGCACAATGAATAGGTTAAAATTAACCCTACACCCATGCAACTGTAGATTTTATATACAAGTGATCAATTGCTCGTCATAAAGCTAATCATAGACTGAAAAGTTAAATTATAGCGCTCTCACTATCACAGAAAAACGATTGTGCTCATAATTCCAGTGAAATCGTGTCATGATAAAATATTAACAAAATATTAATAATATTTTAATTAATAACATGTCCTTTTAAAAAAAAAATGTTCAAGTGAATCCAACAACACCACAATGTTTCCACACCAACTGTGCTCATTAGTGTCTCCTCTTCATCAACATGCAAGCACACAGCCCACTCACAGGAACTTTTTGACCCCTATTACAGGCAGTCAAAAACAGCATTGGGTAATTTGTGGTTCCACTTTCACTAATCTGCTGTTCTGATCATAAAGGGGTATCTCAAGATAGGCCCTAAGTTGTGGCACTCCTGTGCACTTAAATTTTCATACCAATAATAAAGTAACACATTTTGCATGCAGTCCAGTAAGGTGTCAAAATGATTTTCTATCTTATTGTTCATAGGCATCAGGCCTGTACAAAAGAGAGAGGGCGGTTAAGTCCAAACTGGGTTTTTAGGTTTAGTTTTTTTTCCTGTATTGGTTTACAATAAATGAGATGGACTAATTAAAACAGTATGCTGCAATCAACAGAACATTCAGCTGCATATTGAAAGGCTCCACCATATAGCTACATTAGGTGTAATCAGCTCACTTAGAGGGTTAATATTATGCTTTACAGTTCTGAAGAACTAGAGAGGAGTATTCTGTGAACTGAATAACTTCAAAAACACAAAAAAGAATGCACTGGCATAGTGTAGTATGTAAAACATGGGTGCTCAACCTGTGGCCTTCCAATAGTTGAGGAACTACAAGTCCCATCATGCCTCTGCCCTTGGGAGTCATGCTTGTAACTGTCAGCCTGCAATCCCATTTGGGACTTGTAGTTCGGCAACAGCTGGAGGACTGCAGGTTTAGCAAGCCTGATATAAGACTTTATTAAGAAGGGTTAAAATGTCATACATAT
Organism: Rana muscosa; assembly: GCA_029206835.1. Lineage (NCBI taxonomy): Eukaryota > Metazoa > Chordata > Amphibia > Anura > Ranidae > Rana > Rana muscosa. The sequence continues at coordinate 815,365,974 of CM055118.1, forward strand.
TTCATGAAAAGGGAGAAACCACCACTTCATTCACCAGCATTAGGATTAGATGAGATAGAACCATGGGTCTGGTCTGTAGGTTACATACTCTGATGGTCACCTGCTTCTTCTGCTCTTGGTCCTCTTCTTCCTCCAATGCATATTCACTAGAACACAGGTGTCCAACACAAGGCCTGCGGGCCGAATCTGACCCTCCAGGCAATTTCATGTGGCCCTTGCACCTCTCCTGCAGCTGTAGGAGAGCTCCAGCCCTCCTCTGGTCCTATTCCAGACCCTTACTTTCTGCTTTCAAGCAATGCATCCAGCTTCTTCCCAGCAGCAGCATAAGGTAAGGGGAGTGCACTGTGATGTAAGGGAGAGTGGGGAACTCAACTTCTGATGGTGGGGTGGCTCTTGACATCTAATGTAAAGGGGAGGGGATGCACTGGACATCTAATCTTACAGATACAACCCTTTTGGGGGCAATCATAATGCTGATGAGGCCCACAATGAAATTGAGTATGACACCCCTGCACTAGAATATGCTACATTGATGAATAGTCAGCAGTGGAAAATTATTCATTTTGCCACTTTTGCACTTTGGCACTTTTGCAGAGAACAGTCATTTTAGCAAAAAAGAAGCTGTATGAAATCAGAGCTCTCATCAACACTGATTTTTCCCAAGTCACTGCAAACATTAAAAAAAAAATATTTATGATGCATTATGATGCTAAGAATTAAAATGTGAAAACTGCCAGACTCAGCAAGAATCTTTTATATTGTTAACTGATTGGTGATTTTCTGCATTTCCATTGGCTCTTCTGCAAATATACTATAAAAACTTTAGCTTAGTCTTATAGCATATATTGGGGGCGGATCTAAAAAGCAACTGAGCACTCAAGCCAATATAATTTTACTTAATTTATAGTTTTTTTTTTCTGTGAACTGTTTAACTAAAATCACATAATCGCAAGACATGTGGCACTATGCATATTCAAGTAGACTGAAATAGACTTTGGTCAAGTAAAAAAACACATTTCTTCTTAGGAGCTCAGTTAACTAAAACTCTTCAGAGTCCATATCAGCAAACAAGGGAGGGGGGGGGGGCTACCCTGTGGTCCATTTATCTGCCTATGTGTAGGTGTATGTTTTAATAAAGCTAATAAATAGCAGGGGGATCAGGCTATTCATAATTTTGTTCTAAATTACTGAGCAGAAAATATGGAAAACAGCTTTAAGGACACCACTTGCTGGTATGGAACTAAGAGGCCAAGCCCAACCCATGAAAAACAACCCCACACCATATTCCCCCCTCCACTAAATGATTTAGACCAGTGCACAAAGCAAGGTCCATAAAGACATGGATGAGTGAGTTTGGGGTGGAGGAACTTGACTAGCCTGCACAGAGTCCTGACCTTAACCCGATAGAACACCTTTGGGATGAATTAGAGTGGAGACTGTGAGCCAGGGGTCTGTCTCTATGTGAGAAGTGATCTCAAAGCGAGTGTGAAAGAGGACCTGGTGGATGGAGAGTGGGATGAGTCTGAATCATTATGGGTGGAACTGCATACAGATGTGCGTAGTTCAAAGCTAATCATTGAAGTTTGTTATAGACCACCCAATGTTAATGAGGAGTTAGAGACTCAGCTCCTTGCACAGATGGAAAGGGCTGCAAGGGCTGGGACGGTGATAATAATGGGGGATTTTAACTACCCAGAAATTGACTGGAGTAATGGAACTGCTGGGACAGTTAAAGGGCAAAAATTTATAAACCTATTGCAGGACAATTTTATGGTCCAGTTTATTGAGGCCCCAACTAGGAATGATGCTCTACTGGACCTGGTAATCTCAAACCATGCAGAGCGTATTACTAATGTTCAGATAATGGAACACCTGGGTAGCAGTGACCATAACATGATTTCATTTGATGTTAGTTGTAAGCAGAAATCACATACGGGAAAGATAAAAACACTTAATTTCAAGAGAGCAAATTTTCCAAGGATGATGGCTGCTCTCCAGGACTTAGACTGGGAGGGAATATTGGCATCAATGGGCACAGAACAGAAATGGGAATTCTTCAAAAAGACTGTTTGTGAACTCACTGCAAAGTATATTCCCATGGGCAATAAGTTTAAAAGGCTAAAAATAAAACCTATGTGGCTCACTGCCAAAGTTAAAAAAGCTATAAACTATAAGAAAAGAGCTTTTAAAAAATATAAAAATGAGGGAACACTAGTGTCATTTAAATGTTACAAAGAATATAACAGGATATGTAAAAAGGAAATCAAGGATGCAAAAATTCAAAATGAACGACAGATTGCAAAAGATAGTAGGACAAACCCCAAAAAATTCTTCAAATATATTAATAGTAAAAAGGTCAAGTCTGAGCATGTAGGCCCTTTACAAAATAATCTAGAGTGGGTGACTGGGGACAAAGAGAAGGCTAATTTATTAAATATTTCTTCAGTTCTGTGTATACAAAGGAGCATGGGGGAGCTCATGTCCATAATTGGGGTGGTAGTGACACAGCCCCAAATCCACAATGGCTCAAAAGTGATATGGTCCAGAAATATTTAGATGGAATAAAGGTGGATAAAGCACCTGGACCAGATGGCATACACCCACGGATCCTAAAAGAATTGAGCTCTGTAATTTCAAAGCCATTGTATTTAATTTTTAGGGACACATTAATGACAGGAATAGTACCACTGGATTGGCGCAGGGCCAATGTGGTGCCTATATTTAAAAAGGGAATTAAGTCTTTGCCAAGTAACTATAGACCTGTTAGTTTAACTTCTATAGTTGGGAAAATACTGGAGAGATTAATAAAAGACCACATAGATGAGTTCTTGCTGGAAAAAAACTATTTAAGCAACAGACAGCATGGATTCATGAAAGACATAAGTTGTCAGACAAACCTGATTTATTTTTATGAAGAGGTAAGTAAGACCTTGGACAGAGGGGTGGCGGTAGACGTGGTATACTTGGATTTTGCAAAAGCGTTCAATACAGTTCCTCACACACGGCTCATGTGCAAGGTAAAGTCTACAGGATTGGAAATATCAGTTTGTAAATGGATAGAAAACTGGCTAAAAGACAGAATTCAGAGAGTAGTGGTTAATGATTCTTACTCTGAATGGTCCAAGGTTATCAGTGGTGTACTTCAAGGTTCAGTGCTGGGACCCTTACTTTTTAATATGTTTATAAATGATATTGGGTCTGAGATCAAAAGTAACATTTCTGTCTTTGCAGATGACACCAAGCTATGCAGTGGAATAACGTCCTTACAGGATGTCGCCAATTTACAAGCCGACCTCAATGCTCTGTCTAATTGGGCGACTATGTGGCAGATGAGGTTTAATGTTGATAAATGTAAAGTTATGCACTTGGGGGCTAAGAATATGAATGCATAATACATACTAGGGGGAGTACAACTGGGGGGATCCGTAGTGGAGAAGGATCTGGGGGTTTTGGTAGATCATAAGCTCAATAATGGCATGCAATGCCAAGCTGCTGGTTCCAAAGCGAGCAAAGTCCTTTCTTGTATTAAGAGAGGTATGGACTCCAGAGAGAGAGATATCATTTTGCCCCTGTTCAAATCATTAGTAAGACCTCATCTGGAATATGCAATTCAGCTTTGGGCCCCAGTTCTCAAAAAGAATATTGGGGAACTGGAGAAAGTGCAGAGAAGGACAACCAAACTGATAAGAGGCATGGAGGAGCTCAGCTATGAGGAAAGATTAGAGGAACTGAATATATTCACTCTTGAGAGGAGGAGATTAAGGGGGGATATGATCAACATGTACAAATATATAAGGGGTCCATATAGTGAACTTGGTGTTGAATTATTCACTTTACGGTCAACACAAAGGACAAAGGGGCACTCTTTGCGTCTAGAGGAAAAGAGATTTCACCTCCAAATACGGAAAGGTTTCTTCACAGTTTTTTTCTTAAATGTTTTTTTTTTTTTTTTTTTATTGTTTTAGATATATATATATATATATATATATATATTGTGACAGCAGGAAGGTAAAGTCACCTGGTTGCATCCAGGGGGGTAGATATATTTCTCCCAGATTCAGGCTTTATGCCAACTTATACAACTAGGGAGGGAGTTGATGAAGCCCAGCTGAGGCTAGTGGGCTCATGGATGATTCATACCTCTAGGGAGAGTGCTGGGCGTCGTGCAGGCAGGGAGTTGATGAGACCAGCTGAAGCTTGTCAGCTCGTTTAAGGCCTCTATAAAAACTCCCAGCTTCATTAGGTGTTTGCTCATGCCTGGAACCAGACCTGTGTGGACTGTCTAGGGAGAGTGAACCCCTGTGCGGTGAGACAAAGCCTGTGTGGCTATTTGTTTGGACATTTACTAAACCAGGGACTTAGGGACTAGGACAGCACCAGGCTGATCCCAGTTGTTAGTTAGGAAACCTGCATGTTTAGTCAGAGGTCAAGCTGACCAGGGTTTATTTTGTTTATGTTTCTTTTTGCTTTGCTGTGTTTTTTTGTCACTGTAAATAGAGAAATAAACCGCACCTTTTTGATCTTGAAAACCACAACCTCCGTCTGCTGGGCCTGTTTTTGTGTGGGGAGCCCATCCAGGGGATCACACACACCCGCTGCCGAGCTAACCCCCCCACAGTTGGTGGAGAACCAGTGGCAGTTTTTTTTTAAGCCAGCATGGAGGAGATACTGAAACAGCTGGCTCTAGCAAATGCCAATCAACAGCAGACAAATGCAGGTTTGCAAAAGAGCCTTGCAGCTCAACAACAGAGCTTCGCAGCCCAGCAGCAAGCTCATCAACAGAGCCTTGCAGCCCAGCAGCAAGCTCACCAACAGAGTCTGGAAGCTCAGCAACAAGCCCAGCAGCAATCTGAGGCCCGCTTCATAGACCTGTTACAGAAGCAAGAGCAGAGACTACAACAAATGGAAGCAGTAATGCAGCAACGTCCGCAGACCAGTGAGGAAAGCCGTCCCACTAATACCGCGTCCTTTGGGGTGAGTCGTTTATTGACAAAAATGACTGGAGAGGATGATCCAGAGGTAATTTTGACCACATTTGAAAGGACTGCTGAAAGAGAAAAGTGGCCTGAGGAGCAGTGGGCTGGACTGGTGGCTCCTCTGTTAACTGGTGAATCGCAGAAGGCTTACTATGACCTAGAGCCTGACCAAGCAAAAGACTATGTGATGCTAAAAGCTGAAATATTGGCAAGGCTGGGTGTCACCCTGGCTGTCCGGGCTCAGCGTGTGCATAACTGGACTTTCCAGCTTGGAAAACCCCCCAGGTCTCAAATGTATGATCTCATTCACCTGAGCAGGAAGTGGCTACAGCCAGAGACTTTGTCCGCACCAGAGATTGTGGAACGTGTTGTAATGGATCGGTTTTTGAGAGCTCTTCCTACTGCCATCCAAAAGTGGGTAAGCCATGGAGACCCAGAGACGGCCGGTGGTCTTGTGGATCGTGTAGAGAAATACTTGGCTACAGAGAATCTGACGGCCTCTTCCAGAGACTCTCGGACTTTCCACCCTAAGACCAGACCATCCCCAGGGGCGGATAAGAGGATTCCAAGGGGTGAGGGTGGAGAGAGTGAGAGGGTGGGAGCTCTACCCAAAGTTTGGCGAGAACAGCCTGGGAAGTCAGGTGCTCAAGAGGCAGCCAAATGGATTGTTTGCTACCGCTGCCGGCAAGCGGGACATATTGCAGCAAATTGCCCAGTTGTGGAGGAACCCATGCAATGTGACTTTCTGACGGACAGACGTCAGTCGCTGTGTGCGACAGTCGCATGCACTGCCATTCGGGGAACTGAGAAACATTTATGCAAAATGTGTATTAATGGTAGAAATGTTGTGGTATTACTGGATTCAGGTAGCCTTGTGACCCTGATAAAGGCTGAATTAGTTAAAACAGAGGTCTCTGGGAATAGCAAGGTAGCTGTGATTTGTGTGCATGGGGACACCCGAGAGTATCCAGTGACTACAGTGTGTTTCAAGACCCCCAAAGGTACCCTCTCTCATCCAGTGGGGTTAGTATCTCAATTACCGCATGATGCCATTGTGGGAAGGGATTTTCCGAAGTTCTGGGAACTGTGGGATGATCCTGAGCCCCCCACTGGTGCCCCTATGTACCAGGAAGGTGATAGCCAGAACTCCTCTGAGAGTGGTGAGGACTCTCCAGAATTTCCCTTGTCAGTATTGGCAGGCGAGACTCAAGAAACTGGAGAGGAGCCCACCTCCTCAGACGAAAACCTACCGTCTGTGGAGTTTTCTGATCTTGAGGTTCACAGGGAAAATTTTGCCACAGAACAGTTAAAAGACCCCGCCCTAATAAAGGCACGGGAAAACGTAGTGGAAATAGATGGCGAGTTAGTGAACCCAGATAATACCTGCACTTACCCATACTTCAGCGTAGAGAAGGACCTACTGTATCGGGTGGCAAAAAGGGCAGAAGAAACCGTGGAGCAGCTTGTGGTGCCCAAACCTTACAGGAAGTTGGTGTTGGAGTTGGCCCATGGGCACATTCTTGGAGGTCATCTGGGGACAGAGAAAACCAGAGAGAGGGTATTACAGAGATTCTATTGGCCTGGGGGGATGAAGGACATAGAAAACTATTGTTCCTCCTGCCCTGTGTGTCAGAGGTCGGCCCCGATGCCACATTTCCGTAGCCCGCTGGTCCCTCTACCCATCATTGAGGTCCCGTTTGAGAGGGTCGCAATGGATTTGGTAGGTCCTATAATCAAGTCCGCTAGGGGGCACCAGTACATATTAGTTATAATGGACTATGCCACCCGTTATCCAGAAGCGATCCCTCTCCGAAATACCTCGGCCAAAACCATAGCCAAAGAGCTATCTCTTGTTTTTAGCCGGGTGGGTATTTGTAAAGAACTGCTTACGGACCAAGGTACACCCTTTATGTCCCGGGTTATGAAAGAGCTGTGTAAATTGTTCAAAGTGACGCAATTGCGTACGTCTGTGTATCACCCCCAAACCGATGGGCTGGTTGAAAGATTCAACAAAACCCTAAAACAAATGTTGAAGAAAGTGGTGGATAGAGATGGAAAGGATTGGGACTGTCTACTTCCTTATTTGATGTTTGCTATTAGGGAGGTGCCCCAATCCTCTACGGGATTCTCCCCCTTTGAGTTACTGTATGGGAGACACCCAAGAGGACTGTTGGATATTGCCAAGGAAACTTGGGAAAGTGAGAGTTCTCCCCACAGGAGTGTGATTGAGCATGTCGCCCTGATGCAAGATCGAATTGCACAGGTAATGCCCATCGTGAAGGAACATTTGGCCCAAGCGCAGTTGGCACAGCAGAGAGTGTACAACCGTGGAGCCAAGACCCGTACCTTTTCCCCGGGGGATAGGATATTGGTACTTGTCCCTACGGTTGAAAGTAAATTCCTTGCCAAATGGCAAGGCCCCTACGAGATAATGGAAAAAGTGAGCGAAGTGAATTACAAGGTCAGACAACCAGGAAGGCGAAAGCCCGAACAGATCTATCACGTTAATCTGTTGAAAGCCTGGAGGGATAGAGAGTCCCTAGTCGCAGAAACTTGGTCACCAGCTCAAACTGGTTGCGTGATTCCGGAGGTTGGAATAGCAGCCACCTTGTCACAACCCCAACAACAGGAGGTGAAGGAGTTTGTGCTTCGCAACAAGGAGGTGTTCTCTGAGCTGCCGGGACAAACATCTGGGGTAGAGCATGATATTATTACCCCGCCCGGTGAAAGGGTGAAGTTAAAACCCTATCGGATCCCAGAGTCCCGACGGGAGGCAATACGGGAGGAAGTACAGAAAATGCTGAACTTAGGGGTGATAGAGGAGTCCCAAAGTGATTGGTCTAGTCCCATTGTGTTGGTGCCTAAACCGGATGGGAGCTGGCGATTTTGTAACGATTTTCGTCAGTTGAACAAAGTTACAAAATTTGACACCTACCCCATGCCACGTATAGATGAGTTGATCGACCGGCTGGGAACAGCCCGATACATGACGACTCTTGACCTCACAAAAGGGTATTGGCAAATTCCCCTGGCCAAGTCGGCCAAAGAGAAAACCGCATTTGTAACCCCAGACGGGGCGTTCCAATATAAGAGAATGCCGTTCGGGTTACAGAATGCGCCGGCCACATTCCAGCGGAAAATGGACCAGATACTGAGGCCCCATCGGAAGTATGCTGCGGCTTACCTGGATGACGTAATTGTCCATAGCACAGATTGGGCCTCACATCTGCCAAAAGTGCAAGCAGTCCTAGACTCTATCCGGGAAGCGGGGTTTACGGCTAACCCCAAGAAGTGTACCATTGGGCAGGAGGAGGCCAAATATCTTGGGTACACCATTGGCAGGGGAGTAATAAAACCCCAACTCAACAAAGTCGAGGCCATCCAGAGTTGGCCACGTCCCAACAGCAAGAAGCAGGTACGGGCCTTTCTGGGAATCGCGGGTTATTATCGGCGCTTCATTCCCCACTTTGCTTCTAAGGCTGTGCCCCTAACCAACCTGACGAAAGGGAAAGGGTCGGTCATGATTAAATGGACCCCCGAGGCTGAGGCAGCATTCCAATTCTTGAAACAAGCCTTATGTAGCCAGCCAGTGTTGTACTCACCCGACTTCTCTAAAGACTTTGTCGTACAAAGTGATGCGTCAGATGTGGGGTTAGGAGCAGTATTGTCCCAGGTCTGGAACGGGGAAGAGCACCCAGTCATTTACCTCAGCAGGAAGTTGAAGTCCCATGAGGTAAATTACGCCACGGTTGAAAAGGAGTGTTTAGCGGTGAAGTGGGCTCTAGATTCCCTTCGGTACTATCTGCTAGGTAGGCACTTTGACATGGTTACGGATCACGCTCCGTTAAAGTGGATGGCTCAAAACAAGGAGACAAATAGAAGAGTGAATAGGTGGTTCCTGGCCCTACAGGAATTCAACTTCACAGTAAAGCATCGCCCTGGCGTTCAAATGGGGAATGTGGATGCTTTGTCTCGTGTACATGCTGGTGTTCCAACCCCAAGGTTAAAACAAGAGGGGGGGGTATGTGACAGCAGGAAGGTAAAGTCACCTGGTTGCATCCAGGGGGGTAGATATATTTCTCCCAGATTCAGGCTTTATGCCAACTTATACAACTAGGGAGGGAGTTGATGAAGCCCAGCTGAGGCTAGTGGGCTCATGGATGATTCATACCTCTAGGGAGAGTGCTGGGCGTCGTGCAGGCAGGGAGTTGATGAGACCAGCTGAAGCTTGTCAGCTCGTTTAAGGCCTCTATAAAAACTCCCAGCTTCATTAGGTGTTTGCTCATGCCTGGAACCAGACCTGTGTGGACTGTCTAGGGAGAGTGAACCCCTGTGCGGTGAGACAAAGCCTGTGTGGCTATTTGTTTGGACATTTACTAAACCAGGGACTTAGGGACTAGGACAGCACCAGGCTGATCCCAGTTGTTAGTTAGGAAACCTGCATGTTTAGTCAGAGGTCAAGCTGACCAGGGTTTATTTTGTTTATGTTTCTTTTTGCTTTGCTGTGTTTTTTTGTCACTGTAAATAGAGAAATAAACCGCACCTTTTTGATCTTGAAAACCACAACCTCCGTCTGCTGGGCCTGTTTTTGTGTGGGGAGCCCATCCAGGGGATCACACACACCCGCTGCCGAGCTAACCCCCCCACAATATATATATATATATTTTTTTTTTTTTTCAACAAACAAGGCTTGTGTTTCTCTAGAAATGCATCTGTGAAAATGTGGAATAGACTCCCTGCAGAGGTGGTTCTGGCCAGCTCAGTAGATTTCTTTAAGAAGGGCATGGATTCTTTCTTAAATGTACATAATATAACTGGGTACTGACATTTATAGGTAAAGTTGATCCGGGGAATATCCGATTGCCTCTCGGGGGATCAGGAAGGAATTTTTTCCCCTGCTGTAGCAAATTGGATCATGCTCTGCTGGGGTTTTTTGCCTTCCTCTGGATCAACTGTAGGTATAGAATTGGGTATATGGGATTGTACGATATAAATATATATATATATATTTTTTATGGTTGAACTGGATGGACTTGTGTCTTTTTTCAACCTAACTATGTGTAGCGGCCTCACCCCATCTCCTTTTTCTAGGGGTATGTCACGTGACAGGGTGAGATGCGCTACGGCCCATGTCCTCCCCATAGCTGTGGGTGAGGTGAAGGCCAGTACCAGTACATTCCTCGGGCCAATGTGCGTTAGTTATGAAGCTCAGTCCTGCTATGCTGAAACCTCCCTTGCTCCCATTAACCAGAGTCCATACACCGATGCAGGGTCCAACACTTGTTTATTATACTTCCACAACAAACAGTTCTTTCACAGCCGATTAGTTGCGACCCATAACATAATGCAAACGGTGGGATGAGCAGGCCGAGGCACTATCCTGATTTCAATCTAAACCCCTGTGGTTTCACCAGAGGTTATAGCAGCTTTGCTTAGCACAGAACATAGAACTTGTGAGTCTCTACCAGCAACTCCATAGAACACAGATGGGAGTACCTTCGCTGCGTTGCGGCCCCTATCAGGGGAAGATGTCCCTCTAAGGGAGTTACCAGAGGCCCATCCGTCACCGGGTTGATGCTGCTCCGGAATCTCCGGACGGGTGACCTCCCCGGCCTCCTCACCTCAGATGCGGGTCCCCTATCAAGGCGGCACCCTCGGATCACTTCGCCCTCGCGGGACCCAGTCGAAGTTACTGGGCCCCAGGCCTACGGTATAGTACCTCACCCCAGGCTGAAGGTGCCTGGGATGGACCCCAACTTCATTCCGGTCAGGCCTAGGGCGCCTGGGCCGGAACCTTTAACCGCCCGCACCCAGGCCTAAGGTGCCTGGGTGCGTGAAGAGAAAATCCTCGAAGCCCTCGTGGCGAGGGCGTCTCCCCCTTTTATCTCCTCCCTTCAACACCACGGCGGGTTCTCCGCCCCAGCCGTACCATCTCCGGAAAGGGACAAAAAGGGTAGCACTGCGGCAGTGATTCTACCTTGAGCCTGTAGGTACCCCGCCACGGAGAATAATACACCACCCAATCCTCCACGAATTACAAAAGGGGTCCAGAACCTTCACAATTACACACCTGGGTCACACTACCCCCAGGTGTACCCCAACTAAATTTAAAGACCCCGCTACATACTCCCCCCTGTGATTTGACACTGGTCCCCAGCGTCTGGTGCAACCCCATGTCTCCCAAGGAGTGATGACATGGAGCGAGCCTCAGAGGCTATCCCTAAAAATTTCGAATCCCGTGTGTGCCAAGACCTGCTCAAGGGAAAAGGGAACCATAAAACAATAAAACTTTTGTATAAACATCTATCATGTACACATATACAATCCCTCCCGTCACTGTCTAAGAACCACCCCATACTCAGTAGTCTTGACCGACGAATCTCCTGCAGAAGGGAAACAAAAAAACAGACAACATCCTAACATCATGTGCAAATTTGGAATGAATGGGTCCATCAGCCGAGGGACCCATTTGCTCCAACGAGTGTGGTGTAAAAGTGTGTAGAAAAACAAACGTTGCACAACACTGCCACCTGGTGACAGCGCTGCGGTAATGACACTTGGTGCTCCTTCATTCTTCATGCGTCCCTACACTAATTCTACCCCAAAGTCTGTCCTTGATTCATAGGAAAAGAGAGGGAAGAAAAAAAAAACAAATAAAAAAACAGGGTATTGTTCAGACGTTCTAGCAAAAGCTCTTCCAGGAAAATTTGTAGCTGAAAACATACTCATGAGTCTCTCCTCACAAGTAAAACCTCGGGTCAGGTAAGAACAACGACTTCAGATGCTTATCAAACACTTTGACTGAATATTGAACATCCTCTCCCTCCTTTCTGCAGATAAGCACTTTATCAGCATGAATATGGCGCCCCAACTTCCAGTCCGCTCTGCAGTCCTTGAATTTCTTGGACACAGGCGGCGAACAGGACAAGTATCGCCGGGCCTGAGGCACTTTGAGCTTCTCCCAGACAAATTCGTCGTACCATCTCTGTCGCAGGACCTCAACTTCATAAAGTAAGTCCCGAGGCAAGTAGGGATACTCCCATCCGTACTCACGGGCGACTCTCTGGGAGAAAAGTTGTTGCAATCTGGCCAAAGGAGGCATGACATCCCGCTCACCTTCTCCCGGCTGCACTATGGCCTCCGGGTGCCGAGGTACCTTCACTTCCTCGGGTGGCTTTGCCTTTGGCGCACGCAATGACGCGCGCTGCATCCCCACAACCAAAGCAGGTGATGTTGTGGAATGTGGAAAGTCAGTCGGAGGACTAGACTCCCTCCTGAGCTCCGGGGCCTGCGCCCGGGGCGTACTGTCTTCTATAGACATAGGGGAATCCTGCGGTTTGCATAGCACAGGTAGCGGGCGTTTGTCCCAGCCCTTCCGGTGAAACAGTTCATCTATTTCCCCGTCATCCCCACAGTCCGACAGCGATTCCAGGTCGGAGGTGTCATACATCTCGGCGGGAAGGTAGTCTTTAGTACACAGAGAACTACCCTCCCTTGTGGACTCCACCTCCAGCGGACCCCCGACACCTCCAACCACCACCACAGTCTCAGCCCCTGGCTCACCTGGACCTTTTTCAGCACTGGGATGTCCAGGACTCTTCCAACCGGATCCATTCAGGTCCGGCAAGTGGCGGGGTGAAGCTCGACCACGACCACAGGAGGCCTGCACCAGGCCTATCTTCCTCTTCGGAGGTGGCAGCAGGGAATCTGTGGTGACCGAAGCAGCATCCTCGGATTTTTCTCTCTCAGTCTCTGGTTGGGCAGTCCCATCGCCCTGGTCAGCGCGTACGGGGACCTCCGCAAAGGCCTGGATCTCCCCTTCCGGAGTGGCGGTACCTGTGATGCAATTGAGGCGAAGGGCCCGGGGCCTTACTGTGGATGATTCAACCTCAAACAGAAATTCTTTACACGCTTCACAACGCCCAAACGGCTTTAGTTGGACCACCAGTCCCGAGCATCCGGGACAGATCACACCGAGGGCCTCCGTGTCTCTGCATGAGTACAAAGCCAACTGTCCTCGGGGCCTGAGTCTTATCCCCGTGTCTGTAAGGGGAGCAGCAAAAGCAGTCATCTTCGTGGGGTATGATACCGGCATCCACGGGGAGCTTGAGGCCATCCCGACCACCTGCTGCTCCATCACGCGCTGACCACGTGCCGGAGTCTCCACGTGCATCTCCACACATGGCCAGACTCCTCCCACGACTTGCACGTTTTCGCAGGCTTCCCACAGTCCCCGCCCACGAATTGCGCAGTCATGGGGTGCCTCATGGCGCAGTGCAGCAAACACCCCCACATGTAGTATGTCACACGGCTGGGCTTTTCCCTCTTCCCGCTCTTTCTGCATGGGCCTTTCCCGTCTTGGGGTCATTTCCACGACTTCGAGCACAGGGACGCACTTTGGCCAATCACATGGCCGACCTGCTCGGACCTCCTCCGGGCAGCAAAGTCCAGACACAGCCATTTCAAATTTCAAAGTCAACACACATTTTATCCCGGACTCACGAGCCCCCACATGTAGCGGCCTCACCCCATCTCCTTTTTCTAGGGGTATGTCACGTGACAGGGTGAGATGCGCTACGGCCCATGTCCTCCCCATAGCTGTGGGTGAGGTGAAGGCCAGTACCAGTACATTCCTCGGGCCAATGTGTGTTAGTTATGAAGCTCAGTCCTGCTATGCTGAAACCTCCCTTGCTCCCATTAACCAGAGTCCATACACCGATGCAGGGTCCAACACTTGTTTATTATACTTCCACAACAAACAGTTCTTTCACAGCCGATTAGTTGCGACCCATAACATAATGCAAACGGTGGGATGAGCAGGCCAAGGCACTATCCTGATTTCAATCTAAACCCCTGTGGTTTCACCAGAGGTTATAGCAGCTTTGCTTAGCACAGAACATAGAACTCGTGAGTCTCTACCAGAAACTCCATAGAACACAGATGGGAGTACCTTCACTGCGTTGCGGCCCCTATCAGGGGAAGATGTCCCTCTAAGGGAGTTACCAGAGGCCCATCCGTCACCGGGTTGATGCTGCTCCGGAATCTCCAGACGGATGACCTCCCCGGCCTCCTCACCTCAGATGCGGGTCCCCTATCAAGGCGGCACCCTCGGATCACTTCGCCCTCGCGGGACCCAGTCGAAGTTACTGGGCCCCAGGCCTACGATATAGTACCTCACCCCAGGCTGAAGGTGCCTGGGATGGACCCCAACTTCATTCCGGTCAGGCCTAGGGCGCCTGGGCCGGAACCTTTAACTGCCCGCACCCAGGCCTAAGGTGCCTGGGTGTGTGAAGAGAAAATCCTCGAAGCCCTCATGGCGAGGGCGTCTCCCCCTTTTATCTCCTCCCTTCAACACCACGGCGGGTTCCCCGCCCCAGCCGTACCATCTCCGGAAAGGGACAAAAAGGGTAGCACTGCGGCAGTGATTCTACCTTGAGCCTGTATGTACCCCGCCACCCACAGGCCAAGGAGAATAATACACCACCCAATCCTCCACGAATTACAAAAGGAGTCCAGAACCTTCACAATTACACACCTGGGTCACACTACCCCCAGGTGTACCCCAACTAAATTTAAAGACCCCGCTACATATGTAACTATGTAACTATGTTCTCAACCAACATCAGTGCCTGACCTCTCAAATGCGCTTCTAGAAAAATGGGCAAACAGTTCCATAGACACTCTCCTAAACCATGTGGACAGCCTTCCCAGAAGATTTGAAGCTGTTATAGCTGCAAAGGGTGGGCCAACTCAACAGGGCCGGTACTAGGGGTGGGCGGGAGGGGCATCTGCCCTGGGCGGGATGATTTAGTGTGAGAAGAGGGCGCAGTTTGCTGGGTACAACCCTTCCCAGGACAGAATATGCTGCAGAATGTAACACAGGCAGAGAGCGGCTTTGTCCCTGCATGTAGATTGTAGCACTGCACCCGCCCCCCTGCCTGCACAGTGCACTCTACTAGTCCTTCAGTAACAGTAGAGTGGAGCAGGCAGGGCACGTGAGGTTGGGAAGGTATCAGCGCTTTCCTGCTTCAGTCTACATGCATACATCTTTTCCTCTCCTGGACAGCGGCTTCTCTCCCCCCTCTCCAGTAATCTCTATCACTCCTGCTTTCACTTTCACAGTGTCCCGATGTCTGGGAGATCACCCGCTCCGCCCCCCCCCCAGCCTCCTGTTATCTCTCCCTGTTCTAGACAATCTATTCCTGCTCTGTATAGTAACCCCCCTCCTCTCCTGTGCCCTTCTCTCGAGCCCCCACCTCTCTACCTGCACAGCCAAACTGAGTGGTGTTCTCTCCTGTCTCTGTGCTGCTGAAACTGCCTCTACTCAGCCAACAGGTAACAGTAACACATTTTCAGGCTTCATATCACTGCTAATTGAGAAGACAACTGTTATTTCAGATTCTATTTTTAGTAAGAGTCCATTCACAAGGGGTGCAAACATGCATCTCCCATGCAGGGCTGGCGTTTATCAGCACGGGGGTACATAGGTGTTGTGCGCATCCCCGTGTCAGCACCCCATTTATATCTACTGGGACATGAGGCTGCATGGACACAGCCTCTGTATCCTAATATGACATGCAGGTGCGGGTCCCAATAGAAGTGAATGGGACGCTGGCACAGTGATATGCACACAATGCCCATACATCCCTGTGCTGATAAGAGAGCCCTTGACAGAACACAAATGTCTGCACCACATGTGAATGGGCCCTAAAGAACTCATGTGCTTAGTGAGCTCCTCAGGCATACGAAAACAACAGGAGCTACTAAATCTGGCCATAGATGGATGGAAATATAACTGGTCCAGCAAGGACCGGACAAGTTTCAATCCTTCTGTAGTCATTCTTGCTAAAGAGACATCAATGTAATGATCAACTTCTCTCAAACCAGCAGAAATGTTTCCGACATAGATGTCTCAGCGGAAAGGATTCCCTCATATACCTTAGTTGTGTGGATTGGGGGGATCCATTCAATTTTTTTTGATCAGACGAAAATAAAAACGATCCATCTATGGCCAGCCTCCAGCTTACCATATATTATACAATCTGATTGTACAATATCTTTTGGATCTACCACCAACTATGTAGTACAAAGGCCTGCCTGATTGGATACTACTTAAATGAATTGTTTAGGTTGTCCATATATTGCAAAGTTTCTGTAAATCTAAAGGAGATTGTGTAGAGATTGTACAATCAAATTGTATAGTGTATGCTATACCTACAGTATAGTTTTCTTGTGCATAAGTACTAACAGTGACAAATGTTTTCCCTGTTATCTTTATTCTCACCTATGCAGATTTGTTTGCCCAGGAGCTTTGTCTTTATGTCAATTAAACACCCGGACACATTGTCTAAAGCTGGGTACACACTAGGGTTGCACCAATACCTGTTTTGTACCAACAATACTTGTGCTCAAGTACTCGCTGATGCCAGTTGCCAATACCTTTTCAGTGCGATTTGAGTGGGCTTAAATCGCACTGTAAAGAATCACATGTGATTTGAACAGGAATGTGGTGTGATTCCTGCCTGAATCACATGTGGTTCCCTGCACCACTCCTGTGTGAACCCAGGCTGAAGTCATTATGACAAGCCTAGGTTCACACAGGAGCGGTGTGAGAAACAGCATGTGATTCAGGCAGGAATCGCACCACATTCCTGTTCAAATCACATGTGATTCTTTACAGTGCGATTTAAGCCCATTAATTTTGTATGAGCTCAGATCGCACAGAAAGTACTGGTTTTAGATATTGGAGCACTTGCACAAGTACAAGTACTCTTGCAAATGCTTAGTATCAGCAACGGTGACGATGAACGGTGACGATAATTGGGGGGGTGCAGTTTGCCATCTTCGCCCTGGGCACCAAATGACCTTGTCCCAGCACTGCAACTCAATATTGAACCCTACAGACAAAGACTGGGATACCATTAAAGTTCATGTGAGTGAAGGTATTGTGAACAAATTAAAATAAAATCCACTCAGAAATTACTTTTAAGTCTTTTTCTGATATACCATATATACTCGAGTATAAGCCGAGATTTTCAGCACATTTTTTGTGCTGAAAATGCCCCCCTCGGCTTATACTCGAGACACCTTTTTGCGCCTGATCTCCCAGACTTTGGGGACCCGGTACCGGCCGGTCGTAGGTCCTCTGGACCCCAAACTTGGCACACATGTAGCCCCACTCTTCCTAAACAAGTCTGCAAAGTTTGTTGTCTGGGGGACCTACGGCCGGGGAGCACCGATTTTTCAAAGCCGGGCACCCCTTTTATAGACTCCCATGTTAAACGTCAGTCTAGTCATGAAAACAGTGAGGCTTGGGCACAGTGAGGTATGGAAACAGTGAGGCATGGGCACAGTGAGGCATGGGCACAGTGAGGCATGGACACAGTGAGGCATGGACACAGTGAGGCATGGGCACAGTGAGGCATGGACACAGTGAAGGCATGGACACAGTGAGGCATGGACACAGTGAGGCATGGACACAGTGAGGCATGGGCACAGTGAGGCATGGGCACAGTGTGGCATGGACACAGTGAGGCATGCACATGGGCACAGTGAGGCATGCAGATGGACACCCTAGGCTTATACTCGAGTCAATACATTTTCCCAGTTTTTTGTGGTAAAATTATGTGCCTCGGCTTATATTCGGGTCGGCTTATACTCGAGTATATACAGTATTTGTGCACTCAAGGCTCAATGATGCATATATTTATTGACATGGTTTCACATATATTAACACCAAATGCTACCTGATAGTCGATATGATCATAGTTTGAAGTCATGTAACGAGATCATTATCACCTAGTTTAAACCTAGATGAAGCCACCTTTTTATGTTTATGTCAAGTATGATGTCTATAACTCAGTTGACATGATGATGTTGACCTTCTCCAGAATGCAGTGACTGGAACAGCTCCAAGCTCAAGAGGATTTATACTGTCAATTCATTTTTTTTCTTCACAAACAACATGAGTGTCCCTGGAGAGGAGGTCCCCTTATTACAAAGGAAAAGAACAATAAAATAATAGCCAGAGTGATGAAAAAATGACTCCTATCAAGTCCTACCAGCTTTACTGAAATATGCTTTGAATTGGGTTTTTGAAACAACGCACACATTAAAAGACTAAAGTAATAAAATATGTAAGTATATATACTGTCTAACAAGTAAAGGCATAGATTACTAAAAGGAAAAATAAGTGAATTTTTCAGAGCCATAACCACAGCAGGTGCACAAGTTGCCAAAGTTCCCAGAGTTAAAGTGAGCATGCAAAACTACTATTATCCTTTACTTACAGTATAAGTGCTTTCATTATCTTCAGAATGCGACAGTATTTCTTATTAATTTACATTTCCTATTTTGTCTCATAATCTTCTACTTGTACTCTAGCAGGTAAAATAGATTATGGGTACCACCACTTGAAGTACCACCAAAAAAAGCTGGAAGCGTATCATTTCTTCTACACACACTCTGCTGGTGAAATCAGTGGAATTTAGTTGTCAAATTTAAATCTAGGTCCATGTTTATATTTTCAGAGTGCTGCTGGCATGAATGAACAGTGTTTTCAGGCTTCAGTCATACATATAGTTTATCAATGTTGTTCCATTGTATTTTGTTTCGTGATTATGTGCAAATCAAAAGCCTTGTTTTGTTTTTTTTTAATCTGCACATATGAGCTCATTAAAACCTGAAAATGCCTTTAGAACCTTTAACTTTCACAGCCTCCATTTTCTCTTATCTATTTTCTGTTATTTTTTTAACAATTTGCAGATACATTTGTTTGCTTTGTGCATTTCATTGTCTTGTCTGAAAAAAAAAAACATAGTTGAAAAAAAAGATTATGTTCATTTAATTTGTAAATAACTGACAAATCATAGAATAATGTTTTTGCCTTTTTCTAGAGAAACACAAGCCTTGTTTGTTGAAAAAAAAAATATATATATATATATATATATATATATATATATATATATATATATATATATCTAAAACAATAAAAAAATAATAATAAAAAACATTTAAGAAAAAAACTACTTGCAAGATATCTCAATACAGGCTATCAAATATGTGAAACAAAAAAATTGCTCTGCTATCCCTTTAACCCTTTCCCGACGAGGGTACGCATATATGCGTCCTCGGCTTTCGGGGGTTATACCGGGATGATGCCTGCAGCTGCAGGCATCATCCCGGTACCGTTGTTTAGAGCCGGCGATTGGCTTTCCAGGTATAACCACCGATGCGGCTAAAAGCCGTTCGGTGGTTATACCGGAGGAGCGGGAGGGGACAACCCCCCCTCTCGCCGCCTCCGCCGCTCTTATCGGGCCTCCCGTCCCACCGGGAGACCCGATCCACGATCCGCCACCTCGGGTGGATAGAGAGAGACTGAATCAAAGCCGCGAACGGCTTTGATTCAGTCTCTTCACTGTAACCACGGAAGCGACGTCATGACGTCACGTCCGGGTTACTCGGCTGCCAATGGCGCCTAATTTAAAAAAGTACACAGTATTCAGAATCGCCGTTTTCGGCGATCTGAATACTTTGAAGTGCAAAGGAGGGATTGGGGGTCTTTTAGACCTCCGATCTCTCCATAAAGAGTATCTGTCACCACTTATTACTGTCACAAGGGATTCATTCCTTGTGACAGCAATAAAAGTGATCAAAAAATTATTTTTTTTAAAAAAAACACTATTTTTAATTATAAAAATAAATAAAATAAATAAGAAAAAAAAATTGAAAGCGCTCCTGTCTCCGCGAGCTTGCACGGCAAAGAAAACACATACGGAAGTTGCGCCTACATATGAAAACGGCGTTCAAATCACACATGTGAGGTTTCGCCGCGATCGTCAGAGCGAGAGCAATAATTATAGCCATAGACCTCCTCTGTAACTCTAACCTAGTAGCCGTAAAAAAAAATTAAAGCGTCGCCTATGGAGATTTTAAGGTACCGTAGTTTGTCGCCATTCCACGAGTGCGGGCAATTATAAAGCATGACATGTTTGGTATCTATTTACTCAACGTAACATCATCTTTCACATTATACAAAAAAATTGGACTAACTTTGCTTTTTAATTTTTTTTAAATTCATGAAAGTAATTTTTTCCAAAAAAGTTGCGTTTAAAACACAGCTGCGCAAATACTGTGTGACATAAAATATTGCAACAATCGCCATTTTATTCTCTAGATTCTCTGCTAAAAAAATATATATAATGTTTGGGGTTTCTAAGTAATTTTCTAGCAAAAAATACGCATTTTAACTTGTAAACACCAAATGTCAGAAATGGGCTTAGTCATGCCTAATCAAGCTCCATAAAAGAAAACAACATATAGAATCCCATACAATAATGTAATTATTACAAAAATTGCAAACATGTGACACAAAGGTTATAACACCAAATTAATGATATAGTAAAAGTCCATATCAAAAATGCAATCATCCTCTTGCATGTCCGGTATAGTGATGTTTCATCCACCACCAAAAATTGCAAGCCACTTATCAAATGGATGTGAACCCTAATCATCTGAGGTTATAATTAGGGATGAGCTTCGAGTTCGAGTCAAACTCATGTTCGACACGAACATTGACTGTTCGCGAACAATTTGGGGTGTTCGCGGCAAATTCAAAAAGCCTCGGAACATCCTGTAAAAGTCTATGGGAGAAATCTAAAGTGCTAATTTTAAAGGCTTATATGCAAGTTATTGTCATAAAAAGTGTTTGGGGACCCGGGTCCTGCCCCAGGGGACATGTATCAATGCAAAAAAAGTTTTAAAAACTGCAGTTTTTTCGGGAGCAGTGATTTTAATAATGCTTAAAGTGAAACAATAAAAGTGAAATATTCCTATAAATTTCGTACCTATGGAGTGTGTATAGTATGCCTGTAAAGCAGCGCTTCCTTCCCATTCTTTAGAACTGTCCCTGCACAAAATGTAATTTCTGAAGGAAAAAAGTCATTTAAAAGCACTCGTGGCTATAATGAATTGTTGGCTCTAAGCAATAAAGATAAAAGCCATTGATAAAAAATAAAAAAAAATGCGTGGGGGTCCCCCCAAATTCAATTACCAGGCTCTTCAGGTCTGGTATGGATATTAACCACTTGAGACCCGCACTATAGACGAAAGACGTCTGCAGCAAGGCTCTCAAGTGCCGGGTGGACGTCCTGCTGTTTACATTCCCCCCGCGCGCCGCCGAGGGTGCGTGGCGGGGAACAGCTGTGCCCGCCGTGTCACGTGTTGCCGATGCGCATGCCTGGCGGCTGCGATGTCCGCCAGGTATGCGCGATCGGCTGTTACAGAGGCAGGACGTGGATCTCTGCGTGTAAATACAGAGATCTACGTCCTGTCAGGGAGAGAGGAGACCAATGCTGTGTCCCTTGTACATAGGGACACAGATCGGTCACCTCCCCCAGTCACTCCCCTCCCCCACACAGTAAAAATCACTCCCAGGGAACATATTTAACTCCTTGATCGCCCCCTAGTGTTAACCCCTTCCCTGCCAGTCACATTTATACAGTAATCAATGCATATTTATAGCACTGTTCGCTGTTTAAATGTGAATGGTCCCAAAATAGTGTCAAAAGTGTCTGATATGTCCGCCGCAATATCGCAGGCCTGACAAAAATCGCAGATAACCGCCATTACTAGTAAAAAAAATATATACATAATAAAAATGTCATAAATCTATCCCCTATTTTGTAGGCGCTATAACTTTTGTGCAAACCAATCACTATACTCTTATTGCAATTTTTTTTACCAAAAATATGTAGAAGAATACGTATCGGCCTCAACTGAGAAAAAAAATTGTTTTTTAAAAAAAAATTGGGATATTATTATAGCAAAAAGTAAAAAAATATTGTGTTTTTTAAAAAAAAATTGTTTCTTTTTTTGTTTATAGCGCAAAAAATAAAAACCGTAGAGGTGATCAAATACCACCAAAAGAAAGCTCTATTTGTGGGAAAAAAATTAGAAAAATATAATTTGGGTACAGCATTGTATGACTGCGCAATTGTCATTCAAAGTGCGTCATCGCTGAAAGCTGAAAATTGGTCTGGGTACGAAGAGGGTTTAAGTGCCCAGTAAGCAAGTGGTTAAGGGGAAGCCTGCATCAAATTAAAAAAAAAAATGACGTGGGTTCCCCCCAAATATCCATACCAGACCCTTTATCCGAGCACGCAACCTGGCAGGCCACAGGAAAAGAGGGGGGGCCGAGAAAGCGCCCCCCCTCCTGAACCGTACCAGGCCACATGCCCTCAACATGGGGAGGATGCTTTGGGGGTCTGT
Source organism: Rana muscosa (assembly GCA_029206835.1). Taxonomy (NCBI): domain Eukaryota; kingdom Metazoa; phylum Chordata; class Amphibia; order Anura; family Ranidae; genus Rana; species Rana muscosa. The sequence goes on from CM055118.1 coordinate 815,388,218, forward strand.
GACCCCTCAAAGCACCATGTCCCCATGTTGATGGGGACAAGGGCTTCATCCCCACAACCCTTGCGTGGTGGTTGTGGGGGTCTGCAGGCGGGGAGCTTATCGGAATCTGGAAGACCCCTTTAACAAAGGGGACCCCAAGATCCCGCCCCCCTATGTGAATTGGTAAGGGGTACATTGTACCCCTACCATTTCACAAAGAAAGTGTAAAAAAATGTAAAAAAAACACACAGACACCGTTGGGAAAAGTCCTTTATTAAAAATAAAAATTAAATAAAAAAAAGATTCCAATGGTGGTAATTCACTCTCGGTATCCTGCGATGGGTGATCTCCTCTCCGGGGTCCAGTGATGGATGATCTCTCCTCTCCGGTGTCCAGGCTCCAACGATGATGTCCAGCGCAGCGAGGAACAGCCCTCTTCACGCAGGTTTCCGTTGCATCAGAGGGGGCGGGGTCACCCGCAAGTCACTGGGGAAGCCCAGGTTTCCCCTTGCGTCAGAGGAGGGCGGGGTCACATGACGGGTGGCCCCGTCCTCAGTTACTTAAGAGCTGTCACTGGCTGAAGCCACGTCATTCCCGGGGTGTCTCCGGTGAAGAGTGCTGTTCCTCGCTGCGCTGGACATTCTTCGTTGGAGCCTGGACCCTGGAGAGGAGAGATCATCCATCGCTGGACCCCGGAGAGGAGATCACCCATCGCAGGATACCGAGAGTGGATTACCCCCGCTGGAATCTTTTTATTTTATTTTTATTTTTAATAAAGGACTTTTCCCAACGGTGTCTGTGTTTTTTTTTTTTTTACACTTTCTTTGTGAAATGGTAGGGGTACAATGTACCCTTTACCAATTCACATAGGGGGGGCGGGATCTGGGGGTCCCCTTTGTTAAAGGGGTCTTCCAGATTCCGATAAGCCCCCCACCCGCAGACCCCCACAACCACCGGGCAAGGGTTGTGGGGATGAGGACCTTGTCCCCATCAACATGGGGACATGGTGCTTTGAGGGGTCACAGACCCCCAAAGCATCTTCCCCATGTTGAGGGCATGTGGCCTGGTACGGTTCAGGAGGGGGGAACTCTCTCGTCCCCCCTCTTTTCCTGTGGTCTGCCAGGTTGCGTGCTCGGATAAAGGGTCTGGTATGGATTTTTGGGGGGAACTGCACGCCATTTTTTTTTAAATTTGGCGTGGAGTTCCCCTTAAAATCCATTCCAGACCTGAAGGGTCTAGTATGGATATTTGGGGGGAACCCCACATAATTTTTTTTTTAAATTTGACACAGGGTTCCCCTTAATATCCATACCAGACCTGAAGGGCCTGGTAATTGAATTTGGGGGGACAACCACGCATTTTTTTTTTTATATCAATGATTTTTCTCTGTATTGCCGGGAGCCGACAATTCATTATAGCTGCGAGTGCTTTTAAATTACTTTTTTTCCTTCAGAAATTACACTTTGTGCAGGGACAGTTCTAAGCATGGGAAACAAATTCTGCTTTACAGGCATACTCTAGACACCCCCCAGGTACAAAATTTAAAGGAATATTTCACTTTTATTGTTTCACTATAAGCATTATTAAAATCACTGCTCCCGAAAAAACGTCAGTTTTTAAAACTTTTTTTTGCATTGATACATGTCCCCTGGGGCAGGACCCGGGTCCCCAAACACTTTTTATAACAATAACTTGCATATTAGCCTTTAAAATTAGCACTTTTGATTTTTCATGTTCTAGTCCCATAGACTTTAATGGTGTTCGGATGTTCAAACTAATTTATTGTCTGTTGGCAAGTTCTGGTGCGAACCGAACTGGGGGGTGTTCGGCTCATCCCTAGTTATAATCACTTGTGTGACAAGGGGCATTATAATAAGCAACCAATACAATGGTCTACCCTCTCCAAGCTGGTCCAAACAAGCTATTTTCTTCAATTTCCCTTACTTAGTGATGTAGGTGGTACAAGCTCTGTATTTTACTGTATGTAGCATTAACTATATACAATGTGCAGGATCGTGTTTATGCAGTGTCTCAGGAGAATGTTTTGATACCTGTTTTCTTTCTTATACTGAGGCTTCCTGGTTTGGCTTGGCTTAATTCTGACTTGATCTTCTGATTCTTGTTTTCTGATTGATTGAAGCTTTGTCATAGCTTTACTGACCATCACTCCAATGCTCCCATAGCTTGTCTTCTGGCCACTGCTCCTGTTCTACCCAGGGGCGGATCCAGGGGGGGGCAACAGGGCAATTGCCCCCCCCCCCCCGAGACCATCTGTCACACTCACTTGCTTGCTCTGATTTGGGGACCTGGTACCGGCCAGCCATAGGTCCCCTGGACCCTAAACGTGGCACATATGTAGCCCCATGTCTACTCTAAAAATGTGCAAAGTTTAGTGTCTGGGGAACCTACGGCCGGGGAGCACTGATTTTTTAAAGCCGGCACCCTTTCCATAGACTCCAATGTTAAACGGTAATTTCTTTGGTGACTTTGCGGACCCGGTTCCGGCCGTTCCTAGGTCCCCTGGACCCCAAACATAGCACACATGTAGCCCTACTCTTCATCTACAAGTGTGCAAAGGTTGTTTTATGGGGGATTTACGGCCGAGGAGCACCGATTTTTTCAATCCTGGTACCCCTTCCATAGACTCCCATGTTAAATGGTAATTTCTCCGGTGATTTCGGGGACCCGGTACAGGCCGGCCCTAAGTCCCCTGGACCCCAAACTTGGCACACATGTAGCCCCACTCTTCATCTTCAAGTGTGCAAAGGTTTTTGTCCAGGGAAGTTACAGCAGGGGAGCACTGATTTTTAAAATCCGGGCACCCCTTCCATAGACTCCTATGTTAAACATCAGTCTAGTCATGGGCACAGTGAAGCATGGGCACAGTGAGGCATGGGCACAGTGAGGCAAAGTGAGGCACCGTGAGGCATGCAGATGGACACCCTAGGCTTATACTCGAGTCAATACATTTTCCCAGTTTTTTGGGGTACAATTAGGTGCCTCGGCTTATATTCGGGTCGGCTTATACTCGAGTATATACAGTACCTGTTCAGCGGCTGCCGCTGACTCTCTGAGACTCTCTCTCAGTTTCTCACATCAGCCGATCAGCGGCACCGAGAGAGAGACTGGTCTAATGTAGTTACGCGGCGCACTGACACGATACCAGGAGCGGAGGAGGAGATGGGTGGAGCCTCTTCCCTGCACTCGTTGCTAACGCCTGGGCCGCTTGGCGTATAGCAACGAGTGACGTCAGTGAGTCACGTCGGGCCACTCTGCGGGCAGGTGCGATAGCGTGCGGCTCCACAGACGGGTAAGAAAGCGGGCGGCTCCACTTGCGGCGCGGTTTGTGGGCGGGCGGCGCGGTTCGTGGGCAGACCGTGCTGCTCAGTGTGTTGGCAGCGCAGGTGAGAGTGAGAGAGCAGGCTCAGTGTGGCAGCTGGCCAATCAGCTAGCCGGGAGCGGCGGAGCAGAGAGATGAGATCATCTCTCACCGCCCGTGCCTGCCCTGCATTCCTGCAGTGACTTCCGCCCTCACTGTGCAGGCAGCAGAGAGATTACATTATCTCTCTGCTGCCTGACTCTGGGAGTCTGGGACACAGCAAGAGACAACCAAAACTACACCTTAGCAGGCAAGTTAGTGACAATCCGCAAGGTGTGGCAGGCGACGTGGCAAGTGACAATCCGCAAATTGTGTCAGGTGACAATCTGCATCTGGTGGCAGGCAAGTGACAATCAGCAAGGTGTGGCAGGTGATGTGGCAAGTGACAATCCGCAAGGTGTGGCAGGTGATGTGGCAAGTGACAATCCACAAGGTGTGGCAAGTGACAATTCACAAGATGTGGCAGGTGACGTGGCAAGTGACAATCCGCAACGTGTGGCAAGTGACACGCTCAGGGCTCCCACTAATTGCATGCGACGGTGGCAAGTGACACACTTGGGGCTCCCACTGATTCTGCATTGAACTATTTAATTTTATATTACAATGTAATAATATAAATAATGTGCTTCAATCATCCTGACACCATAACAACCATGGTGCCGGGATGATTGAAGCGCCGACACCAGCCATTTCCCCGATAAATTTCCCACAAAAAAAAACATATTTTTTGGCAGTGCCCCTCCTGAGAAAAGACTCTGGATCCGCCCCTGGTTCTACCTGTTGTTGTCTTGTCTGCTTGCTTATTGACTTTATTTTGGCATGATAGCTCTGCCCAAAATCCACTTAAATAACAGGGGGTACCTCTCCCAATCTGTCTAAAAATGTATAAACAAATGAATATGGAAGTGTATTATCTTTTATATTTTATTTAGTATTCCTAATTATGGACAAGTACTATGTGTAACATATAATTACTGTATTTAATTTGAACAATCTTGATTATTTTGGATTGCGGCCAAATGCCTTTTTACTTGTCCCATTTAGTACTGCAGACCTTTAACACCATTAAGTCATTAGTTTATGCAAATAAAATAATAACTGGACCCTTATTTAATCACTAAATTATTTAATAGTTAGCACAGAGAGAAATCTTGAATATAAGTTTAAAGACCATGTCAGTGGTTTCAAGATCTTGTGTGGCTTTATTGTAGGTTTTTGAAAAATTTCCAACGAAAATAAAGCAAAGCTCATTAGTGGTGATTTAATGCAGTTCTCAAAAGAATGTTACTAACTCTGCGAGCGAGCCTACGCTACAGATGTGCCAACCACAAGAAAATTCTGCCTAAAATGTATTTTTATTTATGGCTCTAGGTAAAGTGGTCTGTACATGTATTGCAAAACATGGTATTTTAACAGTCATTGCTAAAGTTTAATGAGAAAATTGGTAAACATTTCCCAAGCCCTTACTTCTTACATAGCTAATCCTTTAGCTGCAGCCCTTGGTTCACCCAAAGAACTTTAGCTTTGAGTAACATTTCTTTCACATGAGCCTGAAATATTCCTATTACCAGCAAAGTAACAGTATGGCTGTACAACAGGCATTATAAGGTTTCTATATGCTAAAGCCTTGCCAGTGCCTCCAGTCCTCTAAATTTTATTGCAAATACCAACTTTCAAAAAATCAAGATTTTGCTAGGACCAGACATGACCCTATGTAACTGTACTTGGGCTTGTCAATAGGCTGTAGAGGAAATGAGCACTACATTGTGGGATGTAAGTGGGAGTGTGCATGTGCACAAAATGTCTGGAAATGTACGTTTTTGTGGAGCTGCAGCTGCTATCGGGGAAGGTGGCAGCACTCAGATAACTGCATAGATAATTAGCATTTTCCTTTACCCTCCGGTTGGGCACATCAGTAAAATCAGTAGGGTTTGGATATGTTGTGTGTAATATCCAGCTAACTGGACACTGATGCACAACCAACATTGGCAAAGATATATTTTTGTCAGTTAAACAATATACATGTGGATAGAATTTTTTTTTCAGCCTTCTAAAAAAAAGACATACACAGCATTGTATTTATTTGTTGCCATCACAGTACAAAAAAAAGCATATAAAACCTGCCTTACTACTGTATGTGGACGTGTATATCTGGAGTGCAGTTTATAAATGTCACTCCAAAAATAGCCCTTTGGCGGTAAGTACACCTGTTAATGTCTGTGAACTGAGCCATCCTCAGAGGACACTGTGTACAGAGCTAATAAGAGTAGCTCTGTACATAGTATTGATGTGGTGACCAATCTCAGTAATTACATAATGTAAACAGTGTTGTGTTTACATCTGTGAGTCCTTCACTTCCTCTTATAATGGGTGAAGAGGAGAGAGCTGCAAAAAATGAATGAATGACTCATTCATTCATAAGTTCCACATCAGTGGCTGAAGTGGTTACTTACTGTGACCTCTGTGTTAACCCCTTCACCTCCCTTATCCTAAACATCTGATTATTAACCCCTTCATTGCCATCCTCCCATTGTATATGACATGTTCAATAACCCCTTCATCTCCTACTCCCTCTGTGTATGACCTATAGATTTAATGTATCTAGTGCACCATTTCCAAGCTCGTTTAAAACCCCTCAAATTTATGGCAAAAATAAGGTCACATTGTGGTGTCTACTTTAAAAAAAGGGGTCATTTTGGTGGTGTTCGTACTAAACTGACATTTGTATTTGCTGGGGTATTAACAGAAAGAAGGGGAAACAGGTTTATTTTTCAAATCCATTTTCTTTTCTACAGAAAACAGCAACAAAAAAAACAACAACAATTAAATACCACCATAAGATCTGTCTCTTTAAAATAAAATTATATCAAATTAATTTAGGTACAGTGTTCCATGATCAAGTCATTTTCAGTCAAACTATCACAGTACTGAAAACTAAAAAATGGCCCGGTAATGAAGGGATATTAAAGTGGTTAAAATGATACTAAAGGCAAAACCTTTTTGGTTTTAAAATTAAAAAGAAGGTTATGCTTACCGGCTCTGTGCAAGAGCATTGCACAAAGCGGTTCCTTTCATCCTCTTTGACGGTCCCCCACTGGCGCTGTGCACTCCTTTTTTATACAAGTGCCCCCTTAGTAAGCTGCTTGCTATAGGCCACCGCTGCAGGTGTGCGCCTGGTCTGGGATGTGTGCCTCTATAGACACACACAGCTCTGGTAACCCCTGCCTCTGCTCCCTGCTCACAGGAGTTTGACTGACAGCAGGAGGAGCCTATGATGCTGCCTGTGTTCCCTTACCAGGAAGTAGAGGAGAAATGCTGCAGCCAGGACAGCGCTGGAGCAATGAGACTACCGAAGTCCCGATTGGACCATATGCGTAAAGGGTGGAACCCCAATGACATCATCATGATCATGAACATGTCTGAGTAATCCCTATAGAGAGTGGCAGCCTTAAAGTGGTTGTAAAGCCACTTTTAAAGTACATACAACCCCCTTTGTTAGAAAACGTCCTATGCTCCAGTGTCTGTGCTTTATAAAAAAATATGCCCTTATTTCATTATTCATTTATTTACCTTATTTCAGAGCGCCACTCAGCACTCACGTGACTCCTCGCTGCTCCCTTTCCCGATCTGACAGCTACAGTGGGAGGGGCCAATAATCCCCCGCTGACATCAGTCCGGAGGAGGGGAGGAGAGAAGCAAAGTAGCGAGGAGTCACGTGAGCGCCAAGCATAGGGTAGAAATGGGCATATTTGTTATAAAGCACATACAACATAGGGGGTTGCATGTACTTTACAAAGTTTTTTCAGCAGAAGGAGGGGAGGGGCAGGCACTGTCACTAGCTGACAGGCAGAGCGAGGGGAGGACAGAGGAGAAACTGCAGATACTGGAGGCACGTAAACTGACCACGGTGTCAGGGCTCAGCAGCCATGATAGACCGTGGTCAGTTTACGGGGGGGGTGCAGAATCAGGCAGGATCAGGCAGGTATTTTAGGTGATAGAAATGGCCAAATGACACTAAATATTTATTTTTTTTAGGGTTGCAAACATTTTAAGACCTGAGCTATCTGATATTTTTTCTGTTGTATGTCATATGCTTTCTTGCTGCATTGTTTATTGCAGTCTGCTCATTGTGTAAGTGTTTTTTTTAATGCCATTGGCGCCTTAGATAAAGTGAATATTATGGTTTCTGACTTTTGTGCTTTCTTACATGGGTGTCATGCTGCATGGAGTGAACAAAAAAAAATGACCCATTCCTACCATTGTGCCTACCTTTCATGAAGTTGGATGTAAGAAATGCCTCTCTCTTCATAACAAAGTGCAGTTAAACCTTTTATAAATTTAGGAATTTAACTAGACAGTGAGCAGGGTTTGCATCTGTTTCAAGAGGTGGATTTGGGAGAGTATAGTTTTTCACAAGGAGTTTGTATGTTAACCACTGGTCAGTGGGTACATAAGGGCTATTGTTTTTCATTGTTCAGCAACAGAGACAAAAACAGAGCAGAGAGTGACTGGGAGATGGACTGCAGAGTAGAAGCAAGTTCTGAATAGTCCCCATTTACAAGTGTCCTTTTATCACCTCTGTTCCCTTATATTACCAAGTATTCAGCTCACCTATAGAAATACAGTAAATGTACTAAGCTGTCCATTAACCATAAACTACAATAGGAAAAGGGACAGTCCCTAAACATGTTTTGCACAATTATACTTCCTCAGTAGGGATAGGATGAATATCAGAAGTAATAGACCCAATGTCTAATAGAAAAAATACAATAGTCACCACGTAAAAAATCCTCCACAAGGAGGAAGATCATATGGGATCTCCTCCCTTCTTCTTTTAGGGTGAATTCACACGTTGTAAAATGCCTGTCACCTCAACGACATACAGAAAACAATTGTTTTCTGTGTGTCTCATTCACACTGCAACACAGCCTCAAGCTGCGCCACAACATGCTACAATAGAATGCAGACATGGTACATTTTAAAGCAGGGCACTGTACAGATCCGCATGATGCTGTACAGCAGCGCAGTGAGTTGCCTGTCTGCTTTACCCCGCGATTTTGGATTCACCTGTTACTGATCCTTTGTCTGGAATTTGAACTGCTATTTGGATTGCCTCATTCATGAACATGAATTAAGTGTACTATTGTAAACTTTAAATAAAGTTCAGTGAAAAAAAAGGGAGCTGTGTGATGCTCTGACCACAGGCAGAATGGGCAGCTGTTGGAGAGGAAATCACTATGGTTTACCTGTTTGGCAGCTCTCCGTTGTGTGTGAACTGGCCCTCAGACTTCTGACATGAATTTATACTGTATATTTGGTATTTTTAACTTGTATCAATACAATATTTTATATTATTTGTGTGATCTCAATTTCAGTCCCATCTACTTGTAATATTTTGGGTCTTTCATAGAATCTAGGGATGTGAAGCTTAAATGTTTAAATGTGCTGCACGACTATAAAACACTGGTGTTCTTGCTCCACCTTGTGGCTATTACTATAACTATTACTATTACAAGTACTATAAGATATTTTACCATTAAAACACGAAGATAATACTTCTCCTTATCCATAATTCATGTCATTGTTTTCTAACTTTGTCTAATTCTACTGATAGTGTGAACTCTAATGCTGAGCTTATGGGCAAATGCTACCCAATAACTGCATAGTGTAAGGAATACAATGTTAGTTTAGCATCAGCCATGGAAATGCTATGGTATTTTAAAGTAAGTTGTACCGTAATTTAGTCTTTTCCCTGATAAAAAGACATGTTTATTTGTTTGTGCCTATGTTATATAAATTGTCACTCAAAGCAAGAAAAAAAAAATCCACATTATTTTTTATTTATGAGAATAGGCTAAGGCTGGTTTCACACTGGGGCGGTGGGGGCGGTGGTGGTATAGCGGTGCTATTTTTAGCGGTGCTATACCGTCGGGATTGCAGAGGTATTTGGCCGCTAGCGGTGCAGTTTTAATCCCTGCTAGTGGCCGAAAAAAGGGTTAATACCACCCGCAAACCGCGGCTACAGCCGCGGTTTGCGGGCGGTATTACTGCGGTATCCCACTCATTTCAATGGGAAGGAGCGGTGGAGGAGCGGTAAACACACCGCTCCTCTCACCGCTCCAAAGATGCGGCTAGCAGGACTTTTTTTCACGTCCTGTTAGCGCACCGCTCCAGTGTGAAAGCCCTCGGGGCTTTCACATTTGAGAGAAAGGAGCCGCTGTTTAGGCTCGGTTTGCAGGCGCTATTTTTAGCAAAATAGCGCCTGCAAACCGCCCCAGTGTGAAAGGGGCCTAAAGCTTATTACAGAATTGGAGGAGAGGGGTTGCTTACCTACTACAGGTTAAAGGTGACCAATTAAAATCAAAGCCATAAATATGTACAGAAGATGCAACCAAGTTGCTCAGGACTTTTGTTTTTCATCTAGGCATAGGTGTAGCACAGCATGGCAACCCAATGTTTTAAATCATCCTGCCACTAATCTAATCAATCGTAGAGTCACAAATGTGCAGGTCAGATATTTCTAAGTTTTTATGTTTGCCTTTGTATCTTCCTTTCTACCTGAACCTCCCCAATAAAGAAAATATAGCAAGAGAGATGTGGAAGGAGGGAGGAGGTTGCTAAGTGTTATGTGACAAAAGCTAGTAGTTTCTAGAATCTGGCTTTTACAGAATACATTAAACTCAAAGTAAACTGAGTGCCCTTCAGACTATCCTACCTTTACAATGTTATCTGAATAGGATGGACAATGATTTATTTAATTGTTGTATGTAGCTTCTCTTTAATATGAGAACATCAATAATTAGTTTGTTTTCCATTTCAAGACCCCATTATTGTTCTTCATCTAATAAACATACTGTCCTTTACATAGTAAGGCTTTTTATAACCTCTATTTCAGTCACGAGAAGACAGAAATAGTCACATACCCAGCAAAAAAAAAACAACACAAGGTCTTTTCTGTGACAGGCAGTGATATATAATATGCAACAAAAACACATCTCCCTGCTTACTGTCCTTTTTATACTTTTAAACAAATATATTGCTTAGAAAGCAGGATTGACTCCAATAGAGTGTTCAGTTTATTTACCTCTCACATTCATCAGCGTATTTTCTTTCATTATGCAGAACTGTTTTGTTGATAGGGCATTGCTGCCTTTCCAGCATTTGAAAAAATCACCATGACCTTCTTCTGCTGCATAGCCTAAAATATACTTAACATTCTCATCAAGTAAAGCTTTCAACCAACCACAAGAGAAAATATATCTATTATCATTGATTTGGCTTAACTAAAAATGTAATTGGATTGTGAATAATCATAAATATTGTCAAATCTTAAAGGCACACCAATTTATTCTTAAACATACAATGAAGTCATCTGGTAAAGTCTTTGTCAGGGCCTGGACAAAGGACCTCTGCTGTGTCTTACAGGAACTCTTTTTGATGAGCCACCTGAGATACTACCTGATTGCTTAGACAACCTTGCCTTAGGTCTTGCTTCTTGTGAACCTTGAACTCTTTGCTCCTCCCATGAACTTCCAGATTTATGCCATGTCTCTACAATTCCTGTATGCCAGATTATTGTGCTCTCTCCAGCCAATATTTCGCTCTTGTCACTCCTACTGACGACCATATCTTTGCTACTACTCGTTGCCGACCTTTGGCTTGTTTACTGACTACAGTTCTGCTTGATCCCTACCTGCTATATCTGCTACTGGACTCCCGCTTTCTCACCTCCTGGTGGGGGGTGATCTAAGAACCTGGTACTAACATGCAGCAAAACCCATCTCCACCATCAGGAGCTCCGGGGAACACTGGTTAGTATTCAGACCCCGTACCTTGGGTGAGCACGCGTCATCCACCAGGGTGACCTGCTTGTTTACTTATCCAGCTGGTTGATGGGTGCTTCTCTACTGCTATAGTTACTGGTCTCAGAGCCTGACCCTTGACCATGACAGGCCCCCTTGGGACCTTTTATTACTTTACACCTACAATTTGCAGTTTTTTTTTCACATGTTCAGGAATTTGAGCTCCCTTTTTCATTCTGCTTAGAGAATCCCCTTTAAACATCTTTGTAGCACACTGCAACAATCTATGAAAAGGCTTGCAGCTATCTTTGAGCCAGCTGGGCCATGGTTAATTATTCTAGTAAATGCTGCCAGGCCACTCAAACCACTAATGGCATTGAGAAGAGGAAGCTTTTGTGCCCTTGTTGCTTGATGCAGCTGTCCATATTGTTCCTATGTGTATATAAATACATAATTTAGTGTGGGTGGTATAGGATTTTGGTGTTTTGTATTGCACTCCAACTGCCTGGCTCCCTCAGCACCCTGTAAGGTCTTGTATAAATGTCTCTTAAGTCCTTCCAAGAAAAGCACAACTATTGCCAGCAAACTTCATGACAAAGCTATTGCATTCACCTTTTGTGCATTATCAGCTACTCTTCTTGCTCTAGAAAGCATAATGTGTGTCTGTGTTGTTAGTTTATTTTTGGCTTGCACTTTTTATTTTTGGTTTTACAAACTCACCCCACAGGGAAACATTACATTGCAATATGACGTAGCTACTTTTTAGGCTACATTATTGTTGTTGTTCCTAGGCAGGGCCACTGATAGAAATCATGGGGCCCCGTACAGCCTACTTGACGGGGCCCCCTTCAGCTCCACCCCTGGTCCCGTCCCTGGTCCCTCCTTCAGCTCCACCCCTGGCCGCTCCCCAGATGCCATATTGTGCTGCAGACAGTGCCACCCATGCCGCCAATACCATAGTGCCATTGGCAGCATGGGTGACACTGTCTGCAGCACATTATGGCATTGGCGGCATGGGTGGCATTGTCTGCAGCACATTACAGCATTGGCGGCATGGGTGGCACAGTCTCTGCAGGCAGCACATGCATAACGCATGTGCTACCTGCAGACAGTGCCAGCCATTCCGCCAATGCTGTAATGTGTTGCAGACAGTGCCACCCAATGATGCTAATGCTATAACTCATGTGTTGCTTGCTGACAGTGCCACCCATGCCGCCAATGCCATATTGTGCTGCTGCAGTAGTAGTAGATCTTGAATCCACCCCCCTCCCCCCCAAGCAAGCACACACCTGTGTTTTGTGTTAGCCGGGCCCCAGGAGGGAGTCACTTCCTCCCTGATCCTGCTGCTGCCTGGACTGGAGTGCGAGTGTCCACAAACTATTTCAGTCAGATGCCAGCTCCAGCTGCTTCTTTTTTTTTCTTCTGCTGCCGCCCCCGCTCGTCTTTCTGCTATTTCTCTGACCGAGTGAAGAACAGAGCAGAGTGGGAGGAATCACTCCGCGCCAAGGAAGGCAATATAGATGACGCGCTGGCTGGGACATGAGCCAGCATGACGAGCGGGCGCAGAAGTGAGAAAAAATAGTCCCTCCATCGCCTATTGGGCTATCAGTATTAAAAATAAAAAATAAACGTAAAAAGAACCGGGGGGGGGGCGTTCAGTTGTTCAGTTGTTTTGCTATACTCGGACAGACGGTGTTCGGTCAAGGTGGCTGGAGGATTGTTTTTTTTTTTACATTAATTAGGTCTCTGTTCAGGTTGCCCGGGCCCCCTTGCTGGCCAGGCCCTGTACAACAGGGCCAGTTGTACTGGCCTATCAGTGGCCCTGTTCCTAGGAGCCAACTTCTCAGTCACGATCACCTGATTTTTAGGGAACCGGCACAATTTCACATCGAAATGCATGTGCCTTTGAAAACACAGCATTTTGGTTGCCCGGTAAACCACACAACCAATAAAATTCAAACATCACTATTTTCAGAAAGTACATATAAGCCAACATAGAAATCTGGAGAACTGAGCCTGGCCAGTATGTAGGCAGGTGCAGTCTGCTCTCTCCAGTGCAAGTGGCACTCAACCACAATGCATAGGGAGAGAAAGTCATGGGAAACAGGGTTCCTTTATAGTTTCCTGAGTCACTGGGGCAGTGATCCGATTGGATGCTGGTCACCCATGTGACTCTGGTGGCCATCTTAGGTGTGGCAGAATCTATTTAAGACCCTGGTCCCTGTGTTTGGCATACTTCATGCATATGGGTAGTGTAGGGAAAGGTACCCCATCTGTTAGGGACAGTATTAGCAATAGGAAAATGTTCCTGACAAGGAGGGAAAGCGTAGGGTTGCATCTCTCTGGATACCTTTTTGATTGGGCACAAGAAAGCCAGGCCTAATTCTGTCCCCTTTCAACAGACGATGTCATTTTGGCTGGAACCTACTTCTTAACCTTATTGGAAACTGTGAGTGTGCTCTGCTGGGTAACTGTCCCACTGGGTCTATTGTGAAGTGTTGCTGCATTACTTGAATACAAGTTTCATATTGCACCTGACTGTGTGATTTATTGTCTCTGTACCACGCTGCACCCCACCTACAAGTAACAAACTGGTAAAATAAGCAAAACATCGGCATCTCCATCTGAGATCTGGCAGGATTCCAGTTATACCTATGAAATGCCTGGTATGGTAGGCATTATATTGTGAACTATTCTACCATACATAGGGAAATTCCCACTTATTTATTTCAGGTTTACTGGTCAAGAGGTGAAGCAAGTAAATTGACAGTGAAGGAAAGGCACATATACAGTATTTGCAAACATGCCATGCAAACTGCAAACTTGCAGAGCCAGTTAAATCGCTAAAGGAGCAAAGTTCCCATTATTTGCTCATAGCTTTTGGAATATGTTATATTGATTATATACAGAATATCTGTAACCTATGTGAACATTCTTCAAATATTTTTGCAATAGAATGATTGATTGATAGAAGATAATTTAGACTGTACAAACATGCTTACTGGGACCCAATGCGCACCCAATCATTTTATTGTTTATTATGTACAAACATAGTAATATTTGTCCCTGGACAGACCACATAATAACCTAGATAACTGAGTATTTTTGCCAGACTTTAGCTTTGAATTGGACCTTCTGAAACCCTTATTAATGTATACCGGTCTTCCATCTGTGGACAGAAACCTTTGCGAAAAAGCAGTATGTCTGTTAGATTTCTCTCCATAAGCCTTATAGCTATTTTGTTGTAATTTATTCCTGTTCAGAAAGTTGTTTATTCTGTAGTTGTAGCATGCTTTGCAACAGTCCATAGAGTTTATACTGCACGCTAGATAATTTTATATGCAGAACACATTTTGCTTTTCACAAAATGGCTGCTATATATAGCGTAGATGAGCTTGGAATGTTTTTAAACTTGATTTTGCAGTGAAATTGCCAATTCAGTTTTGTATTCACTGAAATTTTGAGAAAATTGCCCTGTCGTATGGTGAAGCAGCACAGCAAGGCAAAATTAGAAAAAATGCTCACAGTTTTAAGCTTTTGTCATTTAAGATGATTTTATACGTTAAAGGAAACTATTTTAGTTCCCCGTGCTTAGGGATGAGCTCGGTGTTCGAGTCGAACATAAGTTCGACTCGAACATCGGCTGTTCGCGCGTTCGGCGAACAACGAACGATTTGGGCCGTTCGCGCCAAATTCGAGTGACGCGAACGGCCCACAATACACTGCGCCATCGCAGTGTAATCCTGGCGCTGTGATTGGCCAAGCATGCACTGTGACCCTGCATGCTTGGCCAATCACAGCACCGGCAGCAAGGAGAGTAATGATTGGCCACAGGCAGGATGCCTGTGGCCAATTATAGCTGAGGGGGTTTAGTACACGCCCCACACTATAAAAGGCCGCCAGCGCGGCGGCCTCGTGTAGTGTGTTCCGGAGCAGGGAAAGTGAAGGATAGGCAGGGACAGTGTCAAATCTATTCTTTGCTAAACCTTGTGTGTAGGGACAGAGAAGGATAGGCAGGGAGAGTGTCAGTGTCATATTCTTTGCTAAACCTTGTGTGTAGGGAGAGAGAAGGATAGGCAGGGAGAGTGTCAGTGTCATATACTTTGATAAACCTTGTGTGCAGGGAGAGAGAAGGATAGTCAGGGGACAGTGTCAGTGTCATATTCTTTGCTAAACCTTGTGTGCAGGGAGAGAGAAGGATAGGCAGGGAGAGTGTCAGTGTCATATACTTTGATAAACCTTGTGTGCAGGGAGAGAGAAGGATAGGCAGGGGACAGTGTCAGTGTCATTGTTGCTAAGCCTCCTGCACATTATACACCTTAAGTTAGCCCGTATTGCTGCTTTTTCCTGGTGTGTTGCACCAACAGGCATTTGCAGCCCTTACAGCGGGCGGAGTGTGCCTCCTGATCATATTACACCTGAAGTTAGCCTGTATTGCTGCTTTTTCCTGGTGTGTTACACCAACAGGCATTTGTGGCACTTATAGCGGGCGGAGTGTGCCTCCTGATCATATTACACCTGAAGTTAGCCTGTATTGCTGCTTTTTCCTGGTGTGTTACACCAACAGGCATTTGCGGCACTTACAGCGGGCGGAGTGTGCCTCCTGACGATATTACACCTGAAGTTAGCCTGTATTGCTGCTTTTTCCTGGTGTGTTACACCAACAGGCATTTGCGGCACTTACAGCGGGCGGAGTGTGCCTCCTGATCATATTACACCTGGAGTTAGCCTGTATTGCTGCTTTTTCCTGGTGTGTTACACCAACAGGCATTTGCAGCACTTACAGTGGGCGGAGTGTGCCTCCTGATCATATTACACCTGAAGTTAGCCTGTATTGCTGCTTTTTCCTGGTGTGTTACACCAACAGGCATTTGCAGCACCTACAGCAGGCGTAGTGTGATTCCTGCAAAATATACTCCGGAAGCTAGGCCTTATTGCTGGTTTTCCCATTTCCCTGCAGGCCATTAGAATGTCTGGAAGGCAAACAAGGAGAGGCAGACAGTCAGGAGCCAATAAAAGAGGGCAAGCAGGCTCTGTGTCTAGAGACAACAGTGCTGGTCATGGACGCGGTGCATCGCCATCAGCACGTGGCCATGGGACACGCTTGTCCTTCTTTTCGGCAGCTGGACGTGTTGAGCCGCATCATGCCGAAGACTTGGTAGAGTGGATGACCAAGCCCTCCTCATCCTCCTCATCCTCTCTCACCCAGGCTCAGGGTACTGGCAAAGCAGCTGCCAAAGCGTCCTCTTTCCTGGTATCAATGTCGTCATCAGTCACTCCTTCCCTAGACCAACCATGTCCTCCTGAGGAGTCCCCCGAACTGTTTGAGCACAGTGTTGGGTACATGCTCCAGGAGGATGCCCAGCGTTTCGAAGGGTCTTATGATGATACCCAGCTAGAGGAAGGCAGTAGCATGAGAGCAGAGAGAGGGGATGCTCAAGAAGGACACCAATCTGGCAGTCATGTTCCAGCAGCTGCAGCATACTACCAGATTGGCTCCAGTGATGAGGAGGGTGGGGATGATGAGGTCACTGACTCCACGTGGGTGCCTAATAGGAGAGAGGAGGAGGATGAGGAGGAGGCACATCTCCAACGAGGCAGGATGTCCTTGGGGGGCCAGCGTAAGGGCAGCACACCGACGGAATCACACCGCAGAGCTCCGCCTGTGCAGGGCGCTGCCTCTGCCCGTTATTCAAAAAGTTCTTTGGTGTGGGCCTTTTTTGAGTCGAGTGCATCAGATCGCACAGCTGCTGTTTGCAACATATGTCTCAAGCGTATATCGCGTGGCCAAAACATCACCCGCTTGGGCACCACATACTTGACCAGACATATGTTGACCTGCCATGCAGCTCGTTGGCAAGCCTACCTTAAAGACCCACACCAAAGAACAAAGCGGACCTCTTCTTGCACCGCATCAGCTGGGATCTCCAACCCCACTATACCTTCAGTCCTCTCTGAAACCTGCACTGAGAGGAATGAAGGTGTAGAATTAGGTGTGTCACAGCCAAGTACTTGCGGGCACTCTGCTAGCAGTACACCGACGTCCGATTCTAGCAGGCAAATTTCCCTGCCCCAGCTGCTGGATCGTCGAAAGAAGTTCACTCCCAGCCATCCACATGCCCAGCGGTTGAATGCTAGCTTGGCTAAATTGCTAGCGCTTCAACTGCTGCCTTTTCAGTTGGTAGACTCGGCCCCCTTCCGTGAGTTTGTGCAATGTGCGGTTCCTCAGTGGCAGGTTCCCAAACGCCACTTTTCCGTGCCATGTGGGCCACGAGGCGCGCACACAGGAACAGGCCCAATGGGCCTCCAGGAATGAACCAAAACCAATGGTGTCTGCCCTTTATGCACCCTCTCCCAGCATGCACAGCGGGTTAACCACGCCCACTGCACGGCTGCCAAGAAAGGACACCCAAGGTATTGTGATACCCCTGTAGTTAGACCTGGGCAGGTGGTGGCAGTGCCACCTACAGGCGAACAGGGAACACTACTGCCAGGCAGTATCACACCCAGAGCAGGAGCAATTTTGAACAATCAACTGATCTGATCCCAACTATGGTTCAGACATACCCCTAAATTGACACATAGCGTCCCAACCATTTGGGAAGGGCGCTACATTAGTATTTGTCAATCTTAGCCTGAGTGGCTTTGTTTTAAGTTGTATCCATACAGAGAGCTGACAACTTTCATGATCAGGTGATGTCTGTTTTGCAGTGGTCGTGACATAAAAGAGGAGGCGTGATTAGTTCCTGGTCAGCTCTGAGGGTACAACATTTAGCAACACTATTTTAGGGTCAGATTGGATCGGTGTTTTGAACAGGTGGGATGTAATTGAAAAGATTTGTGCCCAAAAGGACCACATTAGGGGACAAGTCCATGTTACCACACATGTAAATATGTGGTAACCTTCAGGTCTGGTATGGATTTTAGGGGGAAACCCGCACCAAAATAAAAAAAATGGCGCCACATGCCCTCAACATGGGGAGGATGTCCCCATGTTGATGGGGACAAGGGCCTCATCCCCACAACCCTTGCCCGGTGATTGTGGGGGTCTGCGGGCGGGGGGCTTATCGGAATCTGGAAGCCCTCTTTAACAAAGGGGACCCCCAGATTCCGCCCTCCCCCTTATGTGAATTGGTAACGGGGTACATTGTACCCCTACCATTTTACAAAAGAAAGTGTAAAAAATGTTAAAAACCACACAGACACAGTTGGGACAAGTCCTTTAATAAAAATAAAAAAATAAAACATTCCAGCGTTGTAATACATTCTTGATGTCCAGCGATGATCTATTCTGACTCCAGCGATGCTCTCCAGCGATGAACGAAGCACGATCTTGCCAGCACCGGCTCTCCACTCCAGCGAGAAACAACGCACCGTCCTCCCTGCACCGTAGCCCCCCGGCTAATGACGCACAAGCTGTTTGACAGTTTTTTTATAACCGATGGCGCCCCCTCTAGCGCGTCACTGGAAACCCTGTGGAAAAATGGCATGGGGTTCCCCCAAAAATCCATACCAGACCCTTCAGGTCTGGTATGGATTTTAAGGGGAACCCCGCACCAAAATTTAAACAAAAATGGCGTGGGGCCCCCCCAAAAATCCATACCAGACCCTTATCCGAGCACGCAACCTGGCAGGCCGCGGGAAAAGAGGGGAAGCGAGAGAGCGCCCCCCTCCTGAACTGTACCAGGCCACATGCCCTCAACATGGGGAGGATGTCCCCATATTGATGGGGACAAGAGCCTCATCCCCACAACCCTTTAATTTCCAGCGATGTAATCCCATCTCCCCGATGTCCAATGGTGATTCATTCTCCAGCGACGCTGCAGTCTCCACTCATTCTCCAGCGAGGAACGAAACACCCATGACGCGTAAGAGGGTCGGGGTCACCCATGCCCACGTCTTTGGGTAAGCCCCAGCTTTCTCCGGCAAGCGGGGTTACCCAATGAAGTGGGTGGGTGACCCCGCCCGTGACGTCACAGGGCGGGGTCACCCGCCCACGTCATTGGGTAACCCCGCTTGCCAGAGAAAGCCGGGCTTACCCAATGATGTGGGCGTGGGTGACCCCACCCCGTGATGTCATGGGGCAGGGTCACCCGCCCACTTCATTGGGTAACCCCACTTGCCGGAGAAAGATGGGGCTTACCCAATGACATGGGCGTGGGTGACCCCGCCCCCTCTTACACATCATGGGGGTTTCGTTCCTCGCTGGAGAATGAGTGGAGACTGCAACGTCGCTGGAGAATGGATCATCGTTGGACATCGGGGAGACGGGATTACATCGCTGGAAATTCATATTTTTTTTTTGTTTTAAATAAAGGACGTGTCCAGCTGTGTCTGTGTGTTTTTTACAATTGTTTACACTTTCTTTGTGAAATGGTAGGGGTACAATGTACCCCGTTACCAATTCACATAGGGGGTGCGGGATCTGGAGTTCCCCTTTGTTAAAGGGGGCTTCCAGATTTCGATAAGCCACCCGCCCGCAGACCCCCACTACCACCGGGCAAGGGTTGTGGGGATGAGGCCCTTGTCCCCATCAACATGGGGACATCCTCCCCATGTTGAGGGCATGTGGCCTGGTACGGCTCAGGAGGGGGGACCTCTTTTTCTCACCCTCTTTTCCTGCGCCTGCCAGGTTGCGTGCTCAGATAAGAGTCTGGTATGGATTTTTGTGGGGACCTCATGCCATTTTTTTTATTTTGGTGCGGGGTTCCCTTTAAAATCCATACCAGACCTGAAGGGCCTGATATGGAATTTGGGGGGACCCTCATGCTTTTTTTTTTTTTTTTGGTGCTGCTGTTTTTTCAGTGACTTTGATCTGTATTGCCAGGACCCGACAATTCATGAATAGTAGTTTTAAATGACTTTTTTTCCTTTCGAAATTAAATTTTGTGCAGGGACAGTTCTAAGAATGGGAAACATGCACCACTTTACAGGCATACTATACACACACCCCAGGTACGAAATCTAAAGGAATATTTCACTTTTATTGTTTCCCTTTAAGCATTATTAAAATCACTGCTCCGGAAAAAAAATGCAGTTTTTAAAACTTTTTTTTTTGCAGTGATACATGTCCCCTGGGGCAGGACCCAGGTCCCCAAACACTTTTTATGACAATAACTTGCATATTAACCTTTAGAATTAACACTTTTGATTTCTCCCATAGACTTTTAACTGTGTTCCGCGGCTTTTCGAATTTGCCGCGAACACCCCAAATTGTTCGCTGTTCGCCGAACGGGTGAACAGCCAATGTTCGAGTCAAACTCATGTTCGACTCAAACATAAAGCTCATCCCTAGTCCTGGACTCCCAGAGATCAGGAACAGCAGCAGATGATATATATGTCCCCAGTCTGTGGTACTACAGCAGCCCGTGTCTTCTGTCAGACCAGACTGAAGCAAGGCCATCACTTTCTTTTCTTCCTTGTAACCTTCCCTGCAGCCTTCTCTGCAGCCTTCCTTGCACGCATCCTCTGAGCCTATGCCTCTGGAGGTGGACTTGTGGCAGGAGGAGGAGAAGGAGGAGGACGAGGTGGAGGAGGATGGCCGACCTCCGCAAGGTCACTATATTGCGTAAGTTGGCCCATCAAACCCCTGTTTATGGCCTTACATATTATGTTCTCACAAAGGAGGCGTTGGTCCATCTTCATCCTCTTCATCTTGGCTGCCATTAGGGCGGCATAGCCCTCTTCAGTGGTGGGGTGGTCTCTGAGGACCGCAGAAGCCTCCCTAATGAGGGAAAGTGTTTCCTTCTCTGTGTACCTACCCCTCTTGGCCCTTCTTTTTGGAAGGCGGAGAGGAGGTACCTGCGATGTTGTGCTGCCACTGGGCCCGGCCACCTCCAGGCTGCCCCTGGGCACTGCCTCCTCCTGGCTGCCCCTGGGCCCTGCCTCCTCCTGGTTGCCACTGGGCCCAGCCTCCTCCTGGTTGCCACTGGGCCCGGCCTCCTCCTGGTTGCCACTGGGCCCAGCCTTCTCCTGGCTGCCACTGGGCCCGGCCTCCTCCTGGCTGCCAATTTCCAGCCCCTCATCCTGGCTGAGCTCTTCCTGTGTATAAAAAAGTTTCATCAATCACGCACAATTTTCATATCATGACTGTTGCAAATTGAATGTTAATAAATGTTAATAAATAGAAAAGACTATCATTCTGCCCCCAGCATTTTTCATTCTTGTCCCAATCTTTTTTGATATGTAAAACACGTTTTGTTCAAACATTAATTTGTTATCAATATTAACATCTATTTTACATCATTAATTTTAAGACAATAAATCTTTAGGAAAATACTATACCTGGCTCCAGATGTGTGCATCTGGTTCTTCTAGGATCCCAGGTTGTTCCTCAGAAGGCTCATCTAGGCTGGAGGGAAGGCTGGAGGGAAGGCTGCAGGTAAGGGTAGAAAGTGATGGCCTCACTTCCAGATGGTCGTTCAGAAATTGCAATTTGTTATAGTACCACAGAGTAGGCACATATACATCCGCTGCTGCTGCTGCTGCTCCTGAGAATCCAGGACCTTATTGCCCTTCAAGGTCACAATTTTAGTGTCCACTACATGGATGGTTGCACTGGGTACCCGTGTCTGGACAAATTGGAGCATGGTCTCCAGCGCTGCCTTCCTTGATCCTCTTTTTTTGTTTTTTGGATTTTTGGTTTCCCACAGAGCAGGCAGCTCCCTGTACCTGTCCAGGAACTCACACATGAAATCATGGTCCTTAAAAATATATTTTTTTTCTGTGAAAGACAAAACACAAGACAAAAATACTAATGTCAGTCCAGACTCTGCTAATCTTTATCCCCATATATAGGTCACAATCTCAAAGCAGTATAGGCCACTGATGACCCTAGTTAAAATGTTACCTTCAATCTCATATTCGGCGCTTACTCCTTCCTCCGCACAAAGAACGTAGTTACGACACATGCGTGTTAGCTTTATATACACTGCGCATGCGTGAAACTCTGCACAAGTCGCCCGCCCATGACGTTCTTTCTAGAATATTCCCCGCCCCTTCTCTTTCGGCGCACAGTGGGAGACGACATGGCGGAGTCACAGCAGGTGTCTGATAATTCCACTAACGACGAGACAAGCCCGGAGCCAGAATCGTCACGATCAAGGAGGAGATATAAGGCCTCAAATATGTCCTTTGCAGAGATGGCGGAGATGGTGGACATCTTGAAGAGGCATAGGCCGTATACCTACCATAATTTGAGAAAGGCCAAGATCTAAAGTTGTGAGAAGCCGGCACAGGAATTTTGGGGTACAATGATTCAAGAAGCAGCTGAGGAAACCTGAAACTGAGGGAGCAGGATCAGTACATAAGGATCAACAGAATGCTCAAAAAAAGTGCTCAAAAAAAGGATCAACAGAATGCTCAAAAAAAGTAATATTTTCAGAATATTATTACTTGCATGTTGCTTCATGTGCTTTTCTTTACTGTTGCACAGTAAACATCGTTCGGCCACTACTAATACGATGTTTTTGCAGGTACAGGGTTAACTACTTTTGGTAATGTCTATTTGTCAGAAAAGAAGTTTAGTACATTGTTGTCTAGATGTGTTTGTAACTAGAATGTGAAATGCAAACTTGATTCAGTGTAAAGGAGAGAACACTCAGCAGCTGTTTCCACATCTGGACTCAGGAGCACTATAGTGAGGGACACCAGAACAACCTTTTTAGGGTGTCCCACACAGGTGCTCCAGTGGATACTTGGGGTGTCTCCATGTGTGAAACTTGGCCCAAAAAGGTAAGTATTCCAGCTTTGGTAAGGGAAATTATCATGTTTTCAACTTGGAACTAGTGATGAGCCGAACACCCGCGGGTTCGGTTCGCACCAGAACCCGCGAACGGACCGAAAGTTTGCACGAACTTTAGAACCCTATTAAATACAATGGATGCGAACGTTCGAAATCTAAAGTACTAATTATAACGACTATTATGCATGTTATTGTCCTAAAAAGGGTTTGGGAACCCGGGTTCTGCACCAGGGGACATGTATCAATGCAAAAAGAAGTTTTAAAAACGGCAGTTTTTCTGGAGCAGTCATTTTAACCACTTAACGACCGCTCACTGTATATATACGTCGGCAGAATGGCACCGACAGGCACAATCACGTAGAGTGTACGTGATTGCCTTTGTACAGTTGGGGGGTCCAATCGGACCCCCCTTCTATACAGTGAGCGGTGGCTAAGTGTCCGGGAGCGTTCCGGGATGAGGGGCAGCCATTCGTTTCTGGCCACCCCCTCGCGATCGCTCCCGGCGAATAGAAATGCCCCCTCTGTCTGTGTCAGACAGAGGGAGCAGGAGGAAGTGATGTCATCTCTGGTGCGGCGCTCACATATACCGAGCGCCGTACAAGAGAAGATATCAGGTCAGTGCACACAACACTACACTGACAACAGGACACATAGGGACATAAATCGCCCCCCAGGCCCCCCCAGACACCCCAGATCACCCCCCAGATCACCCCCCCAGCCCCCAGTCACAGTGTCACTGATTGCAGTGACCATTTATTTAGTGATCACTGCAATCAGTGACATTTGTGACTGTAAAAGTGTCACCAAAGTTTAGTCTTAGGTCCAGTGTAGCCCCCTAACCCCCCCTAATAAAGGTTTAACCCCCTGATTACCCCCCAGATAACCCTTTCACCCCCTATCACCACTGTCGCTTAGCGATCATTTTTCTGACCGCTGTCTTAGCGTCAGTGATGCCGATCGGCAGCCAGTAATTTTTTTTAGGTTCGCCGCAGGTTTTTATAGCGTCGGGTACCCCAATATATTATCTAATAAAGGTTTAACCCCCTTGATCGCCCCCCAGGTAACCCTTTCACCCCCTATCACCACTATCACTAAGCGATCGTTTTTCTAAACGCTGTCTTAGTGTCTGTGATGCAGATCGGTAGCCGGTAATTTTTTTTAGGTTCGCCGCAGGTTTTTATAGCGTCAGGTACCCCAATATATTATCTAATAAAGGTTTAACCCCCTTGATCGCCCCCCAGGTAACCCTTTCACCCCCTATCACCACTGTCGCTAAGCAATTGTTTTTCTAAACGCTGTCTTAGTGTCGGTGATGCAGATCGTAGCCAGTATTTTTTTTTAGGTTCGCCGCAGGTTTTTATAGCGTCAGGTACCCCAATATATTATCTAATAAAGGTTTAACCCCCTTGATCGCCCCCCAGGTAACCCTTTCACCCCCATCACCACTGTCGCTAAGCAATCGTTTTTCTAAACGCTGTCTTAGTGTCGGTGATGCAGATCGTAGCCAGTATTTTTTTTTAGGTTCGCCGCAGGTTTTTATAGCGTCAGGTACCCCAATATATTATCTAATAAAGGTTTAACCCCCTTGATCGCCCCCCAGGTAACCCTTTCACCCCCATCACCACTGTCGCTAAGCAATCGTTTTTCTAAACGCTGTCTTAGTGTCGGTGATGCAGATCGGTAGCTGGTAATTTTTTTTAGGTTCGCCGCAGGTTTTTATAGCGTCAGGTACCCCCATATATTATCTAATAAAGGTTTTAACCCCCTTGATCGCCCCCCAGGTAACCCTTTCACCAGTGATCACCATATAAGTGTTACAGGTGACGCTGGTTAGTTAGTTTGCTTTTTATAGTGTCAGGGCACCCGCCGTGTATATAACCCAATAAAGGTTTAACCCCCTGATCGCCCGGCGGGTGATATCAATTAGGTTTTAGCGTCAGAGAGGGTCTGAGTCACACCCCAGGCAGCGTCAGGTTAGTGCCAGTAACGCTAACACCCACGCGTGAAGCATACACCCCCCTTAGTGGTATAGTATCTGAACAGATCAATATCTGATCTGATCAGATCTATACTAGCATCCCCAGCAGTTTAGGGTTCCCAAAAATGCAGTGTTAGCGGGATCAGCCCAGATACCTGCTGGCACCTGCGTTTTGCCCCTCCGTCCAGCCCAGGCCACCCAAGTGCAGTATCGATCGATCACTGTCACTTACAAAACACAACACACATAACTGCAGCGTTCGCAGAGACAGGCCTGATCCCTGCGACTCCAGTGCTGTAGGAGGTGATTTCACCACCACAGTTAAAAAAAAAAAAGCAAATATGCCGAAGCATTGGGGCAGAAGGGGCGGAGGAGCGATTTTGCTCCTAATGCCGCGTACATACGGTCGAAATTCCGATGGAGGCTTGCCCGTGGAAAAGTCCGACCATGTGTGTGCGGCATAACTTTTTTGCGGGAGGATGCCCCCATGCTTCGGCATATATAAATGGTGCGTGTATGCCCATCATTGGAAGTGGGTGGATGAAGGGCGGTATTCTAATGGTGGGCATACCCACCGATCAATCTCTTTTTTCGTTCAGCCAACTGGCTGCATGAAATAAAAAGATTACAATACATGTCCAACAAGGACCAGCAACGTACTGGTATGTTGCTGGACTTTGAATGTTTATACCAGAATGATGCCTGCGGGTTTAGGTATCATCTTGGTATCATTCTTTTCAGCCTGCGGCCGGCTTTCATGTAAAAGCAATCCTAGCAGCTAATTAGCCTCTGGACTGCTTTTACAAGCAGTGGGAGGGAATGCCCCCCCCCCGGATATAAAAAGCGCCATTGGGAAATTGGGAAAGCATTTTATCACACCAATCTTGGTGTGGTCAGATGCTTTGAGGGCAGAGGAAAAAAAGAGTACCTGTCACTACCTATTGCTATCATAGGGGATATTTACATTCCCTGAGATAACAATAAAAATGATAAAAAAAAAAATACTTGGAAGGAACAATTTAAAAATAAAATAAAAAAGCAAAATTAATAATAATAAAAAAAAAAAAAAAAGCACCCCTGTCCTGCCCTGCTCTTGCCCAATGGCGAACGCAAGCGTCGGTCTGGCGTCATATGTAAACAGCAATTGCACCATGCATGTGAGGTATCACCGCGAAGGTCAGATCGAGGGCAATCATTTTAGCAGTAGACCTCCTCTGTAAATCTACTGGGGTAACCTGTAAAGGCTTTTAAAGGCTTTTAAAAATGTATGTAGTTTGTCGCCAATGCGCGTTTGTGCGAAATTTTAAAGCATGTCGTGTTTGGTATCTATGTACTCGGCCTAAGATCATCTTTTTTATTTCATCAAACATTTGGGCAATATAGTGTGTTTTAGTGCATTAAAATTAAAAAAAGTGTATTTTTTAACCCAAAAAATGTGTTTGAAAAATCGCTGCGCAAATACTGTGTAGAAAAAAAAATGCAACACCCACCATTTTAATCTGTAGGGCCTTTGCTTTAAAAATATATATATATAATGTTTGGGGGTTCAACATAATTTTCTTGCAAAAAAAAAATGTTTTCATGTAAACAAAAAGTGTCAAAAAGGGCTTTGTCTTCAAGTGGTTAGAAGAGTGGATGTAAGCTTCCTAATGTTGTGTATAAAATGCCAGAACAGTTCAAAACCCCCCCAAATGACCCCATTTTGGAAAGTAGACACCCCAAGCTATATACTGAGAGGCATGTCGAGTCCATGGAATATTTTATATGTTGACACAAGTTGCGGAAAAAACGACAATTTTTTTTTTTTTTTTTTGCACAAAGTTGTCACTAAATGATATATTGCTCAAACATGCCATGGGCATATGTGGAATTACACCCCAAAATACATTCTGTTGCTTCTCCTGAGTACGGGGATACCACATGTGTGAGACTTTTTGGGAGCCTAGCCATGTACGGGACCCCAAAAACCAAGCACCGCCTTCAGGCTTTCTAAGGGTGTAAATTTTTGATTTCACTTCTCACTGCCTATCACAGTTTCGGAGGCCATGGAATGCCCAGATAGCACAAAACGCCCCCAAATGACCCCATTTTGGAAAGTAGACACCCCAAGCTATTTGCTGAGAGGTATTGTGAGTATTTTGCAGATCTCGCTTTTTGTCACAAAGTTTTGAAAATTGAAAAAAAAAAAATATATATATATATATATATTTTCTTTCTTCATTTTCAAAAACAAATGAGAGCTGTAAAATACTCGCCATTCCTCTCAGCAAATAGCTTGGGGTGTCTATATTCCAAAATGGGGTCATTTGGGGGGGTTTTGTGCGATTTTGGCATTTTATGGCCTTCGAAACTGTGATAAGTAGTGAGGAGTGAAATCAAAAATTTGTGCCTAGAAATCCTGAAGGCGGTGCTTGGTTTTCGGGGTCCCGTATGCGGCTAGGCTCCTAAAAAGTCCCACACATGTGGTATCCCCGTACTCAGGAGAAGCAGAAAAATGTATTTTGGGGTGTAATTCCACATATAACCATGGCATGTGTGAGCAATATATCATTTAGTGACAACTTTTTGTAATTTTTTTTTTTTTTTGTCATTATTCAATCACTTGGGACAAAAAAATTATATTCAATGGGCTCAACAGGCCTCTCAGCAATTTCCTTGGGGTGTCTACTTTCTAAAATGGGGTCATTTGTGGGGGTTTTGTGCTATTTTGGCATTTTATGGCCTTCGAAACTGTGATAGGTAGTGAGGAGTGAAATCAAAAATTTGCGCCCTTAGAAATCCTGAAGGCGGTGCTTGGTTTCCGGGGTCCCGTACGCGGCTAGGCTCCCAAAAAGTCCCACACATGTGGTATCCCTGTACTCAAGAGAAGCAGCAAAATGTATTTTGGGGTGAAATTCCACATATAACCATGGCATGTGTGAGCAATATATCATTTAGTGACAACTCTTTGTAATTTTTTTTTTTTTTTTTTTTTTTTAGTCATTATTCAATCACTTGGGACAAAAAAATTAAAAATTCAATGGGCTCAACATGCCTCTCAGCAATTTCCTTGGGGTGTCTACTTTCCAAAATGGGGTCATTTGGGGGGGTTTTGTACTGCCCTGTCATTTTAGCACCTCAAGAAATGAGATAGGCAGTCATAAATTTAAAGCTGTGTAAATTTCAGAAAATGTACCCTAGTTTGTAAACTCTATAACTTTTGCGCAAACCAATAAATATACGCTTATTGACATTTTTTTTACTAAAAACATGTGGCTGAATACATTTTGGCCTAAATGTATGACTACAATTGAGTTTATTCGATTTTTCTTATAGCAAAAAGTAGAAAATATCATTTTTTTTCAAAATTTTCGGTCTTTTTCCGTTTATATCGCAAAAAATAAAAATCGCAGAGGCAATCAAATACCATTAAAAGAAAGCTCTATTTGTGGGAAGAAAAGGACGCAAATTTCGTTTGGGTACAACATTGCATGTCCGCACAATTTACAGTTAAAACAGCGCAGTGCAAAATTCTGAATTCACCTCTGGTCCTCTAGCTACCAAATGGTCCGGGGCTTAAGTGGTTAATGATGCATAAAGTGAAAAAAAAAGTCAAATATTCCTTTAAATATTGTACCTGGGGGGTGTCTAAAGTATGCCTGTGAAGTGCCATGTGTTTCCCGTGTTTAGAACTGTCCCTGCACAAAATTACATTTCTAAAGGAAAAAAAGCCATTTAAAACTGCTTGCGGCTTTAATGTAATGTCTGGTCCCGGTAATATGGATGAAAATCTTTAAGAAAAATGGCATAGCTACCCCATCACACACCCCCCCCCCCCCTTACCCCAGCCCATTACCAGCCCCTTTGGGTCTTGTATGGATATTAAGGGGAACCCCACACACAAAATAAAAAAGGCCCTATATACTCTGAACAGCCGTATACAGGCGGTGCATACAAGACAGGGACTATAGGTTTGTTCTTATGTAGAATCTGTTTGTCATTTTGAACAGGTACATTGTTTAAGTGTAGCTCCAGCCAAAAAATCTATTTTTAAGCTTTTTGGAAAACATAGGGAAGGGTTATCACCCCTGTAACATTTGTTTTGCTGTCTGTGCAGTGTGCACCTGTTCAGAACAGTTCACCTCACTTTCCGTCCCAATGACAAATGTTTTTTGAAAATTTGGGTTTTTTATTGAAACAAGAATTGGTGATAAAGCATCAGTGGAGAGGAGACACTTTTTTTCCCATATTACCTCTTACAGGAGAGAATTTGCCTTCCTAGGGGTAGATTTCCTCTCACATCCTGTTGTATCCTTCCGTTTGCAAGGAGGAGTCATTTGTAAGTTGGATGTTTGAAAGTAGGGGCCTGCCGTATATACTCAGCTGAAATTTGCCCCTTACATGTTGGTGTTGCCACAACACTGTGAGCCCTCACAGTTACTCTTGGTGGGCGCATGAATGGGCCCTGCTGTGAATTATTAGATCAAGAATTGTAATTGCATGCCCCTGTTAAACAGGGGCAGAAAAATTGGGCCTTAGGCACTGGTGCCACAACACTGCAACCCCTCACAGATACTGTACTTGGAGCACAGCAATGAGCCCTGTTGCAAAGTATTGCATCAAAAAATTTAATTACACGCCCCTGTTAAACAGGGGCTGAAAAATTGGGCCTTAGCCACTGGTGCTGGTGCCACGACACTGCAACCACTCCCAGATACTCTAGTTGGAGTGCAGGAATGAGCCCTGCTGCAAAGCATTGCATAAAAAATTGTAATAACACACCCCTGTTAAACAGGGGCTGAAAAATTGGGCCTTAGCCACTGGTGGCGGCACCCAGAAACAAAAATGTTCTTCCAAGCTATCATCGTCAATCGGATCATTGAGGAGGAGGAGGATAGTCAGTCAACATAACAGGACAGTCTCTCAGCATCAGCATCAGTCTTGAAGGTATGTGACATTTGAAAATAAATTAGTCTGTTATATCAGCTTCAGGTGTTTGGTAGCTGGTGGTGATCCAAGACTGGTTCATCTTTATGAAGGTCAGTCGATCAACAGAGTCGGTGGACAGGCGCACCCTGTGATCCGTGACAAATCCTCCAGCAGCACTGAATGTGCGTTCTGAAAGAACGCTGGATGCAGGACAGGCCAGTAGCTCAATTGCATACTGTGCAAGCTCTGGCCAGTGATCCATCCTCAAGACCCAGTAAGCCAGAGGATTTTCGGTGGGGAAGGTGTCCAAGTCTGACTTTGCCCTTAGGTATTCCTGCACCATGTATATCAGACGCTGGCGATGGTTGCTGGAACCGATCATACCTTGGGGCTGCGGACTAAAGAATTGTCTGAACACTTCGGTCAGACGGCCACCTTCCCCACCGCTCCTTCTTTGACTGACCGAAGCCTCAGCAACTCGTTGTCCAGGACCAGGAGTTTGTAACCTCCCAGTCTCTGGGAACGCGTTGCACAGACCTTTCTGCAAGGCCTCCCGGAGTTGTCTCATCCTCTGCTCCCTCTGCGACGGTAAGATAAGGTCCGCAACCTTACCCTTGTACCGTGGATCAAGGAGAGTGGCCAGCCAGTAATGGTCCCTCTCCTTGATCCGAAGAATACGAGGATCCTTCTGCAGACTTTGCAGGATCAGGGAGGCCATGCAGCGTAGGTTAGCTGAGGCATTCAGTCCGGAGTCCTCTGGGTCACTAAGGACGACATGATCCGCAGCCACCTCCTCCCAGCCACGTACAAGTCTACTGGTTTCTTGGGACTGTAAATCATCCCTAAAAGACTGCTGCTGATGATGCTGAGTGCCAAGCTCCACCTCCATGCTGACACAATCCTCCTCCTCCTCTTCTTCCTGTGCGATGGGTGGGACAGAAGGAACACTGTCTGGGTAAAGGGGGCCTTGAGAGGCAAGGCATATGGCATAGCTACCCCATCACACCCCCCCCCTTACCCCAGCCCATTACCAGCCCCTTTGGGTCTTGTATGGATATTAAGGGGAACCCCACACACAAAATAAAAAAGGCCCTATATACTCTGAACAGCCGTATACAGGCGGTGCATACAAGACAGGGACTGTAGGTTTGTTCTTATGTAGAATCTGTTTGTAATTTTGAACAGGTACATTGTTTAAGTGTAGCTCCAGGCAAAAAATCTATTTTTAAGCTTTTTGGAAAACATAGGGAAGGGTTATCCCCACCGCTCCTTCTTTGACTGACCGAAGCCTCAGCAACTCGTTGTCCAGGACCAGGAGTTTGTAACCTCCCAGTCTCTGGGAACGCGTTGCACAGACCTTTCTGCAAGGCCTCCCGGAGTTGTCTCATCCTCTGCTCCCTCTGCGACGGTAAGATAAGGTCCGCAACCTTACCCTTGTACCGTGGATCAAGGAGAGTGGCCAGCCAGTAATGGTCCCTCTCCTTGATCCGAAGAATACAAGGATCCTTCCACAGACTTTGCAGGATCAGGGAGGCCATGCAGCGTAGGTTAGCTGAGGCATTGGGTCCGGAGTCCTCTGGGTCACTAAGGACGACATGATCCGCAGCCACCTCCTCCCAGCCACGTACAAGTCTACTGGTTTCTTGGGACTGTAAATCATCCCTAAAAGACTGCTGCTGATGATGCTGAGTGCCAGGCTCCACCTCCATGCTGACACAATCCTCCTCCTCCTCCTCCTCCTCCTCTTCTTCCTGTGCGATGGGTGGGACAGAAGGAACACTGTCTGGGTAAAGGGGGCCTTGAGAGGCAAGGAAGTCCTCCTCTTCCTGCCTCTGTTCTGCCTCAAGTGCCCTGTCCATTATTCCACGCAGCGTATGTTCCAACAGGTGGACAAGAGGTACAGTGTCACTGATGCATGCACTGTCACTGCTCACAATCCTCGTGGCCTCCTCAAATAGTGCCAGGACAGTGCATGCAATCCCTGATCATGCCCCACTGGCGTGGTGAAAAAAAACCAAGCTCCCCTGACCCTGTCCTGGTGCCGTAGTCGCACAGGTACTCATTGATGGCCCTCTGCTGCGTGTGCAGCCGCTGCAGCATGGCCAACATTGAGTTCCACCTGGTGGGCATGTCACATATAAGGCGGTTCTTGGGCAGGTTCAACTCCTTTTGCAGCTCAGCCAGGCGAGCACTGGCATTATAAGATCTGTGGAAATGCACACAGACTTTCCTGGCCTGCCTCAGGACATCCTGTAAGCCCGGGTACCTGCCCAAGAACCGCTGCACCACCAGGTTAAGGACGTGAGCCACACAGGGCACATGGGTCAGTTGTCCCTGTCGGAGAGCGGAGAGGAGGTTGGTGCCATTGTCGCAAACCACCATTCCTGGCTTAAGCTGGCGTGGCGTCAACCACCCCTGCAGAGCAGACAGAACCTCTGCCCCAGTGTGGCTCCTGTCCCCCAAACACACCAGCGCAAGCACGGCATGGCATATTTTTGCCTGCGTACTTGCGTAGCCCCTTGAACGCCTACGGAGCACCGCTGGTTCCGAGGACAAAGCACAGGAAGAGGCCACGGAGGAAGAAGAAGAGGAGGGGGTGGAGGACAGAGGTGTGTCACAACCAGTAGTAGCATTTTGGAGGCGTGGCGGTGGAACAACCTCCAACACTACTGCACCTTGTCCTGCATCCTTCCCAGCTGCCAAAAGAGTGACCCAATGGGCCGTGAAAGAAAGGTAACATCCCTGTCCATGCCTGCTGGACCATGAGTCAGCGGTAATATGCACCTTACCGCTGACCGCCCTGTCCAGCGAGGCCAAGACATTGCCTTCCACATGCCGGTAGAGAGCCGGAATCGCCTTCCGTGAGAAAAAGTGGCGTTTGGGAACCTGCCACTGAGGAACCGCACATTGCACAAACTCACGGAAGGGGGCCGAGTCTACCAACTGAAAAGGCAGCAGTTGAAGCGCTAGCAATTTAGCCAAGCTAGCATTCAACCGCTGGGCATGTGGATGGCTGGGAGTGAACTTCTTTTGATGGTCCAGCAGCTGGGGCAGGCAAATTTGCCTGCTAGAATCGGACGTCGGTGTACTGCTAGCAGAGTGCCCGCAAGTACTTGGCTGTGACACACCTAATTCTACACCTTCATTCCTCTCAGAGCAGGTTTCAGAGAGGACTGAAGGTATAGTGGGGTTGGAGATCCCAGCTGATGCGGTGCAAGAAGAGGTCAGCTTTGTTCTTTGGTGTGGGTCTTTAAGGTAGGCTTGCCAACGAGCTGCATGGCAGGTCAACATATGTCTGGTCAAGCATGTGATGCCCAAGCGGGTGATGTTTTGGCCACGCGATATACGCTTGAGACATATGTTGCAAACAGCAGCTGTGCGATCTGATGCACTCGACTCAAAAAAGGCCCACACCAAAGAACTTTTTGAATAACGGGCAGAGGCAGCGCCCTGCACAGGCGGAGCTCTGCGGTGTGATTCCGTCGGTGTGCTGCCCTTACGCTGGCCCCCCGAGGGCATCCTGCCTCGTTGGAGATGTGCCTCCTCCTCATCCTCCTCCTCTCTCCTATTAGGCACCCACGTGGAGTCAGTGACCTCATCATCCCCTCCCTCCTCATCACTGGAGCCAATCTGGCAGTATGCTGCAGCTGCTGGAACATGACTGCCAGATTGGTGTCCTTCTTGAGCATCCCCTCTCTCTGCTCTCACGCTACTGCCTTTCTCTAGCTGGGTATCATCATCAGACCCTTCGAAACGCTGGGCATCCTCCTGGAGCATGTACCCAACACTGTGCTCAAACAGTTCGGGGGACTCCTCAGGAGGACATGGTTGGTCTAGGGAAAGAGTGACTGATGATGACATTGATACCAGGGAAGAGGACGCTTTGGCAGCAGCTTTGCCAGTACCCTGAGCCTGGGTGAGAGAGGATGAGGAGGATGCGGAGGGCTTGGTCATCCACTCTACCAAGTCTTCGGCATGATGCGGCTCAACACGTCCAGCTGCCGAAAAGAAGGACAAGCGTGTCCCATGGCCACGTGCTGATGGTGATGCACCGCGTTCATGACCAGCACTGTTGTCTCTAGACACAGAGCCTGCTTGCCCTCTTTTATTGGCTCCTGACTGTCTGCCTCTCCTTGTTTGCCTTCCAGACATTCTAATGGCCTGCAGGGAAATGGGAAAAGCAGCAATACAGGCTAAGTTAAGGTGTAATATGGTCAGGAGGCACACTCCGCCCGCTGTAAGTGCCGCAAAATCCTGTTGGTGTAACACACCAGGAAAAAGCAGCAATACAGGCTAAGTTAAGGTGTAATATGGTCAGGAGGTACACTCCGCCCGCTGTAAGTGCCGCAAAATCCTGTTGGTGTAACACACCAGGAAAAAGCAGCAATACAGGCTAAGTTAAGGTGTAATATGGTCAGGAGGCACACTCCGCCCGCTGTAAGTGCCGCAAAATCCTGTTGGTGTAACACACCAGGAAAAAGCAGCAATACAGGCTAAGTTAAGGTGTAATATGGTCAGGAGGCACACTCCACCCGCTGTAAGTGCCTCAAAATCCTGTTGGTGTAACACACCAGGAAAAAGCAGCAATACAGGCTAAGTTAAGGTGTAATATGGTCAGGAGGCACACTCCGCCCGCTGTAAGTACCGCAAAATCCTGTTGGTGTAACACACCAGGAAAAAGCAGCAATACAGGCTAAGTTAAGGTGTAATATGGTCAGGAGGCACACTCCGCCCGCTGTAAGTGCCGCAAAATCCTGTTGGTGTAACACACCAGGAAAAAGCAGCAATACAGGCTAAGTTAAGGTGTAATATGGTCAGGAGGCACACTCCGCCCGCTGTAAGTGCCGCAAAATCCTGTTTGTGTAACACACCAGGAAAAAGCAGCAATACAGGCTAAGTTCAGGTGTAATATGGTCAGGAGGCACACTCCGCCCGCTGTAAGTGCCGCAAAATCCTGTTGGTGTAACACACCAGGAAAAAGCAGCAATACAGGCTAAGTTAAGGTGTAATATGGTCAAGAGGCACACTCCACCCGCTGTAAGTGCCGCAAAATCCTGTTGGTGTAACACACCAGGAAAAAGCAGCATTACAGGCTAAGTTAAGGTGTAATATGGTCAGGAGGTACACTCCGCCCGCTGTAAGTGCCGCAAAATCCTGTTGGGGTAACACACCAGGAAAAAGCAGCAATACAGGCTAAGTTAAGGTGTAATATGGTCAGGAGGCACACTCTGCCCGCTGTAAGTGCCGCAAAATCCTGTTGGTGTAACACACCAGGAAAAAGCAGCAATACAGGCTAAGGTAAGGTGTAATATGGTCAGGAGGTACACTCCGCCCGCTGTAAGTGCCGCAAAATCCTGTTGGTGTAACACACCAGGAAAAAGCAGCAATACAGGCTAAGTTAAGGTGTATAATGTGCAGGAGGCTTAGCAACAATGACACTGACACTGTCCCCTGCCTATCCTTCTCTCTCCCTGCACACAAGGTTTATCAAAGTATATGACACTGACACTCTCCCTGCCTATCCTTCTCTCTCCCTGCACACAAGGTTTAGCAAAGAATATGACATTGACACTGTCCCCTGCCTATCCTTCTCTCTCCCTGCACACAAGGGTTATCAAAGTATATGACACTGACACTCTCCCTGCCTATCCTTCTCTCTCCCTACACACAAGGTTTAGCAAAGAATATGACACTGACACTCTCCCTGCCTATCCTTCTCTGTCCCTACACACAAGGTTTAGCAAAGAATAGATTTGACAAGATTTGACACTGTCCCTGCCTATCCTTCACTTTCCCTGCTCCAGAACACACTACACAAGGCCGCCGCGCTGGCGGCCTTTTATAGTGTGGGGCGTGTATTAAACCCCCTCAGCTATAATTGGCCACAGGCATCCTGCCTGTGGCCAATCATTGCTCTCCTCGCTGCCTGAGCTGTGATTGGCCAAGCATGCAGGGTCACAGTGTTCGCGTTCGCGTTCGGCGAACAACAAACGATTTGGGCCATTCGCGCCAAATTTGAGTGAAGCGAACGGCCCACAATACACTGCGCCATCGCAGTGTAATCCCGGCGCTGTGATTGGCCAAGCATGCAGGGTCACAGTGCATGCTTGGCCAATCACAGCGCCGGGATTACACTGCAATGGCGCAGTGTATTGTGGGCCGTTCGCTTCACTCAAATTTGGCGCGAATGGCCCAAATCGTTTGTTGTTCGCCGAACGCGCGAACAGCCGATGTTCGAGTCAAACCTATGTTCGACTCGAACACCGAGCTCATCCCTACTTGGAACAGACAATTGTACCCCACTTCCAAGCAATGTTTCATATTCCTATTTCTGGCCTCAAATATCTGTGTGCTAAGTATACCTTTTGTTTCATTCACATAGGGGAGCGAAGACTCGGAGGACACCACTCAGAGGACACCAGGAACTCCACACCTCCTAAAGAACAGAGAGAACCCCAACCTCAGGATGTGGAGGAAGGAGAGGTGGAGAAAGGAGAGATGGATGAAGTGGTGGAAATTGTCACCACAACAGGTCAGTGTCTGTCACCACAGCTTCAGGTAAGAGATGTAGGCCTACATATTTATAATACCTAGTTTGTATTTTTTTAGGTGATGAACATATTGGTGAAGAAGAAACTCCTAATTTCACAAGTGCTAGTGCACAAATTTTAATACAGGAAATCATGGCGTGTAGTCAAGAACTAGACAACATGACGAAGAATATAAATCAAAAATTTAAGAACATGATTGATGTTTTGGGGCGAATATAAAGAAACACAAAATCCCCCCCCCTTTTGTTATTTTATGCAGTTGTATAATATTTTACTACTTTCTTCAAGCCAAATGTTGAAGATGCACACAGTGTGTCAACATGTGCTATCTGCCATCAGGGGATATCAATGTACGTGTTTTGTGGGTGCAACCCCTTCCTCGCAACTCAAGTAGGTGAGAGGAAGGGGTTTCACCCCCAAAACACGTCCATTGATCCCCCATGATGGCAGATAGCACATGTTGACATTAGGCATGGGATCAGGAAGGAAATGCACATTTCACATCCGTATTTGTGTGCATCTTCAAAATTTGGCTTGTTTAGGGGTGACATCAACCCCCCCATCTAATGAAGGCAACATCAACACATTGTTGACATACTATAATGTCTGATATTGCTTTAAACATTTTGTACATTGAACTTTGTAAGTTCCAGAGTTTTGTATGTTATGTTTTGAAACATGCCTGTTAATGGGAAAAATAAAAAATAAAAAATAAAAAAAAATAACCAGTTATAACGCACATGTGTGAATGTGCACGTAGTAAAATGTTGAAAATCTGTAATGTGTGGCTTCTTCTTTCTATGCTCAATACCATTTTTTTAAGTAATTTGGTGTTTACAGTGTCAATTGGGGTTATTTACTAAAGGAAAATCAACTTGGCACTACAAGTGCACTAGGAGAACCTAAGAGACAGCTAAAAGAAACACAAGCAGTAAATCAAATTCAAGATATTTTCAGGACAAAATTTGATTTGTATTGTATGACAAATCAAGATTCTTCTGGCATAGCAATTGCCCCCCTACCCATAAAATAGTTCACATATCTTTGCCGCACATCATGGGTGCTTTGGGGGGGCAAGCCAGTACGGACAGCTTCAAGGGACGGGACTTGAATTTGGTCCTGAAGTGCGGCCTCAGGCCCAACTATTGCCATTTAATTTGGAGAATGATTCCTCATAAAATTTTGCAGCACATAGCACGCCATTACTACATGGTTGAGTTTATACTCCGCAAGATTAACTGAGGTCTGAAACAGGCAGAACCGGCTGCCCATTATGCCAAACCCATTTTCAACCTCTCTTCTGGCTCTGGCCAGCCGGTAAATGAACACCCTCCTCTCAGGGGTGAGGGTCCTTTGGGGAAATGGCCTCATCAAATGGTTTGAAAGTCCAAAAGCTTCATCTGCCACGAAGACAAATGGAAGTCCCTCAATGTTGTCTGACGCAGGTGGCAATGCCAGGCCACCACTCCGTAGACATTAGGAGAAATCCGTCCGGGAAAAGACTCCGCCATCGGACATCCGGACATTTTTCCCCACGTCCGCATATAGAAATTCATATGTCCCAGACACCACCACCATTATCACTATACTATGGAACCCTTTATAGTTGTAGCAATAAGACCCCGAATGGGATGGTGGGATGATGCGGACATGCTTCCCATCTATTGCCCCTCCACAGTTGGGAAAGTCCCACTGCTGGGCAAACTGGGAGGCCACATTCTGCCATTCCTGTGGCGTTGAAGGAAACTGTGGAGTCAAAGAAATAAATAATATATTAGTACTTTAGAACATAACATTGCAAGCTGATTATAAAAAACATTCTTGGCCAACATCAGTATAACATTTATTGTAAGGAGTATTTAAAGACAAATATATAAGGTACACTAATCAGATTTCTCACCCCCTCTGATGGCCCATTAGAACAATTTGAGGGGGGGAGGGTTCTGGCTGAGTTTGGGGCCCTCTAAAATAAAGACTCTGGCACACTGTCTGAATTTAATGAAAAGAGAAACATTTGTACACATGTTAGGGGGTGTTTAGCGTAAAGCACTACAATGTAGCTGGCAAAATACATTGTTAACAGACTAGGCTAGGTGTGTATGGGCCCAGGAAAGCATGCTGAAGAGGTTAGTGAAGGCAAATATGCATGTAGGCCAAAAAAGGAGCATTAAAAGCTTACAGCATGCATGGAGACAAAGGGGACATTCACAGCATATTACACATATTACAATCATGGTAATTAGGGAATGATGAAAGAAATACAATACATTAGCAAACATTAAATACATAGAATGTGATGTTAAAGGATAAAACTTACCTTCACATATAGTCCTTCTGCAGAACTTGAATTATGGCAGAACAGGTCTCTGGTATAATGATCCCCAGAGCCTGGGGGGAGATGTCTGTTGAGAACTACAGGCTCTGCAGACTTCTCCCAGTCACCAGGTATCTCAACGTGGCAACTAGCCTCTGCTCGGCAGTGATGGCTTCCTGCATGATGGTGTCCTGCCTCGTGATATAGAGGGACACCAAAGCCAACAAATGGTTGAAAACAGGGTCCGTCATCCGGAGAAAATTCCTGAAGTCATCAGGGTTATTCTCCTGGAACTCCCGCAGCAAAGGCATGTGACAGAATTGGTCCCGCTGGAGCAACCAATTCTTCATCCATGAACTCCTCCTCAAACTGTTCATGGAATGGACTTGGGTTAAGGCATAAACCCTCAAACCAAGTTCACACGCAGCACAAACTCTACAATGAGTACGTACCCGCAACATGGCTAGAAAACGGTCAGCTGGTCAGAACAAACTAACAGAACGCACTGAAGAACAGCAAGGCCTATGAAGAATGACCTGAAAATCAGAAACGAGCGGACAAGAACGCACTGAAAAAAAAAACAGATACAAACTCACTACACACACTGAAAGACAGATACAAACCCGCAAGTGCCCACTGAATAGCAGAAAGCGATCTGTAAAGCACGAAGACTGAAAAGCGCGAGTCGTCTCTCACCAAACTTTTACTAACACGCAATAACACAAGATCAGCAAAAGCAGCCCAAAGGGTGGCGCTGTTTGAATGGAACTTCCCCGTTGTCACGGTCTGGAGTCAGGCTCAGTGGCCAGTAGCTTTAGCAGCGGCAGGACAGGTATAAAGGCAGTCACTTCTGGCAGATGACAGAGGTTCCCCTGAGGTGCGGAGCCTAAGTACTAGCTGGTTTCCCCCAGAGCTCCTGATGGTGGAGATGGATTTAGCTGCAAGCTAGTACCAGGTCGCGGTCCTCAAGTTTGCCCCACCAGGGTGTGAGCAAGCCGGGGTCCAATAGCAGATAAACAGACAAGGATGAAACAGCAGCTCCGAAATTTGCTGTATGAAAGGAGCCACGGCTTTTGCTATAGTGGCCTCCATGTTTTTTGGCCAGGTTATTCTGTCACGGTCTGGAGTCAGGCTCAGAGGCCAGTAGCTATAGCAGCGGCAGGACAGGTATAAAGGCAGTCACTTCTGGCAGATGACACAGGCTCCCCTGAGGTGCGGAGCCTAAGTATTAGCTGGTTTCCGGTTGGAGCTCCTGATGGTGGAGATGGATTTAGCTGCAAGCTAGTACCAGGTCGCGGTCCTCAAGTTTGCCCCACCAGGGTGTGAGCAAGCCGGGGTCCAATAGCAGATAAACAGACAAGGATGAAACAGCAGGGTCAAACGTGGGTGGCTGCAGATTGGGATCAGGCAGTAGAGTAGTCCAGGAACAGGCCGAGGATCAAACACGGGTGGTTGCAGGTACAGATGGCAGCAGGACAAACAGCAAGCCACTGGCAGGGAAGGCACAATAACCTGGCAAAGAGAAAGTGCTGAGACAAGGCTTTTATAGGAAGTTCATGGGAGGAGCAAGGAGTTCAAGGTTCAACAATAATCAAGACTCAAGGCAGGGTTGTCCATTGGATCAGGTTTGTCCAGCAGATCAGGCAGGGAGCTGTCCAGCATCCCAGATAGCTCAGTGGAAAGAGTCAACGCCAGACACCGACGAGGTCCCAGGTCCTGACAGTACTCCCCTCCTCTCAGGACATCCTCTGGATATATTAGGGCTTGGTTTGTGAGGAAACCTCTGGTGAAATTCTCTTGTTAATCTAGGGGCATGAACGTTCTCCTCAGTCAGACACCACATCATCATAAGCATCCATACCATATGTACCAACAATAGAGTTAGAAAACATTACCTTATCCCTTTGGGCATTTTTGCTTTAGAAGTTCTTGCCTGGGAGACTCTCGTCGCTTGCAAGGCTTTTTCAAATACCACCAGATCCTGCTTACGGACTATGGTGCCATTTGAGGCATATGTGCAGTCAGGTGGTAGAGCTTCCTTGGCAGAACAGGAAGTAGTGATGGTATCAGGAAAAGATGTTTTCTCAGGAGGTAGTAAAGATGTCTCTGGAGCAAGAGGTGGTTCTTTGGCAGGACAGGGTGATGTTACTGCATTTACCACTGTGGAGCTTGGGATGACTACAGGAACTGGTCTGTTGTCAGGAGATTGCATAGTTGCCTCTAGGCCAGATGGTAAGGGCTTCTCTGGGGTATTAGTTGCGGATTCTTGAATGATACTGGTATCATTAACCACCGTAGTCAGGGTACCCACTTGTGTCATTGAATGTGGACAGGTCTTACAACAACCTTGGCAGTTTACAGGCTGATTAGCAGGGGTAGCAGGATGGATCCTAATAGTACCTACTTGAGGAACCTTTTAATAGTACCTACTTGAGGAACCTTTGCCCGAGGTGGGCGAGTTGGGCAGAGGGAGATAAGGTGCCCTCTTTCTCCACAATAAAAACAAAGGCCACAGCCTCTCCTACGCTCCTTTTCACCTTTAGACAGCTTGGTCTGGATGACCCCGATCTCCATGGGTTCCACATCTTCCAGGGTAGGTGTGTATAAAGCCTCAGGAGCGTCTAGGCTTTGTGGAGTTAGAGCTTCATAGCTTGGCACGTACTGGGATGGCTTGGAGTTGTGTCCGTACAGGGTATTCCTGTCCCTGGGTCCCCGTAAGCCTCATGACCTAGGAGCAGACTTGGGAACCCTGGTTTTCTTATAAACTGTATTGTGAGAGCCCAGGGCTAACATGAATGCTTCCCAGCTGTCCAAGACTGGACTCCTTTCCTGTAGTACCTGATAAGCCCATGTTTTTATTTGCCCAGTGAGCAGGTTGATAGTAGCGCAAACCTTTATATAATCGGTGGCATAGGTCCTAGGCTTAAGAGCAAACAACAGCTCGCAATCCATCTTAAAGCACGAAAAGGATGCACGGCTACCGTCAAACCTCTCGGGCATCACAACAAATGGCTCAGGATATGCTGGTTCCAGGGCTGGGCGTACTGTACCTTTAAGGAACAGAACTTCTCGCTGCAGCTCCGAAATTTGCTGTATGAAAGGAGCCACGGCTTTTGCTATAGTGGCCTCCATGTTTTTTGGCCAGGTTATTCTGTCACGGTCTGGAGTCAGGCTCAGAGGCCAGTAGCTATAGCAGCGGCAGGACAGGTATAAAGGCAGTCACTTCTGGCAGATGACACAGGCTCCCCTGAGGTGCGGAGCCTAAATACTAGCTGGTTTCCCCCAGAGCTCCTGATGGTGGAGATGGATTTAGCTGCAAGCTAGTACCAGGTCGTGGTCCTCAAGTTTGTCCCACCAGGGTGTGAGCAAGCAGGGGTCCAATAGCAGATAAACAGACAAGGATGAAACAGCAGCGTGGTCAGAAAACAAGCCAAGGGATCAATCACGAGTGGCTGCAGGTTGGGATCAAGCAGTAGAGTGGTCAAAGAACAGGCCGAGGATCAAACACGGGTGGTTGCAGATTGGGATCAGGCAGTAGAGTAGTCCAGGAACAGGCCTAGGATCAAACACGGGTGGTTGCAGGTACAGATGGCAGCAGGACAAACAACAGCAAGGCACTGGCAGAGAAGGCACAATAACCTGGCAAAGAGGAAGTGCTGAGACAAGGCTTTTATAGGAAGTTCATGGGAAGAGCAAGGAGTTCAAGGTTCAACAATAATCAAGACTCAAGGCAGGGTTGTCCATTGGATCAGGTTTGTCCAGCAGATCAGGCAGGGAGCTGTCCAGCATTCCAGATAGCTCAGTGGGAAGAGTCAACGCCAGACACCGACGAAGTCCCAGGTCCTGACACCTGTTATAGTCCCGTCGTACGTGTTGTACGTCACCACGCTTTGGACGGGCGGTATTTGGCCTGAACGTCTGTATGCAAGGCAGGCTTGAGAGGAATCCCGTCGGGAAAAACTTTTTTTTTT
Source organism: Rana muscosa (assembly GCA_029206835.1). Lineage (NCBI taxonomy): Eukaryota > Metazoa > Chordata > Amphibia > Anura > Ranidae > Rana > Rana muscosa. The sequence goes on from CM055118.1 coordinate 815,430,843, forward strand.
TCATGCGGAGAAAAACGGTTGTGTGTACGAGGCATTAGACATGACCAGAAGGTGTAAACAGGTAAGCATTAAGTGCTTCCTGAGGTGAAATGAGGAAGGTGAGGCCACTGCCTGGTAAAAGTTAAGATTAGAGAAGGGCAACAAAGCTAATAAAAGGGACTGGAGGACCTTAGTTATGAAGAAAGGTTACGAGCACTGAACTTATCCTCTCTGGAGAAGAGGCGCTTGATAGGGAATATGATTTCAATGTACAAATACCGTACTGGTGACCCCACAATAAGGATAAAAACATTCTGCTAAAGGGAATTTAAAAAGACACGTGGCCATTCACTAAAATTAGAAGAGAAGCGGTTTAACCTTAAACTGCATAGAGGGTTCTTTACTGTAAGAGCAGTAAAGATGTGGAATTATCTTTCATAGGCAGTGGTTTCAGCGGGGAGCATCGATAATTTAAAAAAACTATTAGATAGTCACCTGAACAACATACAGGGATATACAATGTAATACTGACATAAAAGCACACACACAGGTTGGACTTGATGGACTTGTGTCTTTTTTCAACCTCAGCTACTATGTAATTATCGAGGAACGGCAGCAGTGTTATGTGCAGAAAAATTAGGTGTGAATGTTTTCACGCTATGCAACACATGTAAGGAGTGACACATAAGATGATTGTGGAAGGTGACCCCTATCCCACAGAGTAAGCTAGAGTAAATTATGTATAGAGTGAGGCCTGGCGCCCAAGGCTTCAAGGCCAACCCAAAGGGGTGTTTCAGTAGATGCATGGTATTTGAGAAGGGGCTACTAGAGCAGCTTGGTAATACTTAGAAAAGCCGTTTAGATCCCAAACGTATAGACCTTGAAAGGCGAGGATGGGGGGAGGGGGTTCCCCCAAATAAATCACATGACCCTGTATTGTAAAATACATAGGTAGTTGAAGGGAACTGGTATTACCAGAACTCTAAACAGACAAACTGCAGAGATTTTGCCTAACCAGGACAGTGGAACAGACCACTTAGATAATAAATTGGGCTAACATTGTTGGCTAATTTGCCCAAAATAGAGAGTCGGCGTGACTCGTGAGGTGTATTCTCAAATTTTTTAGAGAGTGAGAGGACCACTTAACCACCACCTGTGGAAGGGAATTCCACATCCTTGCCGCTCTTACAGTAAAAAAACCTCTACGCAGTTTAAGGTTAAATCTAATTTCTTCTCATTTTAATGAGTGGCCACGAGTCTTATTAAACTCCCTTTCACGGAAAAGTTTTATCCCTATTGTGGGGTCACCAGAGTGGTATTTGTAAATTGAAATTATATCCCCTCTCAAACGTATCTTCTCCAGAGAGAATAAGTTCAGTACTCGCAAACCTTTCTTCATAACTAATATCCTCCAGTCGCTTTATTAGCTTTGTTGCTCTTCTGTGTACTTGCTCCATTTCCAGTACATACTTCCTGAGGACTGTTGCCCAGAACTGGACAGCATACTCCAGATGAGGCCGGACCAGAGTCTTGTAGAGTGGGAGAATTATTGCTTTATCTCTTGAGTTAATCTCCTTTTTAATGCATGCAAATATTCTGTTTGCTTTGCTAGCAGCAGTTTGCAATTGTATGCCATTGCTGAGTCTGTCATCTACTAGGACCCCCAGGTCCTTTTCCATCCTAGATTCCCCCAGAGGTTCTCGCCCTAGTGAGCAGATTGCATTCATTATTTTTGCCACCCAAATGCCATCTTACATTTTTCCACATTAAACCTCATTTGCCATTTAGTAGCTCACCCCAGATGAACGATCTGCATAGGTTTACCTGTTTGTGTTGCAGTGCACAGTCTTCTTACACTGCCATGAGCCCAGTGTCAGAGTAATTTTAACTTTTATCTGCAAGCTCAGTGCACCAGCACTGCATATGTCACGTTGAGAGATACACCCTGTACATACTGTGGGTGTATTGTGCTCTTAGAAAAAGACCCATTTAGGGCAAAAAAAAAAGTTTGCAGTGTTTTCTGCATATATGCAAGTGTGAGATTTACAATTTATATATTTTTCTTGTATTGTGCTATTCCAAAAAAAATTTAGGGCACAAACTTTTTGTGTAACACACCAGGAAAAAGCAGCAATACAGGCTAAGTTCAGGTGTAATATGGTCAGGAGGCACACTCCGCCCGCTGTAAGTGCCGCAAAATCCTGTTGGTGTAACACACCAGGAAAAAGCAGCAATACAGGCTAAGGTAAGGTGTAATATGGTCAGGAGGTACACTCCGCCCGCTGTAAGTGCCGCAAAATCCTGTTGGTGTAACACACCAGGAAAAAGCAGCAATACAGGCTAAGTTAAGGTGTATAATGTGCAGGAGGCTTAGCAACAATGACACTGACACTGTCCCCTGCCTATCCTTCTCTCTCCCTGCACACAAGGTTTATCAAAGTATATGACACTGACACTCTCCCTGCCTATCCTTCTCTCTCCCTGCACACAAGGTTTAGCAAAGAATATGACATTGACACTGTCCCCTGCCTATCCTTCTCTCTCCCTGCACACAAGGGTTATCAAAGTATATGACACTGACACTCTCCCTGCCTATCCTTCTCTCTCCCTACACACAAGGTTTAGCAAAGAATATGACACTGACACTCTCCCTGCCTATCCTTCTCTGTCCCTACACACAAGGTTTAGCAAAGAATAGATTTGACAAGATTTGACACTGTCCCTGCCTATCCTTCACTTTCCCTGCTCCAGAACACACTACACAAGGCCGCCGCGCTGGTGGCCTTTTATAGTGTGGGGCGTGTATTAAACCCCCTCAGCTATAATTGGCCACAGGCATCCTGCCTGTGGCCAATCATTGCTCTCCTCGCTGCCTGAGCTGTGATTGGCCAAGCATGCAGGGTCACAGTGCATGCTTGGCCAATCACAGCGCCGGGATTACACTGCGATGGCACAGTGTATTGTGGGCCGTTCGCTTCACTCAAATTTGGCGCGAATGGCCCAAATCGTTTGTTGTTCGCCGAACGCGCGAACAGCCGATGTTCGAGTCAAACCTATGTTCGACTCGAACACCGAGCTCATCCCTACTTGGAACAGACAATTGTACCCCACTTCCAAGCAATGTTTCATATTCCTATTTCTGGCCTCAAATATCTGTGTGCTAAGTATACCTTTTGTTTCATTCACATAGGGGAGCGAAGACTCGGAGGACACCACTCAGAGGACACCAGGAACTCCACACCTCCTAAAGAACAGAGAGAACCCCAACCTCAGGATGTGGAGGAAGGAGAGGTGGAGAAAGGAGAGATGGATGAAGTGGTGGAAATTGTCACCACAACAGGTCAGTGTCTGTCACCACAGCTTCAGGTAAGAGATGTAGGCCTACATATTTATAATACCTAGTTTGTATTTTTTTAGGTGATGAACATATTAGTGAAGAAGAAACTCCTAATTTCACAAGTGCTAGTGCACAAATTTTAATACAGGAAATCATGGCGTGTAGTCAAGAACTAGACAACATGACGAAGAATATAAATCAAAAATTTAAGAACATGATTGATGTTTTGGGGCGAATATAAAGAAACACAAAATCCCCCCCCCCTTTTGTTATTTTATGCAGTTGTATAATATTTTACTACTTTCTTCAAGCCAAATGTTGAAGATGCACACAGTGTGTCAACATGTGCTATCTGCCATCAGGGGATATCAATGTACTTGTTTTGTGGGTGCAACCCCTTCCTCGCAACTCAAGTAGGTGAGAGGAAGGGGTTTCACCCCCAAAACACGTCCATTGATCCCCCATGATGGCAGATAGCACATGTTGACATTAGGCATGGGATCAGGAAGGAAATGCACATTTCACATCCGTATTTGTGTGCATCTTCAAAATTTGGCTTGTTTAGGGGTGACATCAACCCCCCCATCTAATGAAGGCAACATCAACACATTGTTGACATACTATAATGTCTGATATTGCTTTAAACATTTTGTACATTGAACTTTGTAAGTTCCAGAGTTTTGTATGTTATGTTTTGAAACATGCCTGTTAATGGGAAAAATAAAAAATAAAAAATAAAAAAAAATAACCAGTTATAACGCACATGTGTGAATGTGCACGTAGTAAAATGTTGAAAATCTGTAATGTGTGGCTTCTTCTTTCTATGCTCAATACCATTTTTTTAAAGTAATTTGGTGTTTACAGTGTCAATTGGGGTTATTTACTAAAGGAAAATCAACTTGGCACTACAAGTGCACTAGGAGAACCTAAGAGACAGCTAAAAGAAACACAAGCAGTAAATCAAATTCAAGATATTTTCAGGACAAAATTTGATTTGTATTATATGACAAATCAAGATTCTTCTGGCATAGCAATTGCCCCCCTACCCATAAAATAGTTCACATATCTTTGCCGCACATCATGGGTGCTTTGGGGGGGCAAGCCAGTACGGACAGCTTCAAGGGACGGGACTTGAATTTGGTCCTGAAGTGCGGCCTCAGGCCCAACTGATGCCATATAATTTGGAGAATGATTCCTCATAAAATTTTGCAGCACATAGCACGCCATTACTACATGGTTGAGTTTATACTCCGCAAGATTAACTGAGGTCTGAAACAGGCAGAACCGGCTGGCCATTATACCAAACCCATTTTCAACCTCTCTTCTGGCTCTGGCTAGCCGGTAAATGAACACCCTCCTCTCAGGGGTGAGGGTCCTTTGGGGAAATGGCCTCATCAAATGGTTTGAAAGTCCAAAAGCTTCATCTGCCACGAAGACAAATGGAAGTCCCTCAATGTTGTCTGACGCAGGTGGCAATGCCAGGCCTCCACTCCGTAGACATTAGGAGAAATCCGTCCGGGAAAAGACTCCGCCATCGGACATCCGGACATTTCTCCCCACGTCCGCATATAGAAATTCATATGTCCCAGACACCACCACCATTATCACTATACTATGGAACCCTTTATAGTTGTAGTAATAAGACCCCGAATGGGATGGTGGGATGATGCGGACATGCTTCCCATCTATTGCCCCTCCACAGTTGGGAAAGTCCCACTGCTGGGCAAACTGGGAGGCCACATTCTGCCATTCCTGTGGCGTTGAAGGAAACTGTGGAGTCAAAGAAATAAATAATATATTAGTACTTTAGAACATAACATTGCAAGCTGATTATAAAAAACATTCTTGGCCAACATCAGTATAACATTTATTGTAAGGAGTATTTAAAGACAAATATATAAGGTACACTAATCAGATTTCTCACCCCCTCTGATGGCCCATTAGAACAATTTGAGGGGGGGAGGGTTCTGGCTGAGTTTGGGGCCCTCTAAAATAAAGACTCTGGCACACTGTCTGAATTTAATGAAAAGAGAAACATTTGTACACATGTTAGGGGGTGTTTAGCGTAAAGCACTACAATGTAGCTGGCAAAATACATTGTTAACAGACTAGGCTAGGTGTGTATGGGCCCAGGAAAGCATGCTGAAGAGGTTAGTGAAGGCAAATATGCATTTAGGCCAAAAAAGGAGCATTAAAAGCTTACAGCATGCATGGGGACAAAGGGGACATTCACAGCATATTACACATATTACAATCATGGTAATTAGGGAATGATGAAAGAAATACAATACATTAGCAAACATTAAATACATAGAATGTGATGTTAAAGGATAAAACTTACCTTCACATAGTCCTTCTGCAGAACTTAAATTATGGCAGAACAGGTCTCTGGTATAATGATCCCCAGAGCCTGGGGGGAGATGTCTGTTGAGAACTACAGGCTCTGCAGACTTCTCCCAGTCACCAGGTATCTCAACGTGGCAACTAGCCTCTGCTCGGCAGTGATGGCTTCCTGCATGATGGTGTCCTGCCTCGTGATATAGAGGGACACCAAAGCCAACAAATGGTTGAAAACGGGGTCCGTCATCCGGAGAAAATTCCTGAAGTCATCAGGGTTATTCTCCTGGAACTCCCGCAGCAAAGGCATGTGACAGAATTGGTCCCGCTGGAGCAACCAATTCTTCATCCATGAACTCCTCCTCAAACTGTTCATGGAATGGACTTGGGTTAAGGCATAAACCCTCAAACCAAGTTCACACGCAGCACAAACTCTACAATGAGTACGTACCCGCAACATGGCTAGAAAACGGTCAGCTGGTCAGAACAAACTAACAGAACGCACTGAAGAACAGCAAGGCCTATGAAGAATGACCTGAAAATCAGAAACGAGCGGACAAGAACGCACTGAAAAAAAAAAACAGATACAAACTCACTACACACACTGAAAGACAGATACAAACCCGTAAGTGCCCACTGAATAGCAGAAAGCGATCTGTAAAGCACGAAGACTGAAAAGCGCGAGTCGTCTCTCACCAAACTTTTACTAACACGCAATAACACAAGATCAGCAAAAGCAGCCCAAAGGGTGGCGCTGTTTGAATGGAACTTCCCCGTTGTCACGGTCTGGAGTCAGGCTCAGTGGCCAGTAGCTTTAGCAGCGGCAGGACAGGTATAAAGGCAGTCACTTCTGGCAGATGACAGAGGCTCCCCTGAGGTGCGGAGCCTAAGTACTAGCTGGTTTCCCCCAGAGCTCCTGATGGTGGAGATGGATTTCGCTGCAAGCTAGTACCAGGTCGCGGTCCTCAAGTTTGCCCCACCAGGGTGTGAGCAAGCCGGGGTCCAATAGCAGATAAACAGACAAGGATGAAACAGCAGCTCCGAAATTTGCTGTATGAAAGGAGCCACGGCTTTTGCTATAGTGGCCTCCATGTTTTTTGGCCAGGTTATTCTGTCACGGTCTGGAGTCAGGCTCAGAGGCCAGTAGCTATAGCAGTGGCAGGACAGGTATAAAGGCAGTCACTTCTGGCAGATGACACAGGCTCCCCTGAGGTGCGGAGCCTAAGTATTAGCTGGTTTCCGGTTGGAGCTCCTGATGGTGGAGATGGATTTAGCTGCAAGCTAGTACCAGGTCGCGGTCCTCAAGTTTGCCCCACCAGGGTGTGAGCAAGCCGGGGTCCAATAGCAGATAAACAGACAAGGATGAAACAGCAGGGTCAAACGTGGGTGGCTGCAGATTGGGATCAGGCAGTAGAGTAGTCCAGGAACAGGCCGAGGATCAAACACGGGTGGTTGCAGGTACAGATGGCAGCAGGACAAACAGCAAGGCACTGGCAGGGAAGGCACAATAACCTGGCAAAGAGAAAGTGCTGAGACAAGGCTTTTATAGGAAGTTCATGGGAGGAGCAAGGAGTTCAAGGTTCAACAATAATCAAGACTCAAGGCAGGGTTGTCCATTGGATCAGGTTTGTCCAGCAGATCAGGCAGGGAGCTGTCCAGCATCCCAGATAGCTCAGTGGAAAGAGTCAACGCCAGACACCGACGAGGTCCCAGGTCCTGACACCTGTTATAGTCCCGTCGTACGTGTTGTACGTCACCACGCTTTGGACGGGCGGTATTTGGCCTGAACGTCTGTATGCAAGGCAGGCTTGAGAGGAATCCCGTAGGGAAAAACTTTTTTTTTTCATGCGGAGAAAAACGGTTGTGTGTACGAGGCATTAGACATGACCAGAAGGTGGTATCAGGAAAAGATGTTTTCTCAGGAGGAAGTGAGGATGTCTCTGGAGCAAGAGGTGGTTCTTTGGCAGGACAGGGTGATGTTACTGCATTTACCACTGTGGAGCTTGGGATGACTACAGGAACTGGTCTGTTGTCAGGAGATTGCATAGTTGCCTCTAGGCAAGATGGTAAGGGCTTCTCTGGGGTATTAGTTGTGGATTCTTGAATGATACTGGTATCATTAACCACCGTAGTCAGGGTACCCACTTGTGTCATTGAATGTGGACAGGTCTTACAACAACCTTGGCAGTTTACAGGCTGATTAGTAGGGGTAGCAGGATGGATCCTAATAGTACCTACTTGAGGAACCTTTTAATAGTACCTACTTGAGGAACCTTTGCCCGAGGTGGGCGAGTTGGGCAGAGGGAGATAAGGTGCCCTCTTTCTCCACAATAAAAACAAAGGCCACAGCCTCTCCTACGCTCCTTTTAACCTTTAGACAGCTTGGTCTGGATGACCCCGATCTCCATGGGTTCCACATCTTCCAGGGTAGGTGTGTATAAAGCCTCAGGAGCGTCTAGGCTTTGTGGAGTTAGAGCTTCATAGCTTGGCACGTACTGGGATGGCTTGGAGTTGTGTCCGTACAGGGTATTCCTGTCCCTGGGTCCCCGTAAGCCACATGACCTAGCAGACTTGGGAACCCTGGTTTTCTTATAAACTGTATTGTGAGAGCCCAGGGCTAACATGAATGCTTCCCAGCTGTCCAAGACTGGACTCCTTTCCTGTAGTACCTGATAAGCCCATGTTTTTATTTGCCCAGTGAGCAGGTTGATAGTAGCGCAAACCTTTATATAATCGGTGGCATAGGTCCTAGGCTTAAGAGCAAACAACAGCTCGCAATCCATCTTAAAGCACGAAAAGGATGCACGGCTACCGTCAAACCTCTCGGGCATCACAACAAATGGCTCAGGATATGCTGGTTCCAGGGCTGGGCGTACTGTACCTTTAAGGAACAGAACTTCTCGCTGCAGCTCCGAAATTTGCTGTATGAAAGGAGCCACGGCTTTTGCTATAGTGGCCTCCATGTTTTTTGGCCAGGTTATTCTGTCACGGTCTGGAGTCAGGCTCAGAGGCCAGTAGCTATAGCAGCGGCAGGACAGGTATAAAGGCAGTCACTTCTGGCAGATGACACAGGCTCCCCTGAGGTGCGGAGCCTAAATACTAGCTGGTTTCCCCCAGAGCTCCTGATGGTGGAGATGGATTTAGCTGCAAGCTAGTACCAGGTCGTGGTCCTCAAGTTTGTCCCACCAGGGTGTGAGCAAGCAGGGGTCCAATAGCAGATAAACAGACAAGGATGAAACAGCAGCGTGGTCAGAAAACAAGCCAAGGGATCAATCACGAGTGGCTGCAGGTTGGGATCAAGCAGTAGAGTGGTCAAAGAACAGGCCGAGGATCAAACACGGGTGGTTGCAGATTGGGATCAGGCAGTAGAGTAGTCCAGGAACAGGCCGAGGATCAAACACGGGTGGTTGCAGGTACAGATGGCAGCAGGACAAACAACAGCAAGGCACTGGCAGAGAAGGCACAATAACCTGGCAAAGAGGAAGTGCTGAGACAAGGCTTTTATAGGAAGTTCATGGGAAGAGCAAGGAGTTCAAGGTTCAACAATAATCAAGACTCAAGGCAGGGTTGTCCATTGGATCAGGTTTGTCCAGCAGATCAGGCAGGGAGCTGTCCAGCATTCCAGATAGCTCAGTGGGAAGAGTCAACGCCAGACACCGACGAAGTCCCAGGTCCTGACACCTGTTATAGTCCCGTCGTACGTGTTGTACGTCACCACGCTTTGGACGGGCGGTATTTGGCCTGAACGTCTGTATGCAAGGCAGGCTTGAGAGGAATCCCGTAGGGAAAAACTTTTTTTTTTCATGCGGAGAAAAACGGTTGTGTGTACGAGGCATTAGACATGACCAGAAGGTGTAAACAGGTAAGCATTAAGTGCTTCCTGAGGTGAAATGAGGAAGGTGAGGCCACTGCCTGGTAAAAGTTAAGATTAGAGAAGGGCAACAAAGCTAATAAAAGGGACTGGAGGACCTTAGTTATGAAGAAAGGTTACGAGCACTGAACTTATCCTCTCTGGAGAAGAGGCACTTGATAGGGAATATGATTTCAATGTACAAATACCGTACTGGTGACCCCACAATAAGGATAAAAACATTCTGCTAAAGGGAATTTAAAAAGACACGTGGCCATTCACTAAAATTAGAAGAGAAGCGGTTTAACCTTAAACTGCATAGAGGGTTCTTTACTGTAAGAGCAGTAAAGATGTGGAATTATCTTTCATAGGCAGTGGTTTCAGCGGGGAGCATCGATAATTTAAAAAAACTATTAGATAGTCACCTGAACAACATACAGGGATATACAATGTAATACTGACATAAAAGCACACACACAGGTTGGACTTGATGGACTTGTGTCTTTTTTCAACCTCAGCTACTATGTAATTATCGAGGAACGGCAGCAGTGTTATGTGCAGAAAAATTAGGTGTGAATGTTTTCACGCTATGCCACACATGTAAGGAGTGACACATAAGATGATTGTGGAAGGTGACCCCTATCCCACAGAGTAAGCTAGAGTAAATTATGTATAGAGTGAGGCCTGGCGCCCAAGGCTTCAAGGCCAACCCAAAGGGGTGTTTCAGTAGATGCATGGTATTTGAGAAGGGGCTACTAGAGCAGCTTGGTAATACTTAGAAAAGCCGTTTAGATCCCAAACGTATAGACCTTGAAAGGCGAGGATGGGGGGAGGGGGTTCCCCCAAATAAATCACATGACCCTGTATTGTAAAATACATAGGTAGTTGAAGGGAACTGGTATTGCCAGAACTCTAAACAGACAAACTGCAGAGATTTTGCCTAACCAGGACAGTGGAACAGACCACTTAGATAATAAATTGGGCTAACATTGTTGGCTAATTTGCCCAAAATAGAGAGTCGGCGTGACTCGTGAGGTGTATTCTCAAATTTTTTAGAGAGTGAGAGGACCACTTAACCACCACCTGTGGAAGGGAATTCCACATCCTTGCCGCTCTTACAGTAAAAAAACCTCTACGCAATTTAAGGTTAAATCTAATTTCTTCTCATTTTAATGAGTGGCCACGAGTCTTATTAAACTCCCTTTCGCGGAAAAGTTTTATCCCTATTGTGGGGTCACCAGAGTGGTATTTGTAAATTGAAATTATATCCCCTCTCAAACGTATCTTCTCCAGAGAGAATAAGTTCAGTACTCGCAAACCTTTCTTCATAACTAATATCCTCCAGTCGCTTTATTAGCTTTGTTGCTCTTCTGTGTACTTGCTCCATTTCCAGTACATACTTCCTGAGGACTGTTGCCCAGAACTGGACAGCATACTCCAGATGAGGCCGGACCAGAGTCTTGTAGAGTGGGAGAATTATTGCTTTATCTCTTGAGTTAATCTCCTTTTTAATGCATGCAAATATTCTGTTTGCTTTGCTAGCAGCAGTTTGCAATTGCATGCCATTGCTGAGTCTGTCATCTACTAGGACCCCCAGGTCCTTTTCCATCCTAGATTCCCCCAGAGGTTCTCGCCCTAGTGAGCAGATTGCATTCATTATTTTTGCCACCCAAATGCCATCTTACATTTTTCCACATTAAACCTCATTTGCCATTTAGTAGCCCACCCCAGATGAGCGATCTGCATAGGTTTACCTGTTTGTGTTGCAGTGCACAGTCTTCTTACACTGCCATGAGCCCAGTGTCAGAGTAATTTTAACTTTTATCTGCAAGCTCAGTGCACCAGCACTGCATATGTCACGTTGAGAGATACACCCTGTACATACTGTGGGTGTATTGTGCTCTTAGAAAAAGACCCATTTAGGGCAAAAAAAAAAAGTTTGCAGTGTTTTCTGCATATATGCAAGTGTGAGATTTACAATTTATATATTTTTCTTGTATTGTGCTATTCCAAAAAAAATTTAGGGCACAAACTTTTTTTTTAATAGCATTTTCTGTATTGCTGTAGGTGTGAGATACAGCGTTTACATACTATCAGGGTGTTGTGCTCTTCCAAAAACACCCATTTAGGGCCACAAAAATATTTTGCAGTGTTTTCTGCATATCTGGAGGTGTGTGAAATAAACAATTTATATATTTTTCTTCTACTGTGCTATCCTAAAAAAATAATTGTAGGACAAAAACATAATTTTTTTAATAGCATTTTCTGCAGTTCTGTAGCTGGGAGATACAGCGTTTACATACTGTGGGTGTGTTGTGCTCTTCCAAAAACACCCATTTAGGGCCACAAAAAATATTTTGCAGTGTTTTCTGCATATCTGGAGGTGTGTGAAATAAACAATTTATATATTTTTCTTCTACTGTGCTATCCTAAAAAAATAATTGTAGGACAAAAACATAATTTTTTTAATAGCATTTTCTGCAGTTCTGTAGCTGGGAGATACAGCGTTTACATACTGTGGGTGTGTTGTGCTCTTCCAAAAACACCCATTTAGGGCCACAAAAAATATTTTGCAGTGTTTTCTGCATATCTGGAGGTGTGTGAAATAAACAATTTATATATTTTTCTTCTACTGTGCTATCCTAAAAAAATAATTGTAGGACAAAAACATTTTTTTGAATAGCATTTTCTGCAGTTCTGTAGCTGTGAGATACAGCGTTTACGTACTATGGGTGAGCTGTGCTCTTCCAAAAACACCCATTTAGGGCCACAAAAAATATTTTGCAGTGTTTTCTGCATATCTGGAGGTGTGTGAAATAAACAATTTATATATTTTTCTTCTACTGTGCTATCCTAAAAAAATAATTGTAGGACAAAAACATTTTTTTTTAATAGCATTTTCTGCAGTTCTGTAGCTGTGAGATACAGCGTTTACGTACTGTGGGTGTGTTGTGCTCTTCCAAAACCACCCATTTAGGGCCACGAAAAATATTTTGCAGTGTTTTCTGCATATCTGGAGGTGTGTGAAATAAATAATTTATATATTTTTCTTCTACTGTGCTATCCTAAAAAAATAAAAATAAAATTATATAGCATTTTCTGCAGTTCTGTAGCTGTGAGATACAGCATTTACATACTGTCGGTGTGTTGTGCTCTTCCAAAAACACCCATTTAGGGCAAGATCCTAAATTTGGAAAATATGAGGAGAACATCAAAGGGACGTGGTGGCCCTGGTCGTGGTGCTGCTGGTGGAGCTCTTGTTGCAGGGAGAGGACGTGGTCGATCTGTGCCAGCTACACGCACAAGTGAAACACCTTCCTCAGGTGCGAGTAGGCGACCGAGCCTGCGGCGGTATTTTGTCGTGCCTAATGAGGCTGTACGAATGTTGAGGCCAGGACAAGTACAGGCGATAGTAGATTGGGTTGCTGACAGTGCCTCCGGTTCCTTCACATTGTCTCCCACCCACTCTTCTGATGAAAGATCAGAGTTGGCACCTGCAGCCCATGTCCATCAGTCTTTCACCTCAGCCAAGCAGTCTGAGCCCCAAATCATGCAGCAGTCTCTTCTGCTTTTCGATGACTCTGTTAGCAGGGTTTCCCAGGGCCATCCACCTAGCCCTGCTCCAGAAGTGGAAGAGATTGAGTGCACCGATGCCCAACCACTTATGTTTCATGATGAATACATGGGAGGACCATCACAGCACGTCTCGGATGATGATAAAACACAGGTGCCAACTGCTGCTGCTTTCGCAATTGTGCAGACAGACAAGGAGGGCAGGGGTGAAGACTGGGTGGAAGATGATGTGGAGGACGATGAGGTCCTTGACCCCACATGGAATCAACGTTATGCAGGTGATCAGTGTAGTTCGGAGGGAGAGGCGGTGGTTGCACAGAGCCACCAGTACAGCAGAAGAGGGAGACAGTACGTCTGCTACTGCCCAACGCAGCAAGGGACCAAGCACACCAAATCCAGGTCCGAGGAGTTCCCTAGTGTGGCAGTTCTTCAGATAATGTGCTGATGACAAGACACGAGTGGTTTGCATGCTGTGCAATCAGAGCCTGAAGCGAGGCATAGACGTTCTCAACCTGAGCACAACCTGCATGACCAGGCATCTAAGTGCAAAGCACGAGCTGCAGTGGAGTAGACACCTCCAAAGCAAAGAAAGGTCTCTGGCTCCTTCTGCTTCCTCTTCTGCTGCAGTCTCGGCCGCTTCATCCACCTCTGTAGTGACAGTATCACCTGCCAACCCGCAAACAGAGCATCTGCCAGCAACACTACCACCTGGGTCACCAATCATCTCCACAATGTCCCCATGGAAGCGTTCAGCTCTCTATCTCCCAAACACTGGAGTGGAAGAGGAAGTACCCCCCTTGCCCTGATTGCCAGCATTTCAAAATTCCTCACCTTTGAAATGCTGTCATTCCGTCTGGTGGAGACGCAGAATTTTAAAAGCCTGATGGCATTGGCTGTCCCACAGTACGTTGTGCCCAGCCGCCACTACTTTTCCAGGCGAGCCATCCCTTCCCTGCACAACCAAGTGGGGGACAAAATCAGGTGTGCACTGTGCAACGCCATCTGTGGCAAGGTCCACCTAACTACGGATGTGTGGACCATTAAGCACGGTCAGGGACGTTATATCTCCCTAACAGCACACTGGGTAAATGCAGTGGCGGCTGGGCCTGAGGCAGATAGCAGTTTGGCGCATGTCCTTCCACCACGAGGATTGCAGGGCACTTCAGTTTGCCTCCTGTTGCTAACTCCTCCTACTCCGCTTCCTCATCCTCTACCGCCTCCTCATCCGGTCAGCGTAACACCTTCACCACCAACTTCAGCACAGCCAGGGGTAAACGGCAGCAGGCAGTTTTAAAACGTTACTGTTTGAGGGAAAAACCCCACACCGCGCAGGAGTTGTGGAGGGACATGGAACAACAGACCGATGAGTGGTTGCTGTCAGTGAGCCTCGAGCACGGCCTGGTGGTGTGCGATAATGGGCGAAATCTCGTAGCAGCTCTGGGCCTAGCCAATTTGACGCACATCCCTTGCCTGGCGCATGTGCTGAACTTGGTGGTCCAGAGGTTCCTGAAAAATTACCCCAATATGCCAGAGCTGCTGCAGAAAATGCGGGCCGTCTGTGCGCACTTTCGGGGTTCTCACCCTGCTGCTGCTCGCCTGTCAGCGCTGCAGCGTAACTTCAGCCTTCCCGCTCACCGCCTCATATGTGACGTGCCCACAAGGTGGAACTCCACCTTGCACATGCTGGCCAGACTGTGCGAGCAGCAGCAGGCGATAGTGGAGTGTCAGCTGCAGCAATCACGCGTGAGTCGCTCTGCGGAACAGCACCACTTCACCACCAATAACTGGGCCTCCATGCGAGACCTGTGTGCCTTGTTGCGCTGTTTCGAGTACTCCACCAACATGGCCAGTGCCAATGACGCCGTTCTCAGCGTTACTATCCCAGTTCTATGCCTCCTTGAAAAAACGCTTCGGGCGATGATGGAAGAGGATGTGGCACAGGAGGAGGAGGAGGAGGAGCCAGGATCATTTCAAAGGCTTTTAGGGCAGTCTTTCACAAGTGGCTACGAGGGTGGGCTCCTGCACCAACAAACGCCAGGTACACAATTGTCCGGCAGCAAGGGCACAGTCCTGGAGGATGACGAGGTGGAGGATGAGGGGAGGAGATGGAGGAGGAGGAACCATGTTCACAGCAGGGTGGCACCCAGAGCAGCTCATGGCCATCACTGGTGCGTGGCTGGGGGGATACAGAGGACACAGACGATACACCTCCCACAGAGGACAGCTTTCCTTTGCCTCTGGGCAGCCTGGCACACATGAGCGATTACATGCTGCAGTGTTTCCGCAATGACCGCCGAGTTGCCCACATTCTAACTGATTACTGGGTGGCCACCCTGCTGGATCCCCGTTACAAGGACAACGTACCGTCCTTAATTCCCTCACTGGAGCGGGATCGTAAGATGCGCGAGTACAAGCGCACGGTGGTAGACGCGCTGCTGGTGGCATTCCCACCTGACAGCGGGCGTACGGTGGAAGCACAAGGTGAAGGCAGAGGAGGAGGAAGAGGTCGCCAACGCAACCGGGGCACGGCCAGCACCTCAGAAGGCAGGGTTAGCATGGCCGAAATGTGGAAAAGCTTTGTCAGCACGCTACAACAACCAGCACCACCAGCTGAGATGGAACGTCTTAGCAGGAGGCAGCATTTCACCAACATGGTTGAGCAGTATGTGTGCACAGGCCCACACGTACTGGATGACGGGTCTGCCCCCTTCAACTTCTGGGTCTCCAAATTGGGCACATGGCCTGAGCTTGCCCTTTACGCCTTGGAGGTGCTGGCCTGTCCTGCAGCCAGTGTATTATCTGAACGTGTATTTAGCACGGCAGAGGGCGTTATCACAGACAAGCGCAGCCGCCTGTCCAGAGCCAATGTGGACAAGCTCACGTTCATTAAAATGAACCAGGCATGGATCCCACAGGACTTGTTCGTACCTTGTGCAGTATAGACATGTATACCGGTGTTATGACAAAAACTGTCCGGCCATCGGATTGTGTCCGGCCCGTACTGCACAGGTGCAGTGCTTGCACAGTACAGAGGACAAGGAGATTCACAAAATCTCTGAAGATGAACGGCGCCTGCACAGTGAGTGCAGGTTCAAGCCCCACCATCCAAGTGGACATACGGTAGCACATAGTAACAGGGCCCCTCACGGGCTCGCTTTGATCGCCACGCTTCGGGCACGGCCTCGCTTGGCTCGGCTTGAACCTCGGATGGTGTGGCTTGAACCTGGACTCACCGCGCAGGCGCCGTTTGTCTTGTGAGATTTTCGAAATCCCCTTGTCCTACGTACTGAACAAGTGCAGTACAGGGCGGACACTATCCGACGGGGGACAGAATTCGACACATCACCGGTAGTGATGAGCCGAACACCCCCGGGTTCGGTTCGCACCAGAACCCGCGAACGGACCGAAAGTTCGAACGAACATTAGAACCCTATTAAATACAATGGATGCGAACGTTCGAATTCTAAAGTGCTAATTATAACAACTAGTATGCATGTTATTGTCATAAATAGGGTTTGGGAACCCGGGTTCTGCACCAGGGGACATGTATCAATGCAAAAAGAAGTTTTAAAAACGGTCGTTTTTCGGGAGCAGTCATTTTAATGATGCATAAAGTGAAAAAAAAAAGTCAAATATTCCTTTAAATATCGTACCTGGGGGGTGTCTAAAGTATGCCTGTGAAGTGCCACGTGTTTCCCGTGTTTAGAACTGTCCCTGCACAAAATGACACTTCTAAAGGAAAAAAAAGCCATTTAAAACTGCTTGCGGCTTTAATGTAATGTCTGGTCCCGGTAATATGGATGAAATTCTTTAAGAAAAATGGCATAGCTACCCCATGACCCCCCCCCCCCTACCCCAGCCCATTACCAGCCCCTTTGGGTCTTGTATGGATATTAAGGGGAACCCCGCACATAAAATAAAAAAGGCCCTATATACTCTGAACAGCCGTATACAGGCGGTGCATACAAGACAGGGACTGTAGGTTTGTTCTTATGTAGAATCTGTTTGTAATTTTGAACAGGTACATTGTTGAAGTGTAGCTCCAGCCCAAAAATCTATTTTTAAACTTTTTGGGAAACATAGGTAAGGGTTATCACCCCTGTAACATTTGTTTTGCTGTCTGTGCCCCTGTTCAGAACATTTCACCTCACTTTCCGTCCCAATGACAACTGTTTTTGAAATGTGGTGTTTTTCTTGAAACAAGGATTGCTGATAAAGCATCAGTACAGATGAGACCCCTTTCTCCCATATTTATTCTTACAGGAGAGAATTTTCCTTTCTAGGGGTAGATTTCCTCTCACTTCCTGTTGTCTTCTTTCGTTTGCAAGTAGGAGTCGTTTGTAAGTTGGATGTTTGAAAGTAGGGACCTGCCGTATATACTCTGCAGAAATAGGCCCCTTAGTTGTTGGTGTTGGCACAACACTGTAAGCACTCAGTTACTCTTGGTTGGTGCTGGAACGCCCTGCTGTCAACTATTATATCAGGAATTTTAATTACATATAATTGTTGAACAGTGGTAGTAAAAATTGGGGCTTTGATGGTGGTGCTGGTGCCACAACACTGTAAGCCCTGACAGTTACTCTTGGTGGGTGCAGCAATGGGCCCTGCTGTGAATTATTAGATCAAGAATTGTAATTACATGCCCCTTTTGAACAGGGGCTGAAAAATTGGGCCTTTCGTGGTGGTGGTGGTGGTGGCGTTGCCACAAGACTGTAAGCCCTCAGAGTTACTCTTGGTGGGTGCAGCAATGGACCCTGCTGTGAATTATTAGATCAAGAATTGTAATTGCATGCCCCTGTTGAACAGGGGCTGAAAAATTGGGCCTTAGGCACTGGTGGCACAACACTACAACCCCTCACAGATACTGTACTTGGAGCACAGCAATGAGCCCTGTTGCAAAGTATTGCTTCAAAAATTGTAATGACACGCCCCTGTTAAACAGGGGCTGAAAAATTGGGCCTTAGGCACTGGTGCCACAACACTCCAACCCCTCACAGATACTGTACTTGGAGCACAGCAATGAGCCCTATGGCAAATTATTGCTAAAAAAATTGTAATTACACGCCCCTGTAAAACAGGGGCTGAAAAATTGGGCCTTAGCCACTGGTGGCGGCACCCATAAACAAAAATGATCTTCCAAGCTATCATCATCAATCGTATCATTGAGGACTCGGAGGATAGCCAGTCAACATAACAGCACAGGCACTCAGCATCAGCATCAGTCTTGAAGGGATGTGACATGTTAAAATCAATTAGTCTGTTATATCAGCATCAGGTGTGTGGTAGCTGGTGGTGATCCAAGACTGGTTCATCTTGATGAAAGTCAGTCGATCAACCGAGTCGGTGGACAGGCGCACCCTGTGATCAGTGACAAATTCTCCAGCAGCACTGAATGTGCGTTCCGAAAGAACGCTGGATGCAGGACAGGCCAGTAGCTCAATTGCATACTGTGCAAGCTCTGGCCAGTGATCCATCCTCAAGACCCAGTAAGCCAGAGGATTTTCGGTGGGGAAGGTGTCCAAGTCTGACCTTGCCCCTAGATATTCCTGCACCATGTTTATCAGACGCTGGCGATGGTTGCTGGAACCGATCATACTTTGGGGCTGCGGACTAAAGAATTGTCTGAACGCATCGGTCAGACGGCCACCTTCCCCACCGCTCCTTCTTTGACTGGCCGAAGCCTCAGCAACTCGTTGTCCAGGACCAGGAGTTTGTAACCTCCCAGTCTCTGGGAACGCGTTGCACAGACCTTTCTGCAAGGCCTCCCGGAGTTGTCTCATCCTCTGCTCCCTCTGCGACGGTAACATAAGGTCCGCAACCTTACCCTTGTACCGTGGATCAAGGAGAGTGGCCAGCCAGTAATGGTCCCTCTCCTTGATCCGAAGAATACGAGGATCCTTCCGCAGACTTTGCAGGATCAGGGAGGCCATGCAGCGTAGGTTTGCTGAGGCATTCGCTCCGGAGTCCTCTGGGTCACTAAGGACGACATGATCCGCAGCCACCTCCTCCCAGCCACGTACAAGTCCACTGGTTTCTTGGGACTGTAAATCATCCCTAAAAGACTGCTGCTGATGATGCTGAGTGCCAGCCTCCACCTCCATGCTGACACAATCCTCCTCCTCCTCCTCCTCCTCCTCCTCCTCTTCCTGTGCGATGGGTGGGACAGAAGGAACACTGTCTGGGTAAAGGGGGCCTTGAGAGGCAAGGAAGTCCTCCTCTTCCTGCCTCTGTTCTGCCTCAAGTGCCCTGTCCATTATTCCACGCAGCGTGTGCTCCAACAGGTGGACAAGAGGTACAGTGTCACTGATGCATGCACTGTCACTGCTCACCATCCTCGTGGCCTCCTCAAATGGTGCCAGGACAGTGCATGCATCCCTGATCATGCCCCACTGGCGTGGAGAAAAAAAACCAAGCTCCCCTGACCCTGTCCTGGTGCTGTAGTCGCACAGGTACTCATTGATGGCCCTCTGCTGCGTGTGCAGCCGCTGCAGCATGGCCAACGTTGAGTTCCACCTGGTGGGCATGTCACATATAAGGCGGTTCTTGGGCAGGTTCAACTCCTTTTGCAGCTCAGCCAGGCGAGCACTGGCATTATAAGATCTGCGGAAATGCACACAGACTTTCCTGGCCTGCCTCAGGACATCCTGTAAGCCCGGGTACCTGCCCAAGAACCGCTGCACCACCAGGTTAAGGACGTGAGCCACACAGGGCACATGGGTCAGTTGTCCCTGTCGGAGGGCGGAGAGGAGGTTGGTGCCATTGTCGCAAACCACCATTCCTGGCTTAAGCTGGCGTGGCGTCAACCACCTCTCGGCCTGGCCCTGCAGAGCAGACAGGACCTCTGCCCCAGTGTGGCTTCTGTCCCCCAAACACACCAGCGCAAGCACGGCATGGCATCTTTTTGCCTGCGTACTTGCGTAGCCCCGTGAACGGCTACGGAGCACCGCTGGTTCATAGGACAAACCACAGGAAGAGGCCATGGAGGAAGAAGAAGAGGAGGGGGTGGAGGAGAGAGGTGTGTCACAACCAGTAGTAGCATTTTGGAGGCGTGGCGGTGGGACAACCTCCAACACTACTGCACCTTGTCCTGCATCCTTCCCAGCTGCCAAAAGAGTGACCCAATGGGCCGTGAAAGAAAGGTAACGTCCCTGTCCATGCCTGCTGGACCATGAGTCAGCGGTAATATGCACCTTACCGCTGACCGCCCTGTCCAGCGAGGCCAAGACATTGCCTTCCACATGCCGGTAGAGAGCCGGAATAGCCTTCCGTGAGAAAAAGTGGCGTTTGGGAACCTGCCACTGAGGAACCGCACATTGCACAAACTCACGGAAGGGGGCCGAGTCTACCAACTGAAAAGGCAGCAGTTGAAGCGCTAGCAATTTAGCCAAGCTAGCATTCAACCGCTGGGCATGTGGATGGCTGGGAGTGAACTTCTTTCGATGGTCCAGCAGCTGGGGCAGGGAAATTTGCCTGCTAGAATCGGACGTCGGTGTACTGCTAGCAGAGTGGCCGCAAGTACTTGGCTGTGACACACCTAATTCTACACCTTCATTCCTCTCAGTGCATGTTTCAGAGAGGACTGAAGTTATAGTGGGGTTGGAGATCCCAGCTGATGCGGTGCAAGGAGAGGTCCGCTTTGTTCTTTGGTGTGGGTCTTTGAGGTAGGCTTGCCAACGAGCTGCATGGCAGGTCAACATATGTCTGGTCAGGCATGTGGTACCCAAGCGGCTGATGTTTTGGCCACGCGATATACGCTTGAGACATATGTTGCAAACAGCAGCTGTGCGATCTGATGCACTAGCCTCAAAAAAGGCCCACACCAAAGAACTTTTTGAATGACGGGCAGAGGCAGCGCCCTGCACAGGCGGAGCTCTGCGGTGTGATTCCGTCGGTGTACTGCCCTTACGCTGGCCACCAAAGGGCATCCTGCCTCGTTGGAGATGTGCCTCCTCCTCATCCTCCTCCTCCTCCTCTCTCCTATTAGGCACCCACGTGGAGTCAGTGACCTCATCATCACCTCCCTCCTCATCACTGGAGCCAATCTGGCAGTATGCTGCAGCTGCTGGAACATGACTGCCAGATTGGTGTCCTTCTTGAGCATCCCCTCTGTCTGCTCTCACGCTACTGCCTTCCTCTAGCTGGGTTTCATCATCAGACCCTTCGAAACGCTGGGCATCCTCCTGGAGCATGTACCCAACACTGTGCTGAAACAGTTCAGGGGACTCCTCAGGAGGAGGACATGGTGGGTCTAGGGAAGGAGTGACTGATGATGAGTCTGACATTGATACCAGGGAAGAGGACGCTTTGGCAGCTGCTTTTCCAGTACCCTGAGCCTGGGTGAGAGAGGATGAGGAGGAGGAGGAGGGCTTGGTCATCCACTCTACCAAGTCTTCGGCATGATGTGGCTCAACATGTCCAGCTGCCGAAAAGAAGGACAAGCGTGTCCCATGGCCATGTGCTGATGACAATGCACCGCGTCCACGACCAGCACTGTTGCCCCCAGACACAGAGCCTGCTTGCCCTCTTTTATTGCCTCCTGACTGTCTGCCTCTCCTTGTTTGCCTTCCAGACATTCTAATAGATGGCCTGCAGGGAGATGGGAAAAAAGCAATAAGGGCTACCTTCAGGTGTCCTTCTCTGTCCCTTGAAACAAGGACTTTGACAGTGAAAGAAACTGACACACTCTCCCTACCTACAGTTTTCTGTCCCTAGAAAAAATGTTTTTTTTAAGCACAATTTAGCACAAGGAGAATTCACTCACTGTCCTTCCAGGTCCCTGGAAACAAGGACTTTGACAGTGAAAGAAACTGACACACTCTCCCTACCTACAGTTTTCTGTCCCTAGAAAAAATGTTTTTTTTAAGCACAATTTAGCACAAGGAGAATTCACTCACTGTCCTTCCAGGTCCCTGGAAACAAGGACTTTGACAGTGAAAGAAACTGACACACTCTCCCTACCTACAGTTTTCTGTCCCTAGAAAAAATGTTTTTTTTAAGCACAATTTAGCACAAGGAGAATTCACTCACTGTCCTTCCAGGTCCCTGGAAACAAGGACTTTGACAGTGAAAGAAACTGACACACTCTCCCTACCTACAGTTTTCTGTCCCTAGAAAAAATGTTTTTTTTAAGCACAATTTAGCACAAGGAGAATTCACTCACTGTCCTTCCAGGTCCCTGGAAACAAGGACTTTGACAGTGAAAGAAACTGACACACTCTCCCTACCTACAGTTTTCTGTCCCTAGAAAAAATGTTTTTTTTAAGCACAATTTAGCACAAGGAGAATTCACTCACTGTCCTTCCAGGTCCCTGGAAACAAGGACTTTGACAGTGAAAGAAACTGACACACTCTCCCTACCTACAGTTTTCTGTCCCTAGAAAAAATGTTTTTTTTAAGCACAATTTAGCACAAGGAGAATTCACTCACTGTCCTTCCAGGTCCCTGGAAACAAGGACTTTGACAGTGAAAGAAACTGACACACTCTCCCTACCTACAGTTTTCTGTCCCTAGAAAAATTGTTTTTTTTAAGCACAATTTAGCACAAGGAGAATTCACTCACTGTCCTTCCAGGTCCCTGGAAACAAGGACTTTGACAGTGAAAGAAACTGACACACTCTCCCTACCTACAGTTTTCTGTCCCTAGAAAAAATGTTTTTTTTAAGCAAAATTTAGCACAAGGAGAATTCACTCACTGTCCTTCCAGGTCCCTGGAAACAAGGACTTTGACAGTGAAAGAAACTGACACACTCTCCCTACCTACAGTTTTCTGTCCCTAGAAAAAATGTTTTTTTTAAGCACAATTTAGCACAAGGAGAATTCACTCACTGTCCTTCCAGGTCCCTGGAAACAAGGACTTTGACAGTGAAAGAAACTGACACACTCTCCCTACCTACAGTTTTCTGTCCCTAGAAAAATTTTTTTTTTAAGCACAATTTAGCACAAGGAGAATTCACTCACTGTCCTTCCAGGTCCCTGGAAACAAGGACTTTGACAGTGAAAGAAACTGACACTCTCCCTACCTACAGTTTTCTGTCCCTAGAAAAAATGTTTTTTTTAAGCACAATATAGCACAAGCACAAAACACACTGACACTCTCCCTACCTATCCTTCTCTTTCCCTAAACTAAAGGAATCCAGGTTAAGCAAGAAAGAAATAAAAGTCACTGTCCCTGCCTATGCTGCTCTATCCCTGCTCCGGAACACACTACACTAGGCCGCCGTGCTGGCGGCCTTTTATAGTGTGGGGCGTGTACTAAACACCCTCAGCAATAATTGGCCACAGGCATCCTGCCTGTGGCCAATCATTGCTCTCCTCGCTGCCGGCGCTGTGATTGGCCAAGCATGCGGGGTCACAGTGCATGCTTGGCCAATCACAGCGCCTGGATGACACTGCGATGGCGTAGTGCATTGTGGGCCGTTCGCGTCACTCGAATTTGGCGCGAACGGCCCAAATCGTTCGATCTTCGTCGAACGATCGAACAGCCGATGTTCGAGTCGAACGTATGTTCGACTCGAACACGAAGCTCATCCCTAATCACCGGCCTTACCCAGCCATTGTTTTATTTTTGAACCAGTGTTGGCTACCTCGTCCTCCTCCACCGCCGCTTCCACCTACACAGCCACATCCACCGCCACATCAACCTCCTACTCCATATGGACCTTGTCCTCCTAGGTCAAGATTATATTTTTTATTTTATTTTTTGTAGCGCACAGATCCTTTCCCCCTTACCTGCCTTTATGTTGTTGGCTCCTAGCAGGAGGGAGTAAGGCACACCGCACTACCAGCCCGTACCCTCCTGTATAAAGAGGTTGAGCGGTGTACTTGATGGGTCGTGTCCACAGCCGGAGTCAAAACTCCTCCAGAGGATGATTCTCACCTCTACTGTAGGTAGAGGCAAGTCCTTGAATTCCCAGTAAAGTCAATGTCCACACCAGCTGAAACTCCAACTCTGAGTTTATTCTCTCATGGCAAAATAAACTGTACTCGGATAGAAAAGGTTAGAGCAAAGAAACAGGACAGCTTATGGTGTGGAGGAGGTCCAGGCACAAACGTAGCACATTCACTTCACTGCTTAGGTTTCTCAAACAGTTTTAGGCGCACATTCTGTGGCACAGACCGTGAGGTTGGTCCATACCATAGACCGGGTGTACAAGGCCCCTGCCACGGACCTGGAGAACTTTGGTCTCTGCCACAGACCAGGGTGCATAAGGCCCCTGCCACGGGCCGGGTGAATAAGGCCTCCAATACAGTCAGGATGACCTTGAGCTTCTCCTTCTAAGAACTAGCCCATATCAAGGGGAAGACATCTCTCCAGGGAGTCAACAGACCCTTCCTTCACCGTGCCTCCAGCATCTGGCAATCGGAAGGTTCCTCCCTTCCCTGGAACAGGGTCCCCTACACGAGGCGGCACCCAAAGACTCCTCGACCCTTACCGGACTCCAGACAAAGGCTCTGGACCTCAGGCTTTACTCCCGCCCCTAGCCCTCCATACCCAGGGCATCAGGAACTCCAGGATAGTAACTCACCCTGGGCTAAAGGTGCCCGAGATGGAACAGGAACACGTGCACCCAGGCCGAAGGCACCCTGGCGCGGACCCCACTGGACATCAGCCCCCAGGCCAAAGGTGCCTGGGGCTCGGACCTCGATCAGGAGGCATCTGCCCCTTTTATATCCTCTCCCGGCATGCACAGCAGGCTCCCTGCCCCGCTGTACTACTGCCAAGAGGGGACACAAAAGGCACAGCACTGTATCGGCGGTTCAACCCTAGCCTACCATGGCAGCACCACCTGTAGGCCGCAGGGAACTGCACACCCATACTGTCCCCCGAGGACAAAATGGTCCATGAATCCTACAGAATTAGGGTGTTTGAGCCTATTTACCACTCAAACACTTCCCTTAAATTTAGCACCCCGCTACATTTTTATTTCAAAGTATTTTATTTTCCCACTAGCTTATCCATTAAATTTAATAATTTTTTACAGAAAGGGCGTATTCTGGGGCATTCCCACCATATGTGTGGCATCGTGCCGTTGAGTTTCTGAGGTTCTTAATGACTTCCTGTACCTCTTCTGCTGAAAAGGGGGCCTCCAGCATATTATTTTATTTTTTAATTTTTTTTTATGTTATTTTAAGTTATTTCCCTATCCACATTTGTTTGTAGAGCACTTCCCATGCTCTTAACAACATTTTTCTGCCGTTTGCAGCCCTCTAGCCCTTTCCATAACTTTTTTAGAGCCTTTTTAGTCCTCAGAAGTTCGGGTCCCCATTGACTTCAATGGGGTTCGGGTTCGGGGTCAAGTTCGGTCCGGAACTCAAACTTTTTTCCGAAGTTCGGCCGAACCCGTCGAACCCGAACATCTAGGTGTCCGCTCAACTCTATCAAAGACCCAATGATCACATTTAAACGTAGGAAGAGAACCTTTTTCAACAACTTGACATTCTGACTGAGCAGTAAAATCGAGCAATAACTGGACTAGATGGTGGCATCAGTATCAGGTTTCGGAATCATTGTGATCTTCCCTGTTAGAGCCCTTTCACACAGCCGCTATTTTACCGTCGAATTTGCAGAGAATTTCGGCCGCTAGCGGGCGGTTTTAACCCCCGTTAGGGACTGAGAAAGAGTTAAAACCGCCCGCAATGCGCTGCTCCAGCGGCGTATTGCCAGCGGTACGGCGGCGCTGCCCATTGATTTCAATGGGCTGGAGCGCATTAGGAAGCTGCTAAAAAAGGGATGGACAGCCGCACTCCAAAAAACCTTAACGGTTGCTTTTATGAGCTATGAGTAAGCACTAACATTTGTAGTGTGAAACGCGTCAGCTAATCCCTGCCTTGCTGTGACCTGTGGTGCATGTGCTTTATCCATTTTTACAATAAAAGCAACCATTAAGGTTTTTTGGAGTGCGGCTGTCCATCCCTTTTTCTCTGCTGTTCCTGTCTGCTTTGTGCATTGCAAGCACCCACGGCTTCCTGATTGCTGTTAGATTAACAGAGCTCACTCACCTGGAGCGGTAACTTTCTCTCTTCATTAGGAAGCTGCTGGCAGGACTGCTGGCAGGACTTTTTCTGACGCCCTGCCAGCGCACCGCTCCAGTGTGAAAGCTCGAGGGCTTTCACACTGGAGTGAATAGAGCAGCTGTTTTAGGGCGGATTGCAGGCACTATTTTTAATGCTATAGCGCCTGAAAAACGCCCTCAGTGTGAAAGGGATCTAAGTGATTCAGGGCGGAAGGAGTGGCCATCAAGAAGGGAGTTGAATACGTTAGTGAGAAGGGGGACTAGGAAATCCACACATTTCTTATATTAGGATGTGGGTAGCCCAACAGGACCAAGGTGTTTATTGCTGCTCATGGATTTCATTACTGCATTACCTCTGCTACAGATATGGGATGGTCAAGGTGGGCTTGTCGTGAGGGTGTAACCGTAGGTTACATGTCAGGTGGTCATCTGCTAGTTGTTCTGAAATAGTGTTGGAAGGAGCCTATAGAGATGATAAATGGGTAAGAAACTCAAGTAAGATTTTAATTGGTATACTAGTATAGGTTATGTTCGAGGTCTTAAATCGGTAGTTAACACCACTGGACACTTGTACCTAGTGATGAGCCGAACACCCCCGGGTTCGGTTCGCACCAGAACCCGCGAACGGACCGAAAGTTTGCACGAACTTTAGAACCCTATTAAATACAATGGATGCGAAAGTTCGAAATCTAAAGTGCTAATTATAACGACTATTATGCATGTTATTGTCCTAAAAAGGGTTTGGGAACCCGGGTTCTGCACCAGGGGACATGTATCAATGCAAAAAGAAGTTTTAAAAACGGCCGTTTTTCTGGAGCAGTCATTTTAACCACTTAAGCCCCGGACCATTTGGTAGCTAAAGGACCAGAGGTGAATTCAGAATTTTGCACTGCGCTGCTTTAACTGTAAATTGTGCGGACATGCAATGTTGTACCCAAACGAAATTTGCGTCCTTTTCTTCCCACAAATAGAGCTTTCTTTTAATGGTATTTGATTGCCTCTGCGATTTTTATTTTTTGCGATATAAACGGAAAAAGACCGAAAATTTTGAAAAAAAAATGATATTTTCTACTTTTTGTTATAAGAAAAATCGAATAAACTCAATTTTAGTCATAGATTTAGGCCAAAATGTATTCAGCCACATGTCTTTAGTAAAAAAAATGTCAATAAGCGTATATTTATCGGTTTGCGCAAAAGTTATAGCGTTTACAAACTAGGGTACATTTTCTGGAATTTACACAGCTTTTAATTTATGACTGCCTATCTCATTTCTTGAGGTGCTAAAATGACAGGGCAGTACAAAACCCCCCCAAATGACCCCATTTTAGAAAGTAGACACCCCAAGGAAATTGCTGAGAGGCCTGTTGAGCCCATTGAATATTTTTTTTTTTTGTCCCAAGTGACTGAATAATGACAAAAAAAAAAAACAAATTACAAAAAGTTGTCACTAAATGATATATTGCTCACACATGCCATGGTTATATGTGGAATTGCACCCCAAAATACATTCTGCTGCTTCTCCTGAGTACGGGGATACCACATGTGTGGGACTTTTTAGGAGCCTAGCCACGTACGGGACCCCGGAAACCAAGCACCGCCTCCAGGATTTCTAAGGGCGCAAATTTTTGATTTCACTCCTCACTACCTATCACAGTTTTGAAGGCCATAAAATGCCAAAATAGCACAAAACCCCCCCAAATGACCCCATTTTGGAAAGTAGACACCCCAAGCTGTTTGCTGAGAGGCATGGTGAGTATTTTACAGCTCTCATTTGTTTTTGAAAATGAAGCAAGAACATTTTTTTTTTTTTCTTTTTTTTTTTCAATTTTCAAAACTTTGTGACAAAAAGTGAGATCTGCAAAATACTCACAATACCTCTCAGCAAATAGCTTGGGGTGTCTACTTTCCAAAATGGGGTCATTTGGGGGGTTTTTGTGCCATCTGGGCATTCCATGGCCTCCGAAACTGTGATAGGCAGTGAGAAGTGAAATCAAAAATTGACACCCTTAGAAAGCCTGAAGGCGGTGATTGGTTTTTGGGGTCCCGTACGCGGCTAGGCTCCCAAAAAGTCTCACACATGTGGTATCCCCGTACTCAGGAGAAGCAACAGAATGTATTTTGGGGTGTAATTCCACATATGCCCATGGCATGTTTGAGCAATATATCATTTAGTGACAACTTTGTGCAAAAAAAATAAATAAAAAATTGGATTTTTTACGCAACTTGTGTGAACATATAAAATATTCCATGGACTCGACATGCCTCTCAGTATATAGCTTGGGGTGTCTACTTTCCAAAATGGGGTCATTTGGGGGGGTTTTGAACTGTTCTGGCATTTTATACACAACATTAGGAAGCTTACATCCACTCTTCTAACCACTTGAAGACAAAGCCCTTTTTGACACTTTTTGTTTACATGAAAACATATTTTTTTTTGCAAGAAAATTATGTTGAACCCCCAAACATTATATATATTTTTAAAGCAAAGGCCCTACAGAATAAAATGGTGGGTGTTGCATTTTTTTTTCTACACAGTATTTGCGCAGCGATTTTTCAAACGCATTTTTTGGGGAAAAAATACACTTTTTTAAATTTTAATGCACTAAAACACACTATATTGCCCAAATGTTTGATGAAATAAAAAAGATGATCTTAGGCCGAGTACATAGATACCAAACACGACATGCTTTAAAATTTCGCACAAACGCGCATTGGCGACAAACTACATACATTTTTAAAAGCCTTTAAAAGCATTTACAGGTTACCCCGTTAGATTTACAGAGGAGGTCTACTGCTAAAATTACTGCCCTCGATCTGACCTTCGCGGTGATACCTCACATGCATGGTGCAATTGCTGTTTACATATGACGCCAGACCGACGCTTGCGTTCGCCATTGGGCAAGAGCAGGGCAAGACAGGGGTGCTTTTTTTTTTTTTTTTTTTTTTTATTAATTTTGCTTTTTTATTTTTTTTTTAAACTGTTGCTTCCATATTTATTTATTTTTATCACTTTTATTGTTATCTCAGGGAATGTAAATATCCCCTATGATAGCAATAGGTAATGACAGGTACTCTTTTTTGAAAAAACTGGGGTCTATTGGACCCTAGATCTTTCCTCTGCCCTCAAAGCATCTGACCACACCAAGATCGGTGTGATAAAATGCTTTCCCAATTTCCCAATGGCGCTTTTTATATCCGGGGGGGGACATTCCCTCCCACTGCTTGTAAAAGCAGTCCAGAGGCTAATTAGCCACTAGGATTGCTTTTACATGAAAGCCAGCCGCTGGCTGAAAAGAATGATACCAAGATGATACCTAAACCCGCAGGCATCATTCTGGTATAAACATTCAAAGTCCAGCAACATACCAGTACGTTGCTGGTCCTTGTTGGACATGTATTGTAATCTTTTTTTTCATGCAGCCTGTTGGCTGAACAAAAAAAAAAGATTGATCGGTGGGTATGCCCACCATTAGAATACCGCCCTTCATCCACCCACTTCTAATGATGGGCATACATGCACCATTTATATATGCCGAAGCATGGGGGCATCTTCTCGCAAAAGTTATGCCACATACACATGGTCAGACTTTTCCACGGGCAAGCCTCCGTCGAAATTTCGACCGTATATACGCGGCATTAGGAGCAAAATCGCTCCTCCTCTCCTGCTGCCCCAATGCTTCGGCATATATGCTTTTTTTTATTAACTGTGGTGGTGAAATCACCTCCTACAGCACTGGAGTCGCAGGGATCAGGCCTGTCTCTGCGAACGCTGCAGTTATGTGTGTTGTGTTTTGCAAGTGACAGTGATCGATCGATACTGCACTTGGGTGGCCTGGGCTGGACGGAGGGGCAAAACGCAGGTGCTAGCAGGTATCTGGGCTGATCCCACTAACAGTGCGTTTTTGGGAACCCTAAACTGCTGGGGACGCTAGTATGGATCTGATCAGATCAGATATTGAGCTGATCAGATACTATACCACTAAGGGGGGTGTATGCTTCACATGTGGGCGTTAGCGCTACTGGCACTAACCTGACGCTGCCTGGGGTGTGACGCAGACCCTCTCTGACGCTAAAACCTAACTGATATCACCCACCGGGCGATCAGGGGGTTAAACCTTTATTGGGTTATATACGGCGGGTGCCCTGACACTATAAAAAGCAAACTAACTAACCAGCGTCACCCGTAACACTTATATGATGATCACTGGTGAAAGGGTTAACTAGGGGCAATTAGGGGGTTAAAACCTTTATTAGGTAATATATGGGGGTACCTGACGCTATATAAAAACCTGACGGCGAACCTAAAAAAAAATTACTGGCTACCTATCGGCATCACCGACACTAAGACAACGATCATAAAAACGATTGCTTAGCGACAGTGGTGATAGGGGGTGAAAGGGTTACCTGGGGGGCTATCAGGGGGTTAAACCTTTATTAGATAATATATGGGGGTACCTGACGCTATAAAAACCTGCGGCGAACCTAAAAAAAATTACTGGCTACCGATCAGCATCACCGACGCTAAGACATCGATCAGAAAAATGATCGCATAGTGACGGCGGTGCTGGGGGGTGAAAGGGTTACCTGGGGGGTGATCAAGGGGGTTACACCTTTATTAGGTAATATATGGGGGTACCCGACGCTATAAAAACCTGCGGCGAACCTAAAAAAAATTACTGGCTACCGATCAGCATCGCCGACGCTAAGACATCGATCAGAAAAATTATCGCTTAGTGACAGTGGTGATAGGGGGTGAAAGGGTTACCTGGGGGGGGCGATCAAGGGGGTTAAACCTTTATTAGGTAATATATGGGGGTACCCGACGCTATAAAAACCTGCGGCGAACCTAAAAAAAATTACTGGCTACCGATCAGCATCGCCGACGCTAAGACATCGATCAGAAAAATGATCGCTTAGTGACAGTGGTGATAGGGGGTGAAAGGGTTACCTTGGGGGGGCGATCAAGGGGGTTAAACCTTTATTAGGTAATATATGGGGGTACCCGACGCTATAAAAACCTGCGGCAAACCTAAAAATAAATAACTGGGTTCCGATCAGCATCACCGACGCTAAGACATCGATCAGAAAAATGATTGTGACGGCGGTGCTAGGGGGTGAAAGGGTTATCTGGGGGGTGATCAGGGGGTTAAACCTTTATTAAGGGGGGTTAGGGGGCTACACTGGACCTAAAACTAAATGTAGTGACACTTTTACAGTCACAAATGTCACTGATTCCAGTGATCACTAAATAAATGGTCACTGCAATCAGTGACACTGTGACTGGGGGCTGGGGGGTGATCTGGGGGTGTCTGGGGGGGCCTGGGGGGGCGATTTATGTGCCTATGTGTCCTGGTGTCAGTGTGCTGTTTTGTGTACTAACCTGCATCTTCTCCTGTACGGCGCTCGGTATATGTGAGCGCCGCAGGAGAGATGACATCACTTCCTCCTTCCTGGCAGGCAGGGGAAGCTCTCTCATTCGCCGGGAGCGATCGAGAGGGGGTGGCCGGAATCGAACGGCCGTCCCCTCATGCCGGATCGCTCCCGAAGGTAAAACGACCACCCACTGTAAAGAAGGGGGGTCCGATCGGACCCCCCAACTATACAAAGGCAATCACGTATATGTACGTGATTCTGACTGTCGGTGCCATTCTCCCGACGTATATTTACAGTGGGCGGTCGTTAAGTGGTTAATGATGCATAAAGTGAAAAAAAAAGTCAAATATTCCTTTAAATATCGTACCTGGGGGGTGTCTAAAGTATGCCTGTGAAGTGCCACGTGTTTCCCGTGTTTAGAACTGTCCCTGCACAAAATTACATTTCTAAAGGAAAAAAAGCCATTTAAAACTGCTTGCGGCTTTAATGTAATCTCTGGTCCCGGTAATATGGATGAAAATCTTTAAGAAAAATGGCATAGCTACCCCATCACCCCCCCCCCCCCACCCCAGCCCATTACCAGCCCCTTTGGGTCTTGTATGGATATTAAGGGGAACCCCGCACACAAAATAAAAAAGGCCCTATATACTCTAAACAGCCGTATACAGGCGGTGCATACAAGACAGGGACTGTAGGTTTGTTCTTATGTAGAATCTGTTTGTCATTTTGAACAGGTACATTGTTTAAGTGTAGCTCCAGCCAAAAAATCTATTTTTAAGCTTTTTGGAAAACATAGGGAAGGGTTATCACCCCTGTAACATTTGTTTTGCTGTCTGTGCAGTGTGCACCTGTTCAGAACAGTTCACCTTACTTTCCGTCCTAATGACAAATGTTTTTTGAAAATTTTAGGTTTTTATTGAAACAAGAATTGGTGATAAAGAATCAGTGGAGAGGAGACACTTTTTTTTCCCATATTAACTCTTACAGGAGAGAATTTGCCTTCCTAGGGGTAGATTTCCTCTCACTTCCTGTTGTATCCTTCCGTTTGCAAGGAGGAGTCGTTTGTAAGTTGGATGTTTGAAAGTAGGGACCTGCCGTATATACTCAGCTGAAATTTGCCCCTTACATGTTGGTGTTGCCACAACACTGTGAGCCCTCACAGTTACTCTTGGTGGGCGCATGAATGGGCCCTGCTGTGAATTATTAGATCAAGAATTGTAATTGCATGCCCCTGTTGAACAGGGGCTGAAAAATTGGGCCTTTGGTGGTGGTGGTGGTGGTGGTGGTGGTGTTGACACAACACTGTAAGGCCTCACAGTTAGTCTTGGTGGGCGCAGGAATGGGCCCTGCTGTGAATTATTAGATCAAGAATTGTAATTACAT
Organism: Rana muscosa; assembly: GCA_029206835.1. Taxonomy (NCBI): domain Eukaryota; kingdom Metazoa; phylum Chordata; class Amphibia; order Anura; family Ranidae; genus Rana; species Rana muscosa. Next base: position 815,463,688 of record CM055118.1, read on the forward strand.
GCCCCTGTTAAACAGGGGCAGAAAAATTGGGCCTTAGGCACAGGTGCCACAACACTGCAACCCCTCACAGATACTGTACTTGGAGCACAGCAATGAGCCCTGTTGCAAAGTATTGCATCAAAAATTGTAATTACACGCCCCTGTTAAACAGGGGCTGAAAAATTGGGCCTTAGCCACTGGTGCCACGACACTGCAACCACTCCCAGATACTCTAGTTGGAGTGCAGGAATGAGCCCTGCTGCAAAGCATTGCATAAAAAATTGTAATAACACACCCCTGTTAAGCAGGGGCTGAAAAATTGGGCCTTAGCCACTGGTGGCGGCACCCAGAAACAAAAATGTTCTTCCAAGCTATCATCGTCAATCGGATCATTGAGGAGGAGGAGGATAGTCAGTCAACATAACAGGACAGTCTCTCAGCATCAGCATCAGTCTTGAAGGGATGTGACATTTGAAAATAAATTAGACTGATGCTGATGCTGAGAGACTGCACACGCAGCAGAGGGCCATCAATGAGTACCTGTGCGACTACGGCACCAGGACAGGGTCAGGGGAGCTCGGGTTTTTTTCACCACGCCAGTGGGGCATGATCAGGGATGCATGCACTGTCCTGGCACCATTTGAGGAGGCCACGAGGATGGTGAGCAGTGACAGTGCATGCATCAGTGACACTGTACCTCTTGTCCACCTGTTGGAACATACGCTGCGTGGAATAATGGACAGGGCACTTGAGGCAGGAAGAGGAGGACTTCCTTGCCTCTCAAGGCCCCCTTTACCCAGACAGTGTTCCTTCTGTCCCACCCATCGCACAGGAAGAGGAGGAGGAGGAGGATTGTGTCAGCATGGAGGTGGAGCCTGGCACTCAGCATCATCAGCAGCAGTCTTTTAGGGATGATTTACAGTCCCAAGCAACCAGTGGACTTGTACGTGGCTGGGAGGAGGTGGCTGCAGATCATGTCATCCTTAGTGACCCAGAGGACTCCGGACCGAATGCCTCAGCTAACCTACGCTGCATGGCCTCCCTGATCCTGCAAAGTCTGCGGAAGGATCCTCGTATTCTTCGGATCAAGGAGAGGGACCATTACTGGCTGGCCACTCTCCTTGATCCACGGTACAAGGGTAAGGTTGCGGACCTTATCTTACCGTCGCAGAGGGAGCAGAGGATGAGACAACTCCGCGAGGCCTTGCAGAAAGGTCTGTGCAACGCGTTCCCAGAGACTGGGAGGTTACAAACTCCTGGTCCTGGACAACGAGTTGCTGAGGCTTCGGTCAGTCAAAGAAGGAGTAGTGGGGAAGGTGGCCGTCTGACCGATGCGTTCAGACAATTCATTAGTCCGCAGCCCCAAGGTATGATCGGTTCCAGCAACCATCGCCAGCGTCTGATATACATGGTGCAGGAATACCTTGGGGCAAGGTCAGACTTGGACACCTTCCCCACCGAAAATCCTCTGGCTTACTGGGTCTTGAGGATGGATCACTGGCCAGAGCTTGCACAGTATGCAATTGAGCTACTGGCCTGCCCTGCATCCAGCGTTCTTTCAGAACGCACATTCAGTGCTGCTGGAGGATTTGTCACGAATCACAGGGTGCGCCTGTCCACCGACTCGGTTGATCGACTGACCTTCATAAAGATGAACCAGTCTTGGATCACCACCAGCTACCAAACACCTGAAGCTGATATAACAGACTAATTTATTTTCAAATGTCACATCCCTTCAAGACTGATGCTGATGCTGAGAGACTGTCCTGTTATGTTGACTGACTATCCTCCTCCTCCTCAATGATCCGATTGATGATGATAGCTTGGAAGAACATTTTTGTTTCTGGGTGCCGCCACCAGTGGCTAAGGCCCAATTTTTCAGCCCCTGTTTAACAGGGGCATGTAATTACAATTTTTTATGCAATGCTTTGCAGCAGGGCTCATTCCTGCACTCCAACTAGAGCATCTGGGAGAGGTTGCAGTGTCGTGGCACCAGCAGCAGTGCCTAAGGCCCAATTTTTCAGCCCCTGTTTAACAGGGGCGTGTAATTACAATTTTTGATGCAATACTTTGCAACAGGGCTCATTGCTGTGCTCCAAGTACAGTATCTGTGAGGGGTTGCAGTGTTGTGGCACCTGTGCCTAAGGCCCAATTTTTCTGCCCCTGTTTAACAGGGGCATGTAATTAAATTCTTGATCTAATAATTCACAGCAGGGCCCATTCCTGCGCCCACCAAGAGTAACTGTGAGGCCTTACAGTGTTGTGTCAACTCCACCACCACCACCACCAAAGGCCCAATTTTTCAGCCCCTGTTCAACAGGGGCATGCAATTACAATTCTTGATCTAATAATTCACAGCAGGGCCCATTCATGCACCCACCAAGAGTAACTGTGAGGGCTCACAGTGTTGTGGCAACACCAACATGTAAGGGGCAAATTTCAGCAGAGTATATACGGCAGGCCCCTACTTTCAAACATCCAACTTACAAACGACTCCTCCTTGCAAACGGAAGGATACAACAGGAAGTGAGAGGAAATCTACCCCTAGGAAGGCAAATTCTCTCCTGTAAGAGTTAATATGGGAAAAAAAGTGTCTCCTCTCCACTGATGCTTTATCACCAATTCTTGTTTCAATAAAAACACCAAATTTTCAAAAAACATTTGTCATTAGGATGGAAAGTGAGGTGAAATGTTCTGAACAGGTGCACAGACAGCAAAACAAATGTTACAGGGGTGATAACCCTTCCCTATGTTTTCCAAAAAGCTTAAAAATAGATTTTTTGGCTGGAGCTACACTTAAACAATGTACCTGTTCAAAATGACAAACAGATTCTACATAAGAACAAACCTACAGTCCCTGTCTTGTATGCACCGCCTGTATACGGCTGTTCAGAGTATATAGGGCCTTTTTTATTTTGTGTGCGGGGTTCCCCTTAATATCCATACAAGACCCAAAGGGGCTGGTAATGGGCTGGGGTGGGGGTTGTGATGGGGTAGCTATGCCATTTTTCTTAAAGATTTTCATCCACATTACCGGGACCAGACATTACATTATAGCCGCAAGCAGTTTAAATGGCTTTTTTTCCTTTAGAAATGTAATTTTGTGCAGGGACAGTTCTAAACACGGGAAACACGTGGCACTTCACAGGCATACTTTAGACACCCCCCAGGTACGATATTTAAAGGAATATTTTACTTTTTTCTTTTTCACTTTATGCATCATTAAAATGACTGCTCCCGAAAAACGGCCGTTTTTAAAACTTCTTTTTGCATTGATACATGTCCCCTGGTGCAGAACCCGGGTTCCCAAACCCTTTTTAGGACAATAACATGCATAATAGTCATTATAATTAGCACTTTAGATTTCGAACATTCGCATCCATTGTATTTAATAGGGTTCTAAAGTTCGTGCGAACTTTCGGTCCGTTCGCGGGTTCTGGTGCGAACCGAACCCGGGGGTGTTCGGCTCATCACTATCAATGACTAGGTGTAAGGCTAGGAAAAGGATTACCGCTCTGAAGCCTCTGGATCCCTATAGTGCTACCGCCCCACTCTAAACACTCGCAGGTGCTGGCTCTGCACAATGTGGTCAATAAGAAGAAAAATTCCTGGACCGCTGCACTCTGCAAAAAATGCTGATTTATTGTATAAAATCCACGAAATACAGCAAGAACACACAGGGGTGAACACAGGGACTGGCTAACGCGTTTCACATCATGAGATGCTTACTCAAGTTCCCCATCAGGTCCGCTCAGCCAATGACTAGGTGTAAGGCTAAGCGGACCAGATGCGGAACATGAGAAGGGGCGGGTCTATTCATGTATTACACAGTGAAGGAAGTTCCCCATCAGGTCCGCCCCCTCGTATGTCAGACCCCGCCTATGTCATTGGCCTGAGCGGACCTGATGGGGAACTTCCCTCACTGTGTAATACATGAATAGACCCGCCCCTTCTCACGTTCCGCATCTGGTCCGCTTAGCCTTACACCTAGTCATTGGCTGAGCGGACCTGATGAGGAACTTTAGAAGGGGCGCGTCTATTCATTTAATAGACTGCGGAGGAAGTTCCCCATCAGGTCCGCTCAGGCTCAGCCAATGACGGACAGCGCTGGACATCGGATCGCCGTGGGACACTGGATTTCATCGCTGGAATGTTTTTATTTTATTTATTTTTTTATTTTTTTAATAAAGGACTTTTCCAAGGTGTTTGTGTGATTTTTTTTAAATTTTTTTACACTTTCTTCGTGAAATGGTAGGGGTACAATGTACCCCTTACCAATTCACATAGGGGGGGCCGGTATCTGGGGGTCCCCTTTGTTAAAGGGGTCTTCCAGATTCCGATAAGCCCCCTGCCCGCAGACCCCCACAACCACTGGGCAAGGGTTGTGGGGATGAGGCCCTTGTCCCCATCAACATGGGGACATCCTCCCTATGTTGAGGGCATGTGGCCTGGTACGGTTCAGGAGGGGGAGGGGCGCTCTCTCTTTTCCTGCGGCCTGCCAGGTTGCGTGCTCGGATAAGGGTCTGGTATGGATTTTTGGGGGGACTCCACGCCATTTTTTTTATTTGGGGTGGAGTTCCCCTTAAAATCCATGCCAGACCTGAAGGGCCTGGTATGGATAATTGGGGGGAACCGCACGCATTTTTTTTTTTAATTTGCGGCGGGGTTCCCCTTAATATCTATACCAGACCTGAAGGGCCTGGTAATTGAATTTGGGGGGACCCCCACGCTTTTTTTTTAACAATGACTATTCTATGTTTTGCCGGGAGCCGACAGTTCATTAATAGCCGCGAGTGAGTTTTAAATTACTTTTTTTCCTTCAGAAATGACATTTTGTGCAGGGACTGCCTTTCAGGTCTCAGTAAAGAATTGTCAGGGTTAGATGGGATAGAATAAGACACCCAAGGGTTCCATATTTTTTAGATTAAAAAAAAAAAAGAAGATTGTTCGCCCAAATTTCTAATGGTGTGTTACCTACTTGTTCATTCTTTTAAAATTGGTGTCCTTCTGATCATCCCAGTGATGAACCCTATCTCACAGACACATCTAGTGGCTTATTATGGGATTTTTTGAAATGCAAAAGCTCAAGGAATGCAAGGAAATGGTCAAAAAACAAAAACAGTGATAATACAACAAAATAGTTATTAGACAACACTCAAAAGCAAAATAACCATAAAGGTCGGGTAAATTACTGAATTACCAAAGTAGGGTCTAAAGTCCCTCATAACATTACTTTTCAGTACTTTAGGAGATGCACTCTCTTAAAGCAGTGTTTATAATCTCAAGTTGAGTGAGAAAGTGCTCCCAAAAGAAAAGGGTCCAAAATCCCTGAAAGCCAGCATAGTCTAACCAAACAGGCAAAGAATGAAGGCAGTCAAGAGGTCTCTCACCACTAATGCTGGTCCAACTTGGTCCCTCAAAGGGCATGCAAAAATTCTTGCCCCCACTTGGGGCCCCCTCTCAAGCCAGCATCCAGCGGCAGCACGGCATGGTCCTCTACACAAGGAATTAGGAACAGCATCCTTTTCTCTCACGGAATAAGGAACAGCCACGGTCTCTCTCTCTCTTCTGCCACACTATGAGATGTAGTCCACCACTGCTCAGCTCAGTCTAAAATGTAGCTGTCTCTAGGCAGCAGCAGTCTAAAACCAAGTGTCTCCTGCAGCAGCTTTGTTCTCAGTACCCGAGCTTTGCACCCACACCAATCCCTGAGCAGCACAGTCAATATTGCCCACCCAGGGTCCTGGCACATGCACTCTGCACCAGAACCTATTCTGCATCCACCTTGTGGTCCTCTCATGCTCAGCCCAGCAAACAGCAAGCACAATTGCCTTTCCAGCCTTTTCTCCCTGGCTCAACACGAAAAATCTTTCCCCTATGCACAGTGCAGCTCCTGGCTAGTGTACAACTTCCCCCCAGTCCACCAGCACAGCACTCACCACATTAGAGCCATGCAGCTCCCACCCCTTGAAGAGCTGCTGGCCAGGCTTCAGCGTGAAAATGCTGATAGAAAGAGAGAGCAGTGACAGGGAGATCTGTAAATCAGTCCGCTACTTTTTCCTTTCACTGTCTAGTAAGAGGCTGGGGGGACAAGTCCTGTAAGTTGTACTTAACTACAGCAGACAAAAATAAGAATTTCTGTCCTACTTAAAAGAATATGCTGAGTGGCAGAGCTGTGTAATTATCAGGACAAGATGGACAGAAATACAAATACTTTGTGAGATAAGACAGCACTCTTATATGTATTTCATCAGTGTATGTGTAGTTTGCCTGAAGTTCAAATTTAAATGAGGGAATACAGGCCTGCCAGCCTTGGACCCATACTGTACTGTATATAATCATAGGCGTGCGCACAGGGTGTGCCAGGTGTGCCTGGGCACACCCTAATCACCCTGTTTTGCACAGATTCCCCCTGCTGCTTGGCTGTAGAAAATGGGATTGAGGAATCTCTGTCCCCAGTCCTTTTCTCTGTCTCAAAAGTGAGACATCAGGGGTCTGTTTAGACCCCTGATATTTCACCAAAGCACCCCAATGGGGCTCTTAAAAACTGTAAAAAAATATAATAATAAAAAATTATTGTAAAAAAAAAAAAAAAGTAAATGTTAAGTAATAGTATATATATATATATATATATATATATATATATATATATATATATATATATATATATATATATATAAAATAAATAAATAAAAACGCTACTGACACCGTCCACTGCTCCTCTACTGACAACGTCCACTGCTCCTCTACTGACAATGTCCATTGCCCTGCTGCTGTGTATATATATATATATATATATATATATATATATATATACAGTATATGTGTGTGTTTGAGCTTTGGAGTGCACACCCTGATGCAATAGGCTGTGCACACCAATCTATATAATTAAATGGCAACCTTAGGGCATTATACAGCCTATTAACGCAGAAGATAAAAGCATGTTCACATTGTGTTTGATCTAAGTTGCTTTGCTGTTTTATGCTTGCTGTATTTTTCCAGTCTAAAGAGGGCTTACTGACCAGCGCTTTATAATGTACAGCATATTTACACTCTATATATTGTAGAAATAGATTGCTTAGTGTAGAAATGTTTCCTTCCTTAAAGCAGCTTTGATAGAAGAGCACACAGGGTAAAATGTCAGGACTAAAAGGGTCTTGGTAGAGCTGAAAGAACCTGACATCTTCCTAATGATGGTTATTAAGATGTTTTCAATCAGTTAGCTCTCTTCTTTTCTTTGTCTGACTTTATCATGTACCATCCCCTACGGAACTGGAGCCTGAAGAACAGTGCAGCAAATGATTTGAAAAATCAAACAATGGCATCCATTAATCTCATTAACAGACTCATATAATGGAGTGGACCGAGCCCCTCTCATATGCAACTCCTGTTTACTCTTATTAGGAAATTCAGTATGTCAAGAGAGACAAACTTCCTTCCTAATTTGTTTCTGAAACATGAGTAAAACATATTAGATACCACAAAGTACATGCTAAACCAGTCCAAATACTTACAGAGCATAAATCATGTAGTTTTATAATTTGATTCAAGTCCTTATATGTGTAGCGCCCTACTCCTGTTGGGTAGACGCTATATGTTAAATTTAGTTGTCTGAGCTGTAGTTCAGCTCTGAATGAATTATGTAAATTACTGGCTCTGTTTCAGTCTAGCTGGGCAGCGCGTTTTCCACCTGACAGTAGGTGTCACTGTCACCACGGGTCAGGGTTGGAAATGCAGCAGGCTAGGTGTATTGGGTGTAAAGACTGGTAAGGAAAGCTGTAAACGCCCCCTAAATACTAATTAAGTTCCCGAACCACCACTGCGCCTAAATGGAATTTAAACAAATAATCCTGAAGCTGCTACTTAAAAATTGAAAAATGTGGTAGATGAATTTTAAGTGAAAAAATAGTAGCGCTCTGTTTGTGCAAAAACAGTCCTAACAAGTGATATACAAATCAATCATAATATAATGTGTATATGAACAATAAGCCACCAAGTGAAAGTGAACAAATAACGAACATAGTAGTGAAAGTAAACAAATAATAAACGTAGTAGTCTGACTCCTGTATGAGACAGCAGCTTCAGCACAAAGCGTCTGTCAAGCAAGTGTACTTCATATACAAGAACAAGTGATTCCTACGGTGTCCAATGGAGGCTCAAGAGAGCAGCAGCTGCTGAATTCTTCTGGGCTAACTAATGCAACAGCGGCATCTAGTGGTCAGGGTGAGTTATCACAGGTTTTGAATAATATTATGCTTTCTATCAATAGACTCAATGAAAGCATTAACTTACATAGTAATGAGAATGTTAATTATTCTAATGTATGGGTTAATGAATCCGGTAGAAGCTGTGGTAATTTTGCTAATGCTAATAGTATTTTTTCTATTTCAGCGAGTAACACTATTAATAATACTTCAGTCCCTGAATCATGTCTAAAGGATACTTTGCCGTGTGAAATGTCACCACTCGGGTATCACCTATCCAGTCAGGTAAAAGAAAAAATTTGGATAGGGCAGTTCATTGACATTTTGTCTTTATTGCCCTCAGCAAAAGAGTTTATTAACAAAGCTGACAAAAAACCTGAGGAAAGACATGAAGAAGATAGACGTATACCTGTGGCTAGGTCTTTTCATAATTGGGTACAGGCTTTTAGGATTTATGCCAGTGTGTTAGGAGAAAAACACCCGGAATACTGTAGCGGCCTTTTCCAGGTTTCAGTATGACAAGTCTTTTAGACAAAAATTATCCATGTATCCATCCTTAAAATGGGGTAATAAAGACATTGGTTTATGGCCCGAACAGCATGAACATGTGGATGCCCCCGGGATAGATAGATAGTCATTTATTTAAAAAAAAAAAAAAAAAGAAGCCATGTCACTTTAAGAAATAGGTACTGTAAGTCAAGCGGGAAAATAGGGCAAGTTATGAGGGAAGGTCATTGATCCAATAGGGAAGGTGCATAAGGTCACTTGCTAGAGGGAATATTTCAGAATTGGGGCAAGGCTATATAAAGGGGTCCCCTGAGGGAATTTCCTCACAGCTGGTCAGAGTACAGCAACAAGCTCCCCCCCCCCCCCTCACCCTTGTTGAGGCACTTTATGTGGTTTTGTCACCCTTTCAATGGTAAAGGGGGGACTTGTTTTTGATATACGGTATTGCTCGAGTCCTGAGACTGAGATGTTTATATTTATTATTTACAAGCGAGAATTTTATGGATTAATAAAATGATTGATGGAATTTAATTTATTTACATTTTACACCAATAAAAGTGCCTCGGCCAATTTTACTCCAAGAAGGTTGTGAGCGCAGTTATTTATTAGATAAAGTGGTTATTAAGGAGGGATAAGTGCATCCTACATTTCCATGTGTAAATTGTTGAGCTTAGACTACCTATAATAGCTTATTTAGCTGTATTCATATGGATAAAGGGGGATATCTTCACGTTCTTTGCTAAAACACTCATTTACTACTAAAGACAGATTTATATAATTTATACAGACTTTGTGCCACCTATTGTTTATTTATAGAGTTGAAAGGGGTTTTGTATAGCTCTGCGTATAGGATAAGATAAGATAAATACTGTACTTTATTGTCATTGCAACGCAAATTAGAATGAAATTCTATAAAAGCTCCACACATACGTAAACATATAACATCCTCAACATACACACATGTAAACAGTTTGCGCCCCATATAAAAAGCCTAAAAGAACCTCCGCCACCCCAGGTTACCTGCAGTTAGATAAGATTATTATAAATTACCATTTAGGGCCTTGATAGCTCTTGGAAAGAAAAGCTCCTTAAATCGGTATGTCCTCATCTTTATATTTCTGAACTTCCTGCCAGAGTTAAAAAAGATTGTTTCTAGGGTGGGACAGGTCACTCACTATTTTACCTTTCCTGCTCACACAACGGGACTTGTACATTTTGTTTATAGAAGTTAAACTACAGCCCACAACCTTCTGCGCAGCATTTATTATTTTCTGAAAGGAAGCTTTTTCTGCTAGTGTGCAGTTGGTATACCAGGCTAAAATACAATATGTCAGCAAGCTTTCAAAAGAGGAACGATAGAAGGACTCTAATGCCTTGTACACACGAATGGTTTTCCCGTCGGGAAAGCTGCCATGACAGCTTTTGGCCGAGAAAACCGTCCGTGTGTATGCTCCATCGCAGTTTTCCGGATGAGAAAACTGCAGAAAAAAAAAAAGAGAACTTGTTTTCTTTTTTCCCGCCGGGATTCTCGGCGGTCTTTTTCCCTTCATGAAAACCGTTGTGTGTATGCTTTCCCGAGGGGAAAAAAAACGTGCATGCTCGTAAACAATTTAACGCATGCGCGGAAGCATAGAACGTAATTTTGTCAGCTCGTCGTAGTCTTTGACATCACCGCATTCTCGGCAGTCAAAAGTTTAGCGGTCTTTTGTGTGCCCGTGTGTATGCAAGGCAGGCTTGTGAGGAATCCCGTCGGGAAAAGCGTTGTTTTTTTTCTGGCCGGGAAAACCGGTCGTGTGTACGAGGCATTCGATATTTTTCCCTAGGCCAGTTTTCCTGTCTCAGTACATAATATGTATGTTGACTCTATAATCTTTTTGTGCTATAATTGGCCAAAAACATTATAAAATTACTGTGTAGTGTGAGGGCATGAAGTGTTGGTATTAGCAGAAAGAAGAATGCACCAGAAAAAGGTTATGGTGTATAAGAATGTCCCAGAGTGCTGCTATGAAGAACTCCTCAGTTCTCAGCTTACACACACCTATCCCGGTTCTCGCTCTGTCACGAGTGATCTTGAGTGCCCAGCGGTCATCGCGCCAGCCGGGCACTCACATTGGCTCCGGTGGCGAGCGTGTGCCCCCTAGTGGTCAAAAGGCGAACCGACGTAAGGTAAGATCTTTTCGCCCAGGGGAGACAAACTGCCGCAGTAGAACTTGGGCGCCTTGTTGGGAAGGTGTTAAGGAAAAGCTCTGTGTCTTGCACCAGTAATTATGATATGAATGCCTCTGCATACACCGTTTTGGCCGAGTGCCCTGCAGCATTTGATCCTGTGCAGGATGCTGAACAAATGGAACTCCAGGACCCAGAGCACTCTATTATTCTGCAGACTGGAACCCTGTGAAAGGCAGGGGCCATGGGACTGAGTTTGCACTGCCCTAATTCCCTAGGAAAACCCTATATAAACTTACTGTCAGCCTGTGTTAGAGCTTACACAGCACTTATTTACACACATCAGAAGCAGTGTTTAATTATTATTTTTGGTTCTTTTTACATCCTATATTATGGATAAGCTTTCTCATCTGGGAAATTTGGAAATCCTAAGTTAACGGTATATTGTATCTTTGAATGTTTGCAGTAGTAGAAAGGTTAGTACTGTTTTTTTTAAAATAAAAGAATAATGAAATAACTGTAAATGAGATTTCAATAACCAGTATTAGATTCCACTTATGTTCTGGTACACCAAGGGACTCAATTATAATGGAAAATGCTTTCTGCTACACTTTTCGTTATTATTGCGTATCGTGGCTGCTTATTCATAAAGTGCAGTAGAAGAGAAAAATTACCATGTGTGTCACATGACCAATCTGAAGATTAAAAAAAAATAAAATAAAGCATAAAATACATGCTTTGGGCTTCCAGAGGGGGGAAGTTCCACAGGAGAGGACAGGGGAATAGTCTGCAATTGGGCTTTAGTGACTTAACTTTCCTGTATATTGTGCAAGCTGCTTAATCCTGTCGAAATCTTCTAAGCGGGATGTCCAGTCTTCTGCCTGGAGCTGAACTTCCAGCGCTTTGGGGGTTTATAGGTTTGGGTCTCTAGGATGAGTTTAATAGAAGAAACTTCTGATTGGGACCTGTCCCCTCCTCCCCTTTCATCCACTGAGAAAAGCTTGAGCATATTGTACATTGTATGTAACATGATCTTCAAATAGGGGAGGGTCTGATGAATGACAGGATTCTCTTACCCATTCACAGATCGTGCTACATGCAGTGTACACCATGTACATGCTCTTCTGAATGGATGAGAGGGGAGGAGAAGGCAAGTCCTCATCAGGAGCTTGTACTAGAAATTTCAACCCGGAGACCCTAACTTATTAGTTCTCGCAGTGTCAGAAGTTATGGGGCAGGGAGAGAACTGGGCACCCTGCAGAGATTTCCACAGGGTCCAGCAGCCTGTATGTTATGGGACATCCTTTATTACATGTACAGTAGGTCAATAAAGCTGTAGAGAAAAACATTTTAGTTTGACTTCAACTTAAACCACTTCAATACCAGGCACTTACGCACCTTCCTGCCCAAGCCAATTTTCAGCTTTCAGCGCTGTCGCAATTTTAATGACAATTGGGCGGTAATGCTACACTGTACCCAAACAATTTTTTTATCATTTTGTTCTCACAAATAGAGCTTTCTTTTGGTGGTATTTGATCACCTCTGCAATATTTTTTGCGCAACAAATAAAAAAAGACAGAAAATTTTGAAAATAATGTTTTTCTTTGTTTCTGTATTTGTTTTTGTAAATAAGTACGTTTTCTTCTTCAATGACAGGCACTGATATGGCTGCACTGATGGGCACTGATAAGGCGGCACCAATGAGGTGGCACTGATGAGGTGGCACTGATGGGTACTGATGATGGTCACTGATAGGTGGCCCTGATGGGCACTGATAGGTGGCACTGGTATGCGGCACTGATGGGCAATCATAGGTGGCACTGATGGGCACTCATAGGCGGCACTAATGGGCACTCATTGGCGGCACTGATGGGTACTTATGGGTGGCACTGATGGTTACTTATGGGTGGCACTGATGGGTGTCACAGATGGACACTGATGGGCATGGATAGGCACTGAGAGGTGGCACTGATGGACAATGATGGATACTGATGGGTGGCACTGATGATACTGATGGGTGGCATTGCTGGGCATTACATGTTTTTTATTGACCATAATGTTGCCAGTCAGTGCCCATTTGTGGGCACTGATTGGCATCTATTATGCTTATTTTTTTATATGTGGATGGCCATGGGGTACATACCTGGCCATCCACATGTTGCCCCCTTCCCTGTTGGTCCTGATGGCTTCCCTGGTGGTCCAGTGTGGGCATCCGCCGGGGGGGCTGCGCTGATAAACAATCAGCGCGAACCTCTTCTGTCAGGAGAGCCGCTGTTTGGCTCTCCTCTACTCGCGTCTGTCAGACGCGAGTGAGGAAGAGCTGATCAACGGCTCTTCCTGTTTACATCGCGATCAGCCGTGACTGGACACAGCTGATCACGTGGTAAAGAGCCTTCGCTGGAGGGACTGACACACCGCACCACCGATCGCCGCAATGCGCGCCCCCCCAGGCACGCGGCGGCTGTTATCCTGCAGGACGTCAATAGACGTCCAGTCAGGATAACGCAACCACTTCCCGGACGTCAATCTGCTATTGACCGGGCGGGAAGTGGTTAAAGAAGTACTCAAAACTACTATGAACGATCAAAAAATTGTGTTTTATTGAACTTTCACATAAAACTGAATGGAAGAATTAGAATACATGGTCTAAATGCTATGCTGATGTGGGTTGCTGGTGCAGTCATTTTATTTATTTCCATCTAGTCTTCACAGGCATGTTGTCTGTCTCGCAGCAAAGTCTTCATTCACAATTTATCTTCAAAACTACCATTCTGTCTCCTCTGTTTGTGCAAAGATACATCCGCATCTGCTAACCTTCTGACAGACCTAAAGATTCTTACAGGACTATTAATGGTGCAAGTAGATGACTTGATGATTTGTAGCACATGATTTCAGATGTAGGAGTATATTGTATGGAGTGTACACAAGAGCTGGGTTCTTTCTTGGGTCCCCCTCAAGAAATTATGTAACATTGCCCCCCCATGTTAGTGTTGTATATGCTACGCTTGAATGCTCAGTGTATTGCATTTCCCTTTCTTTCAATGTTTCCTTTCTGTTGCTCAAGAAAACAACAGCGCAAGTGTGGGGATCATACACAACATTATAGTGCATGTGTGTGACGGGAGTCACTTTGAGCGGGGTGGCCTGTGGAACCCAGAATCCCTTGGGGAAGTTGTGAAACCCTTGTTTCAGCTCCCCATGTACCTCTTATGTCTAAGTCACCCTGTGTCTCTAATAGGTGCATAGGGTGACCGATAGGGATGAGCTTCGTGTTTGTGTCGAACATGAGTTTGACTCGAACATCAGCTGTTCAATCGTTCGCCGAAGATCGAACATTATGGGGCGTTCGTGCCAAATTTGAGCAGCACGTCATGGCCCATAATGCACTGCGTCATCGCAGTGCATTGCTGGCTGATGATTGGCCAAGCATGCACTATGACCTGCATGCTTTGGCCAATCACAGCGCAGTCAGCGAAGAGAGTCATAATTTGCCAAAGGCAGGGTGCCTTTGGCCAATTATGGCTCAGGGGGTTAAGTCCACGCCCCACACTATAAAAGGCCGCCTGCATGTCGGCCCTGTGTAGTGTGTTGGTGGTGTATAGAGAGAGAGAGTGTCATTTAATTTCATTTACTTTGAGCAGGCAGGCGATTTAGTCAGCTGCAGTTTATTTCAGTGTATTTAGTATATATATGCATCCCGGTTTTGTGTATATATAAATATATATATATATATATATATATATATATATATATATCACTGCAGACCGTTCCTGGTGTACTGTTTCTAAAATACTTCAGGCAGGCAGTGGATTCAGTTAGTTGCAGTGTATTCAGAATATATATACATCCCAGCTTTGTGTATATATATATATATATATATATATATATATATATATATATATATACACTGTATCCTGTGCAGCTAGATCTCACTGCAGGCCATTCCTGTTGTACTGTTCCTAATATACTACAGGCAGGCAGTTGGTTCAGTTAGCTGCAGTATATTCAGTATACTGTATCCAGTTTAGCTAGATCTCACTGCAGACCGTTCCTGTTGTACTGTTCCTAATATACTACAAGCAGGTAGTTGATTCAGTTAGCTGCAGTATATTCAGTATTGTTGATTTTTAAATATTAATATTTAATATTTAATATTCAATTAATATTAATATGGTTTAAATAAGAGTTCTTTTTGACAAGATTTGAAAACTTCAATATAACAAGCATTTATTAAAGAATTAAGGTTATTAGTCTATCTAATACACCGCAAACATTTACAGTCTTTGGCAAGGGAGTAAATATTAGTTTCAAGCACAACGTATATACATTACATTACAAATAGACAGACAAACATAGGAAAAATGCAAGCATGAGGGGTAAGTGCTGGGAGATGGTCTAATAATTACCTATAATGAATCCTGGGCCCAGGTTCCCTCATCTCTCCACTCTCTACTGGATGGGGGGTCCTTTTATGGAGCCCTCTCCCATTGACTAACCCAGGGCGGCTACGATTGGTTGCGCTTATTTCTCTCCTCCTTCCTGCCGTTATATTAATTTCCCACACTAGCCCACTCTTTACTGGACTTTAGTGATAATTGGATTTGAAGATAAATTAATTAAACCGGAGGTCGTTAACTTCCCTTGAATGGGGCGCTTAGCTATGCATGGAACTAGCCAGGAAGAATTACCCCTTAAATGGATATGGGTGTTAATATGGGAGAACACACACGCCTTTATCTAGAGAATAAAAAGCGGTGCCGCATAGACTACCAGTTTCAGCTGTGATCTCTTTTCTAGCTTGTTTGACTACTAAGTTATCTCGTCCGACCATAAGACTCCACAGCTCTTGTTACCCCACCTTCATGCATATTCAATAAGAGGACAGGTAATTAGATTGTCCTCAAGCCCAGCTTGTCAGCCAAGTTAACCCTTTGCAGACCCACATATTTCCTACTCTAAATTATATATATACATATATGTTACAGATATTCCCAGTTTACAAGGAAATTATTCATAAAAATTCCTCATAAGGCAACAGATGACCCCTTGTGGCAAGTTGAGACAGAAAAGACGAGGCCACACTTAAGTGAGTAATTGTTTATGTCTAATTTCCATTAAATTGTTAAGTTTCTCCCTCTGCCATCTTAGAAGTCGGCAAAGATATATCACCATGCCCGTCATGAAAATCAGTACCCCACATTGCAATATGAGAAGACCTTTTAATTTCCATTTCCACCCAGGTCCTAGTTGTGACTAAGCTGAAATCCCTATCATGTAAGAGTTCATTCAACCTTTTCCCTGTTTTCACCATATCATTACTAATTTGAATTATATGGGTATCCTTCCTTGCAAGCAGATTGTGAAGATTTACTGACAGAGTATCAATTTGTACATCAAAATGGGGTATGTATGTGATAGGATCTGGGACATCGGGGGTACTCTCAATGATATAATCTTCTGTTAACACGGGTATGGGGGTAACTACAGTTTCCCCAATAGTAGTGTACTCATGTGGAATGAAGCAAAAATTTGGATAGGGTATTGGACACGACTGACCCCCATAGAGAAATGTCTGGTGATTGGTAACGACGCAGTACAGTCCATCCAGGTGGTAGGTGACCCTTGTGCTTGGTGTTCTCCATTTTGACAACTTTACTGGGCAGTTAGCTTCCATCTCACTTGGACTGGTTTCTTGAGGTGGTTGGCGTAGACTTTCCAGTTGGGGGTCCCTTGCTACTTTGGCTGTGGGAACCGGGTCATTGCTTAGACCACAGACTGGAGTGTCAATTTCGAACACATCACAGCGGCATAAGTATCTATTGTCTTTGACAGTGCAGCAGGCAGTGTGTGGTGCTTTCCATCGCCCTTGAACTTGAATGAGCATTTCGGGGAGGTGCAACCTTTCCTTGTACACGTCATTTTCGAGGTATCCGAGGGAGTGTATGGACGCCATTGTGTTAAAGTAGTCATCTTGTGGATGGAACACGGGCAGCGACATTGTGAAGGACACGTACAGTAGGTCACGGTAAGTGCACAGTGACTGGCTCTTCTTGCAAGCAAATGGCCCTCTATTTGGGTGTGGTGTCACTATCCCTATATTTCGAATTGTGGAAACTGGCAAAGGTTTGCACTTGTCTCTAGACTGTACATTCATTCCACCACTAGTATTAGTGTGAGTACAATACCACTGGGTAAAGTCTGTATCTTTTAATATATCAGGGATTTTTCCGGCTTGAATATCTCGGATGACATTGGTGACCTTTGTTAAAATAAAATTTCCATATGCAGTACATATTACCTCTTTGCCCATACCATCCTCTCTAGCTTTCTGATTATTTATATTTATGATTTCGTTTATTTTCTGTTGTGTCTTTTCAAACAACTGCGCAATGTCTTTCATGTTATAAACCGTAAACCTTTCCTCCTCTGCAAGCCCCTCAACACCCTGCAGAACTGGTTTCAGCACATGCCGACCCTCTTTCTGTTAGAAATTTCCGATATGCCATGTTCCACTGGGACAAATTAAGTACCACCGGCACATGAATGAATTTAACATTATTAAACAATATTCCAGGGATTGAGGTTGCCGTTAGGCCACTAGGTGGTCCCTCTTGCAGTGATGGGCATTCCAAGGATGTTGGTTCGTAATAGGGGATTGCAACTGTATTTTTGGGCAAAGTTGTAGGAGCAGGGGTGTTAGCCTTCGGGGACACATGCAGTGTAATTTTTCCTGGGACGTACTGAAGAGTGGATGCATGAGTGTTGCTGGACAAGGGGATGGGGATAACAAAAGAATATTTCCACTCTCCGGCATCACTCAACCGTGTCTCTCTAATCAATAAAGATCCGTTCTGAAAACTCAGGACTCTATCCTGGTAGTCCGTGCCATTCCCAGCAACGCCATTATTCCAGACTAGATGATTATGGATGGGACTCCACCAATAAACTTGCTTCCCCACAGTTCCTACAATGGCCACCAGCAATAAGATGGATTCCCCCTCTAGGCAGTAGACCGGATTCTGGTCAACAATCATGCTGATGAGCGGTCCAGTCTCCTCTCCCTTGGTATGTCCCATCAGATGGAGCAGGATAACAATCCATATTGACTTCATGGCTCTAAGAGGACAGAAAGCAGAACATGTTAGTTGATTTCTTTGGCTCCATGGAACTGTTTCAGTTGGTTCGCATGAACCAATTTATCTTGTGTCTTTTTGCCCATCTCTATTCTGATCTTATATACAGAAGGACTTCGTTTGTCAATAATGGAGAATGGGCCTCTCCATTTTTGACTTAAACTGTTATCCAGGGGACGTAGCTCCAAGAACATAACTCGGTCTCCTATGGTCCAAGTGCATTCTCGAACATACTGTATCCAGTTTAGCTAGATCTCACTGCAGACCGTCCCTGTTGTTCTGTTCCTAATATACTACAGGCAGGCAGTTGATTCAGTTAGCTGCAGTATATTCAGTATATATACATCCCAGCTTTGTATATTTATACAGTGGGGAAAAAAGTATTTAGTCAGCCACCAATTGTGCAAGTTCTCCCACTTAAAAAGAGGCCTGTAATTGTCATCATAGGCATACCTCAACTATGAGAGACAAAATGTAGAAGCAAATCCAGACAATCACATTGTCTTATTTGGTAAGAATTTATTTGGAAATTATGGTGGAAAATAAGTATTTGGTCACCTACAAACAAGCAAGATTTCTGGCTCTCACAGACCTGTATCTTCTTCTTTAAGAGGCTCCTCTGTCCTCCACTCATTACCTGTATTAATAGCACCTGTTTGAACTTGTTATCAGTATAAAAGACACCTGTCCACAACCTCAAACAGTCACACTCCAAACTTCACTATGGTGAAGACCCAAGAGCTGTTGAAGGACACCAGAAACAAAATTGTAGACCTGCACCAGGCGGGGAAGACTGAATCTGCAATAGGCAAGCAGCATGGTGTGAAGAAATCAACTGTGGGAGCAATAATTAGAAAATGGAAGAAATACAAGACCACTGATAATCTCCCTCGATCTGGGGCCCCACGCAAGATCTCATCCCGTGGGGTCAAAATGATCACAAGAACGGTGAGTAAAAATCTCAGAACCACACGGGGGGGACCTACTTAATGACCTGCAGAGAGCTGGGACCAACGTAACAAAGGCTACCATCAGTAACACACTACGCCGCCAGGGACTCAGATCCTGCAGTGCCAGACGTGTCCCCCTGCTTAAGCCAGTACATGTCCGGGCCCGTCTGAGGTTTGCTAGAGAGCATTTGGATGATCCAGAAGAGGATTGGGAGAATGTCATATGGTCAGATGAAACCAAAGTAGAACTGTTTGGTAGAAACACAACTCGTCGTCTTTGGAAGAGAGAGAATGCTGAGTTGCAACCAAAGAACACCATACCTACTGTGAATCATGGGGGTGGCAACATCATGCTTTGGGGCTGTTTCTATGCAAAGGGAACAGGACGACTGATCCGTGTACATGAAAGAATGAATGGGGCCATGTATCGTGAGATTTTGAGTGCAAACCTCCTCCCATCAGCAAGGGCATTGAAGATGAAACATGGCTGGGTCTTTCAGCATGACAATGATCCCAAACACACCACCCGGGAAATGAAGGAGTGGCTTTGTAAGAAGCATTTCAAGGTCCTGAAGTGGCCTAGCCAGTCTCCAGATCACAACCCCATAGAAAACCTTTGGAGGGAGTTGAAAGTCCATGTTTCCCAGCGACAGCCCCAAAACATCACTGCTCTAGAGTAGATCTGCATGGAGGAATGGGCCAACATACCAGTAACAGTGTGTGACAACCTTGTGAAGACTTACAGAAAACGTTTGACCTCTGTCATTGCCAACAAAGGATATATAACAAAGTATTGAGATGAACTTTTGATATTGACCAAATACTTATTTTTCACCATAATTTGCTAATAAATTCTTTCCAAATCAGACAATATGATTGTCTGGATTTGTTTCCACATTTTGTCTCTCATAGTTGAGGTATACCTATGATGACAATTACAGGCCACTCTCTTCTTTTTAAGTGGGATTATTTGCACAATTGGTGGCTGACTAAATACTTTTTTGACGCACTATATATATATATATATATATATATATATATACTGTATATATATATATATATATATATATATATATATATATATATACTGTATATATATATATATACTGTGAGGGGGTTAGCTCGGCAGCGGGTGTGTGTGACCCCCGGGGTGGGCTCCCCACACAAAAACAGGCCCAGCAAACGGAGGTTGTGGTTTTCAAAATCAAAAAGGTGCGGTTTATTTTCTATTTACAGTGACAAAACACAGCAAAGCAAAAGAAACATAAATAAAATAAATCCTGGTCAACTTGACCTCTGACTAAACATACAGGGTTCCTAACTAACAACTGGGATCAGCCTAGGGCTGTCCTAGTCCCTAAGTCCCTGGTTTTAAATGTCCAAGCAAATAGCCACACAGGCTTTGTCTCACCGCACAGGGGTTCACTCTCCCTAGACAGTCCACACAGGTCTGGGTCCAGGCATGAGCAAACACCTAATGAATCTGGGAGTTCTTATAGAGGCCTAAATGAGCTGACAAGCTTCAGCTGGTCTCATCAACTCCCTGTCTGCACGACGCCCCACACTCTCCCTAGAGGTATGAGTCATCCATGAGCCCACTAGCCTCAGCTGGGCTTATACAACTCTCCACCTAGTTGTATAAGTCGGCGTAAAGCCTGAATCTGGGCGAAATATATCTACCCCCCTGGATGCAACCAGGTGACTTTACCTTCCTGCTGTCACATACCCCCCCCTCTTGTTTTAACCTCGGGGTTGGAACACCAGCAATCAGGCATTCATGTACTCGAGACAAAGCATCCACATTCCCCATTTGAACGCCAGGGCGATGCTTTACTGTGAAGTTGAAATCCTGGAGGGCCAGGAACCACCTATTCACTCTTCTATTTGTTTCCTTGTTTTGAGCCATCCACTTTAACGGAGCGTGATCCGTAACCATGTCAAAGTGCCTACCTAGCAGGTAGTACCGAAGGGAATCTAGAGCCCACTTCACCGCTAAACACTCCTTTTCAACGGTGGCGTAATTTACCTCATGGGACTTCAACTTCCTGCTGAGGTAAATGACTGGGTGCTCTTCCCCGTTCCAGACCTGGGACAATACTGCTCCTAACCCCACATCTGACGCATCACTTTGTACGACAAAGTCTTTAGAGAAGTCGGGTGAGTACAACACTGGCTGGCTACATAAGGCTTGTTTCAAGAATTGGAATGCTGCCTCAGCCTCGGGGGTCCATTTAATCATGACCGACCCTTTCCCCTTCGTCAGGTTGGTTAGGGGCACAGCCTTAGAAGCAAAGTGGGGAATGAATCGCTGATAATACCCAGCGATTCCCAGAAAGGCTCGTACCTGCTTCTTGCTGTTGGGACGTGGCCAACTCTGGATGGCCTCGACTTTGTTGAGTTGGGGTTTTATTACTCCCCTCCCAATGGTGTACCCAAGATATTTGGCCTCCTCCTGCCCAATGGTACACTTCTTGGGGTTAGCCGTAAACCCCGCTTCCCGAACAGAGTCCAGGACTGCTTGCACTTTTGGCAGATGTGAGGCCCAATCTGTGCTATGGACAATTACGTCATCCAGGTAAGCCGCAGCATACTTCCGATGGGGCCTCAGCATCTGGTCCATTTTCCGCTGGAATGTGGCCGGCGCATTCTGTAACCCGAACGGAATTCTTTTATATTGGAACGCCCCGTCTGGGGTTACAAATGCGGTTTTCTCTTTGGCCGACTTGGCCAGGGGGATTTGCCAATACCCTTTTGTGAGGTCAAGAGTCGTCATGTATCGGGCTGTTCCCAGCCGGTCGATCAACTCATCTATACGTGGCATGGGGTAGGTGTCAAATTTTGTAACTTTGTTCAACTGACGAAAATCGTTACAAAATCGCCAGCTCCCATCCGGTTTAGGCACCAACACAATGGGACTAGACCAATCACTTTGGGACTCCTCTATCACCCCTAAGTTCAGCATTTTCTGTACTTCCTCCCGTATTGCCTCCCGTCGGGCCTCTGGGATCCGATAGGGTTTTAACTTCACCCTTTCACCGGGCGGGGTAATGATGTCATGCTCTACCCCAGATGTTTGTCCCGGCAGCTCAGAGAATACCTCCTTGTTGCGAAGCACAAACTCCTTAACCTCCTGTTGTTGGGGTTGTGACAAGGTGGCTGCTATTCCAACCTCAGGAATCACGCAACCAGTTTGAGCTGGTGACCAAGTGTCTGCGACTAGGGACTCTCTATCCCTCCAGGCTTTCAACAGATTAACGTGATAGATCTGTTCGGGCTTTCGCCTTCCTGGTTGTCTGACCTTGTAATTCACTTTGCTCACTTTTTCCATTATCTCATAGGGGCCTTGCCATTTGGCAAGGAATTTACTTTCAACCGTAGGGACAAGTACCAGTATCCTATCCCCCGGGGAAAAGGTACGGGTCTTGGCTCCACGGTTGTACACTCTCTGCTGTGCTAACTGCGCTTGGGCCAAATGTTCCTTCACGATGGGCATTACCTGTGCAATTCGGTCTTGCATCAGGGCGACATGCTCAATCACACTCCTGTGGGGAGAACTCTCACTTTCCCAAGTTTCCTTGGCAATATCCAACAGCCCTCTTGGGTGTCTCCCATACAGTAACTCAAAGGGGGAGAATCCCGTAGAGGATTGGGGCACCTCCCTAATAGCAAACATCAGATAAGGAAGTAGACAGTCCCAATCCTTTCCATCTCTATCCACCACTTTCTTCAACATTTGTTTTAGGGTTTTGTTGAATCTTTCAACCAGCCCATCGGTTTGGGGGTGATACACAGATGTACGTAATTGCGTCACTTTGAACAATTTACACAGCTCCTTCATAACCCGGGACATAAAGGGTGTACCTTGGTCCGTAAGCAGTTCTTTACAAATACCCACCCGGCTAAACACAAGAGATAGCTCTTTGGCTATGGTTTTGGCCGAGGTATTTCGGAGAGGGATCGCTTCTGGATAACGGGTGGCATAGTCCATTATAACTAATATGTACTGGTGCCCCCTAGCGGACTTGATTATAGGCCCTACCAAATCCATGGCGATCCTCTCAAACGGGACCTCAATGATGGGTAGAGGGACCAGCGGGCTACGGAAATGTGGCATCGGGGCCGACCTCTGACACACAGGGCAGGAGGAACAATAATTTTCTATGTCCTTCATCACCCCCGGTCAATAGAATCTCTGTAATACCCTCTCTCGGGTTTTCTCTGTCCCCAGATGACCTCCAAGAATGTGCCCATGGGCCAACTCCAACACCAACTTCCTGTAAGGTTTGGGCACCACAAGCTGCTCAACGGTTTCTTCTGCCCTTTTTGCCACCCGATACAGTAGGTCCTTCTCTACGCTGAAGTATGGGTAAGTGCAGGTATTATCTGGGTTCACTAACTCGCCATCTATTTTCACTACGTTTTCCCGTGCCTTTATTAGGGCGGGGTCTTTCAACTGTTCTGTGGCAAAGTTTTCCCTGTGAACCTCAAGATCAGAAAACTCCACAGACGGTAGGTTTTCGTCTGAGGAGGTGGGCTCCTCTCCAGTTTCTTGAGTCTCCCCTGCCAATACTGATAAGGGAAATTCCGGAGAGTCCTCACCACTCTCAGGGGAGTTCTGGCTATCACATTCCTGGTACATAGGGGCACCAGTGGGGGGCTCAGGATCATCCCACAGTTCCCAGAACTTCGGAAAATCCCTTCCCACAATGGCGTCATGCGGTAACTGAGATACTAAGCCCACTGGATGAGAGAGGGTACCTTTGGGGGTCTCGAAACACACTGTAGTCACTGGATACTCTCGGGTGTCCCCATGCACACAAATAACAGCTACCTTGCTATTCCCAAAGACCTCTGTTTTAACTAACTCAGCCTTTATCAGGGTCACAAGGCTACCGGAATCCAGCAATACCACAACATTTCTACCATTAACACACATTTTGCATAAATGTTTCTCAGTTCCTCGAATGGCAGTGCATGCGACTGTCGCACACAGCGACTGACGTCTGCCCGTCAGAAAGTCACACTGCATGGGTTCCTCCACAACCGGGCAATTGGCTGCAATATGTCCCGCTTGCCGGCAGCGGTAGCAAACGATCCTTCTTGCCGCCTCTTGAGCCACTGATTTCCCAGGCTGTTCTCGCCAAACTTGGGGTAGAGCTCCCACCCTCTCACTCTCTCCACCCTCACCCCTTGGAATCCTCTTATCCGCCCCTGGGGATGGTCTGGTCTTAGGGTGGAAAGTCCGAGTGTCTCTGGAAGAGGCCGTCAGGTTCTCTGTAGCCAAGTATTTCTCCACACGATCCACAAGACCATCGGCCGTCTCTGGGTCTCCATGGCTTACCCACTTTTGGATGGCAGTAGGAAGAGCTCTCAAAAACCGATCCATTACAACACGTTCCACAATCTTTGGTGCGGACAAAGTCTCTGGCTGTAGCCACTTTCTGCTCAGGTGAATGAGATCATACATTTGAGACCTGGGGGGTTTTCCAAGCTGGAAAGTCCAGTTATGCACACGCTGAGCCCGGACAGCCTGGGTGACACCCAGCCTTGCCAAAATTTCAGCTTTTAGCATCACATAATCTTTTGCTTGGTTAGGCTCTAGGTCATAGTAAGCTTTCTGCGATTCACCAGTTAACAGAGGAGCCACCAGTCCAGCCCACTGCTCCTCAGGCCACTTTTCTCTTTCAGCGGTCCTTTCAAATGTGGTCAAAAATACCTCTGGATCATCCTCTCCAGTCATTTTTGTCAATAAACGACTCACCCCAAAGGACGCGGTATTAGTGGGACGGCTTTCCTCACTGGTCTGCGGACGTTGCTGCATTACTGCTTCCATTTGTTGTAGTCTCTGCTCTTGCTTCTGTAACAGGTCTATGAAGCGGGCCTCAGATTGCTGCTGGGCTTGTTGCTGAGCTTCCAGACTCTGTTGGTGAGCTTGCTGCTGGGCTGCAAGGCTCTGTTGATGAGCTTGCTGCTGGGCTGCAAGGCTCCTTTGCAAACCTGCATTTGTCTGCTGTTGATTGGCATTTGCTAGAGCCAGCTGTTTCAGTATCTCCTCCATGCTGGCTTAAAAAAAACTGCCACTGGTTCTCCACCAACTGTGAGGGGGTTAGCTCGGCAGCGGGTGTGTGTGACCCCCGGGATGGGCTCCCCACACAAAAACAGGCCCAGCAAACGGAGGTTGTGGTTTTCAAAATCAAAAAGGTGCGGTTTATTTTCTATTTACAGTGACAAAACACAGCAAAGCAAAAGAAACATAAATAAAATAAATCCTGGTCAACTTGACCTCTGACTAAACATACAGGGTTCCTAACTAACAACTGGGATCAGCCTAGGGCTGTCCTAGTCCCTAAGTCCCTGGTTTTAAATGTCCAAGCAAATAGCCACACAGGCTTTGTCTCACCGCACAGGGGTTCACTCTCCCTAGACAGTCCACACAGGTCTGGGTCCAGGCATGAGCAAACACCTAATGAATCTGGGAGTTCTTATAGAGGCCTAAATGAGCTGACAAGCTTCAGCTGGTCTCATCAACTCCCTGTCTGCACGACGCTCCACACTCTCCCTAGAGGTATGAGTCATCCATGAGCCCACTAGCCTCAGCTGGGCTTATACAACTCTCCACCTAGTTGTATAAGTCGGCGTAAAGCCTGAATCTGGGCGAAATATATCTACCCCCCTGGATGCAACCAGGTGACTTTACCTTCCTGCTGTCACAATATATATATATATATATATATATATATACAGGGCTTTTTTCTGGTGGAACGCACCGGAACGCCGTTCCGCCACCTTTGCCAGAGCATACATTTCCCTCCTCTCCTCTCCTCCTTATTGTATAGCCTGCACCCTGCCCTGCTGCCCACGGAGGGATTAAATGCGGGGGAACCTCCGCCAGAGCACTCAACCTGTATCCTGTGTAGCCCCGGCTTCTCCTCCTCCTACAGTATGTAGCCTGCTGTGCGCTGCCACTGCCCGCAGGGATCGAAATAGCTGCAGCATGTGAGAGCGGAAGGCGGAGTGTACTCTGCGGCTCTAACCTGCCTCTCAGTGCTGTCCAGGAGATTGGTTTGGCACAGTGTGTCACGCTATCTGATCCTCCTCACTAGCCTCCCTCATGT